>JAOTQQ010000001.1:39201082-39211914 GCA_026546715.1 Gallinago undulata
CAGGCTGGATGGGGCTTTGAGCAACCTGCTCTAGTGGGAGGTGTCCCTGCCCATGGCAGGGGGGTTAGAACTAGGTGATCTTTAAGGTCCCTTCCAACCCAATCCATTCTATGATTCTATGATTTAAACCACTAAGCAGATGTTACTGTTACTCCAGGATGAAGACAAGGAGCAGGGAAGAGGAAAAGCTATTTGAAACCAGTAACAAATTGTTTTAAAGAGAGGTAAGTTGACAGAGAAAATAGCCTAAATATTCTAGCATTCAGAAAAATGACACTGTGGACTGTTTTCCAGCAGAGGATTGAAAGTAATAATTTTGAATAATGCTCTTCATTAAACTCAAATGGATTTCTTGCTGAGTCCCTGAGGTAGTTTGGACCCCAAATAGTGGCTGAGAATCCCTCCCAGCACTGTGATGTTAGATAAATACTCTACTAACAGGGACCAGAAAATTATAGCTACAGTTATAAAATTGTCTTTTTTTTTTTTCTTGTTCAATGTATTTCAATAGAAAATGTTAATGCTTTGGCAAAAAAAATACCAAAACAGAAAGCCACCCAAACCAACTCCTTTCCTCCCCCACCCCAAGCAAACAACACCAACACCTAAGGCATGGAAAATTGACTTTGTCTGTGAAACCCACCATACTGTGTCCTGGGAGCTACTGTTGCAATGTCTCAGGTGCCCAGTCTTCTCTTGACCCCCTCAGACTGGGTTCTCTGCTCTATTTCCCACAGGCACTGCAGCCTGTCTTGCTGGTGAACTGCATTGCTCCTGAGGAGAATTGTGGCCGATGAAGAAATGGGACATGCAGGAATGTCTATGAGAGCTTTTCTGCTTTTAGAACTTTATATTTTGTTAAAAGTAATGCATTTTCATGGAAACAAAGCTATTTGAGGAAATTCAATTAGTCAAAAATCCCATCCCATTTACAATAACAATATAGTTTTAATGAAAGTGTTCTTTACATAGTAGTAATTAACAATGCAGTAATGCGAATAATTCCTACATGCCTAGGCTAGCTACAAGAAAAACACAGGTTTTGGGGATGGCTAAAAATTCCTATGGCATTGATAATTTGCTTTCTTAGAACTGCGCAAACATCATACCAGTATCAGGAACCTCATCAAAGCTTGATCTTGATCTTGCTGTGACTGGCTTCAGTGGGAACAAGACTGGACCCCAGGTGAACTTCTGCAATCACTGTTAGCTAGCTTAAATTAATTAACCATCTTCTACCCTCCAGCAGTAGCTGCTGTTAGCAATCTCTTTTCATTTTCTGAATTGAAATTACAGTAATGATAAAGCATTTAACTTTGCCTCTTTTATATGACATTATTTTTGACATCTTATAGGAATACTCTTCTGGCATTTACTATCCTTCCTTTACTACAAGTCTGCCTGCTGTTCATTACATTTTCATTATTCTTATGGTGACTATATTTCATATTTATCACAGTGGTTAAAATTGTATCAGTCACAATCAGCAATCATATACATTACTGAAATGTTTATTGATCTGTAAGCAACAGGTACAGTAAATTTGAAAAATGTTGTTTCCCAAGGGACATGAATTAATTCAGGCATTTTGGAACTAGGCAAAATACTGTTACTGTGGTAAGGATGTTAATTTAACATGCAATAAATCTTTTGCTTAACTGGTCAATATCGATTACGCACAAAAACATGACGCACAATAAGGCAGTTGAACATCAGAAAAAAATTTGTCTTTTTTAAAGAACTAAAGAATAATAATGATTTTTTTGAAAACAACACTGTTAAGTGACCGTACTCTTACTACTAATGAGTTCCAAAAATAAAGCATTAAAAATATAAATTCATAAAGCAACCTGATTAACTAAAAACCAGATACTCTTACATGTGTCTTTGTTCAAACTGTTGATTGTTTCAGATTTTAATGTTCATCTTCTATGCTTGAAATTTGTTAGGGATGAAATACAGTTTTTTACCCATTCTAAAATTTGTGTTGACAAGTATCAGTACAAACAGACTGTGTTTCACTTCAAAACTGCACTGAGAAATGGTTTCCAGCTCTAGCTGAAAGACTATTAAAAAATAGTCAAGGTCAGTTCTTCTTGGCCAATGTTCCATTAAGAGTCATGCATTTATCCTGCTGCCTTGCTTTTTTAGGAAATCCTAATTATCCAAGGTCCCTAGAGCACACATAACCAGCCTATTAAGACATATTTTAGTTTTGTGTAAACTCTATCCCATTAAACCACTGCTGTTTTAACTAGAGAGCTATATAGATGCCCAAACCTTGTGTGTTTGGGAGAAAGGAGGGGACTGAAGCTGTGACTGACCTAGTGTGTCTTTGTGCCTCTTCATTGATTTGATCTCTCACATTTCACCACCCGGTCTTGTCTGTCTCAATAGCTGAGATTCCCACCAAAGCTGAGACCTGAGCTTCCTTGCCGCCGGCTGCTGGCAAGGGATGCTTGCTGCTATTGGACCCTCAGCCACATCCCTCTAAACTTGTGTTTAATTACAGGTAAGGCTGAAGACAAAGTATGCCTCTCAGCGCTTAGAGTGCTATTTCAGGACTTCAGAAACCTAGTGTAAGTCTCTGAGCACAAATGTTTTCTGTCTCCCCCTGGCTGATGACAGAATTAATCATAACAACTCACCACTGCTCACAAAGCAATACAAAAACCAGTTTCCATCCTGAAGCATTCATGGAGAAGAGCAAACAACTCTGTCTGTGGAGGTACTGCTGAGGGGAAGGCAGGGAAGAGAAAAAATGGACAATATTCCAAAGGAGCTCATAGAGTAGAGGGAAAATTTCTGCTTATACTGCATATAGATAAAGAGTATATAAAGCTGGAGTGGTAGCATGCAAGTTCAGTGTCACCCACTGGTCTTTGCTGCTTAAAGAGGACAAGGTCTCCCAGTTCCCTACATGCCATTTGATGCTTTCTTTCAAAAGGATGAAGTGAAGCAATTCATGTTGGATATGGGTTCACCTACGGTGCAAGGCTGCACTATTGCTCTGCTCTTCCTGATTTTTGTTAAGTAGAGGTAAGATGTGCTGCTGGATTGTTAGACTGCTATTCACTAGTGTTGTGGTTTCAGCTGAAATCACTGCAACCGGACCAACAGATGGCCCTTCCTCCCCCACCCCCCCAAAAAGAAAAAAGAGAGGAGAGGAAGATATAAGGAGAGAGAGAGCAGTTTAGAATGAACTAAACTACTTTAATGAAGAAATAATATTAAAACAAAAAAGAAGAAACAATGAAATAGATACAAATAGATACAAAACCGGCAAGCTCCCAGGATGACAGTCCCGTCACTGGCAGGCACTGGGGGAGTTCCAGACTGGACTCAGCAACGGATGGGAACTGGATTCCACCTCTGGAGTCAGGCACACACTGACCGGGATCAAAGGCAGAGGAAAAGGCAGGGTCCTCTTCGGACATCGGCCATCCTGGGCTGCCAGGCCCAGCTCCCCATCGGGGCTTCCCTCAGGAAACACAGCTTCTCCCAGCCGAGTTGCTCCTCTCCCTCAGGGAACAGCAGCCCGACTTCCCACCAGGGGTGGGGGCAGACCAAGGGAGGCAGCAGCCACTAATGACCTCATTAAGGGCTGAGCAGGGTTCAATGGGGCCTTGAAGCCAAAGGAGGGGCTGACCCTTTGATGCTTCAGCTTTTATACTGAGCATGGGGCAGATGGGATGGAATACCCCAGTTGGTCAGTGTTTTGCCTCAAACTGGGACAACTATTTAAATACACATTGTGCAGTGTAAAACACTGCTTGTTTGGACAGGTGAAATGAAGTAATTGTGTTGGGGGCATTCCTTATTTTGGCAAAGATGCCAGCAGTGAGAATGTATATTGAGGGAAAGAGTGGAGCCCACAGAAGCCATGTTGGACTCCCTTGTCTCATTGTTCAATGTCATCAGCTTTACTGCTTTTCTGGCTTTTTGATTGAGCAACTGAGCAAATTGGTCCAGGACCTTTTCCTGGGCCCTGAGTGCCATAATCAGTATCATACTGCTGAACTCTTCTTTCCTTAAAGCAGAGGGATGTCATCCAAATGCCTTTCCTGGGAAGCAGTTTGGGACCAGTAATATCCCTTGGCTGGGAGAGTACTGGTTTCAGGAAAGTGCTTGTGAAAGCTGTGAGAAAAAGTGCCCTTAACAGCGAAATGACACTGGCATTTGCAAGGCAATGCTGGAAGCTGCGTTCTCGCCAGTAGAATTCATGTGGCCAGAACAGGTGAAGAGGAATTAGGAGGATAGTGAGGAAGGAGCAATAGAGTATGAGATACACATTAGCAGCGAGGAATGGAATAGGTTAAGTTTTTTATATTCTGTCTTGGGAGTAAACTACTTAAGACTTTTAGCTTAGACCATTAACCCTCTTGGACTCTTGCAAACCACAATATTTCTGAAAATAATGTAAATTATAATGTAGATTTTCAAGTACTTAAAAAATCAGTTGTCAAACAATCAGATATCATTTGCAGTACTCCAACTCCTGCAATCTGTCTTTATACCACAAGAAGTCCCCTGTCATTTCTTCCTAGAGACTCTAACAAAAGAGCAGAGTCTTGTTGCGTTTGTGAACTGTCCTGGTTCTTAGATATGTGTTCAAATCATAACCCTTGTCCTTTTATTTCCTCTTTTCCTACAAACTACTAAACTGGGCCTTGGTGACACTGGATTCCTGAGAGAGTTTATTCATACTGTCATGAGAAGCAAATATTACAGGCAAGAAATAACAACAGGAGGGATAGGTGCTTGAAGGAAGGAAAAACCTCTGACGAAAAATAATTGCAACACATAAATTAATCCAGCTGTCACTATTGTGATATTATTGCCCCATAAATTTACCCCAAATCTCAGTCTTTGATCTTAATGTACAAATACAATTATGTTAGGTACTGACCTCTATGCAAGTATTTTTCTTCTTGAAGAAAGGTAACTTCTTATCTGAGAGACGAATCATTGTAGAGGTGTCATTTTAAATTTGAAACTAGATGGCCAAGTATTAGAGTTTTACGATGCCACTACAAGAACTGGATACGAATTATTTCTTTGCAGAAGTGAGGCAATAAGATCTGAAATATTCCTGTTATAATATTTAATAGAAAATTATTACTTTTTTCAAAAAGTTTAAATCAGATATGAATGCTTACAGTAGCCAGAAAAATCTGTAATTTGATAAAAAGAAATCCTTTATTTTTTTAAGATATACCATCAGAGTAACTAAGTTGAGATGCACAGGTACATGCTGGTGGTTCATCCTACTTTTATAATATAACCAATATTTGATGTTTACATCTTGAGTCATGTTTTCATTTCAAAGCCCATATTCACATGAGACTTGAGGCGATCAGGATTGTAGTTTAGTTTGTCTGAGACTGAGATGTTTTGCTTTAGTATGCTCATACTAAAGCTTCAGAAGGAGTACCTACCATGGTTTTGTCTTCCACAGATGTACCTTCATTTATTTTTGACCACAAAGATCCTTCAATTACTTCCATTTTCCCTTTATTCCCAAAGGCTCTTCAAAGTAGAACAATGAGTTGTGTGTCCTGGAAGGCTATTGATAGAAGGTCTCATAAATCATCTCTTGCTCTGTAGGAATGAAATAGGTGTTAGTGAGATTTTATTTGGTTTTCAAAGTGATGTGAAGGGTTCACTTTTTTCCCCACTTGGGGAATGAGACAACATTTCAGTCTGAGATGCAAAAAATAGCTTTATAAAAACATATCCTTTTCATTTTTTTGGAACACGTTAAGCGCTAATTATACCAAAGCAAGCTACATTCCGCTGAGTATTAAAGTAAGACATCTAAAACAAACTGTCAAGTACATGTATATATAATTTAATGAACTCGCTTTGATTTTTTTAACAGAGCAGAAGTGAGCTAACTGTCCCTTTGATGCTGTAAATGATGACAGTGAAGAAATCAGAGACTGGGTATAGCTGTGAACATGGGCCATAAAAGGCTGTAGCCACTGCCAGGAGCTTACTTCAGGTACTACTTCTTTTGCTCTGCAATTTACATAATCAAAAGAGATTAAAAATGAGATGACAAGAGAATCTCTCGTTTTACACAGCTAATTGAGAGCTCAAACACTCATATCAAATACTTTGGCAGAATAAAATAAAGATGAAAGGTAAATGATGAAAATATTTAGACAAGATAAAAGAAATTCTATCTTCTTGGGGGCATAAATACCCCATATAAAATCAGTAGTCTCCACTGGATTTCACAGAACTAGCTCTCTAGTATCAACTTTCCTCCCCTGTTACTTTTCTAGTTTCCTGTGAAATAGCCTTCTAATAAGACACCATCAAGAAAAAGTCAAGGACCTAACTAGTGTGTCCATGGAAACAGTAGGAGTTGATGGAGCCATGTGTACAGTGAGACCCCACTGGCTTTAACCCTTTTGCTTGCAAGGCTTTTTCTTTAAAGCTTGAGGTAAACCCAGAAGGATCCAAAGAATATAAAATATAGTATTTGAAAAAATTTTAAAAGGTACCGTATCAACAGCTTGGAGAAGCAAGGGTCTATTGGTTCTGTCTTAGACCTCCTAACTTCTATGAGAATGGATAAGTTCCTTCAATGTCTGTTTTCCCATTATACTCTTTTTTTTTTTTTTGAGACTATTTAAAATGCTTCTTGAGGAAAGGACTGTCTCCTACTCTGTATTTATTACAGTGCAGAGCACTTTGAGATTCTGACCTTTAATGTCACCAGGTGCTACTACAGTGCTAAAACTAAAAATTAAAAATAATATAAATATCAACATGTATTCTTAATAGCTTTGGAAAGATTGAAAATTGTTTTGCTCTTCCTTTATTAAGGTACAGTCAATGATCCTTCTTTCTTCTAAGGACCTACCCAGCAGAGCAGGGGTAATGATTCACTATTTCAACCAATCTTTTCCTTCATTAGGCATTTTTAAAGCTAAAATACCAAACTGATGAAGGGCTGAGGGTTCAACATCAGTATGAATTATTTCCATTTCATTTTTTAATAGAGTACTGAATTTCAGTAACATAATTCATCTGCCACAAGATACTCAAAGTCCTGGTTGTGATTTTCTGCTGAGGCCATAGATCCATGAGAGTCCACATTAGTTTGAGCAGAGAACTCTGATAAGTGGGCGTTCAGCTTTGGGGATAGACCTGATTTAAACTTGCCCAGGTTAGTGCGTGTGTAGAGCAAGCTCACCCACAGCTGAGAAAATTAAGCAGGCAAACAGACTAAGAACATGCCTTTTCTTGGGACTCTATCCCTTTTTGTACTGCTTCTGTTCCTGGCTGGCTTTAGGTGCAGTACCTGGGAGTAAACCTCTCAGAGTTTTTCAAAATATAAGGCATGAAATTGTTTTCAGAAGGCAAAGCAACTTGCACTGAAACGTTTGGTAGTTTGAAATGGTTTCCATTTAAGCACAAAATCAACCTTTCTGAAAGCAAAAAATCGAAACACTCCACCTGTTCCAAAACCCAAGCCAACAACAATACCTTCCCTAATCTATACAAAGCAAATTTTGGAAGCTGTGATATGATCCAGACTAGAAGTTCTCATTTATTTCCTTGATGAAATTTAGTTACTCTTTATTATTGTTCCATGTGCTACTAGTGTAAATTCAATATACGATACAATTTTTAATTAGAAGGAAATGAAATACAAGTTGCATTAACAAAACTATAAAACCAGCTCCAAAGATCTGTGCAGCAATTTTGTCTGATACGGCCCTCAGAAGAAACCTTTATCAAGCATATTTTCTTTTCTGCAAATCTACTGCTTTATTTGGTACCTCAATGGATGTACCTTTTTCTTAAAAAAACTTCCCTTGAATTTTTTTTTGCTTATCTTTCATATAATTTACCCTGCTTTAAAGCTAGTATACTTTCATTGTTGACTTGCACTTGAGCTGCAGAATGACACCTCTCCAAACCTTTTTCTCAGTACAAGAAAGAAATGATGAAATTAGAAGAAATTATAAATAGTTTAAAAAAAACACCAAATAAACAAACAAAACCACTCAAGTTTTAAAAACTCTATTATTCGTGAAAGTAGTGTTGTAAAAGGAATGCAGAAGGAAAAGGGATATATAATATAGGAGAAATAGTTTAGATTAAAAGAATAGACACAGAAAGCTTTCCCCACTGCATATTTACAGTGTCTGGTTTAAGGAAGGAAGAAAGGTTACCAGAAAAGTGCTTGTAAACTGTAGTGTAAAAGTTATTGTCTTAAGAAATGCAACCTGAGATCATCACTTGTGTTAAGTCCTACTAAAAGATCGGAGTGCTAAAGAAAACCACAAACAGCATGCTTTTTGTTTGTTGACTGTATTCATGCCTCACATTTCATTTATTTCACAGATTGAGAAGTGCTAGCATAAAAAAAAAAAAAAGTGGGTATTATTTGTTAGCATTTCAGAGGAAACACTGCAAAACAGCAGAGAGATTGCTACAAGCTAAGAAAACTGTTCACCATTCCCTGCCAGATCCGAGACCCCTATGGATGTTACCCAGTTGAATGCAAATATGTAATGTGTGCACAGCCTAATGAGATAGTCTCTACTTTTGCATCAAGACCATGTAACTGAACATGAGGTCTTTTTTTTTACCTTATCTTTTTCCATATTTGGAGTTTGAGGTCTCATCTTGCATGGAGAGAGCTCCGGGAATACACTGAACCTCTTTGGCTGCCCTGAGTCAGAGCTGCTCACATGGACTTGCTTCATCCTGCACATTTCAAACGTCACAACTTGAGAGAACAAGCTGAGGGTGACCTAAACCAAGTTTATTTTTCAAGTGTCCAGCCCAACAAGCTGATACATACCTGTGCAGCACTGACACACCTCCAGCTTTGGGGATAGTTTGTGAGAGCAACTGTGATCGAATAACAACACTGGGCCCCTCATTGGTCCTCCAGATGAGGAGGACCATTCTGTACCATCCCAGGAATGGAAGCCAACTTCAAAATGACTGGGTCCATCCCCCTCGGGTAGGAGCCAGTGGGATTACTTTATAATGGTAAAGTCATGGCTAAAATAAGGAGGGTTTTTAAATTTTTTTTAATGTTTCTCTCTTTTTCTCTCATTTAATTTCCTCCCTCCTCCTCTTCTCCATTATTAAAGTTTATTCAACCATTTATGTATTCAAAATATCCCTTAGACCTGGAGTGTCCTATTCCAGATCGCATCAGATTAAAGTTTTTGTCTTAACCTACTATATATTTCTCGGCACAATATACTCATTTCTCCTGAATTGATGAGGTACTTAAATTTTATTTTTTTTTTTGTTCAGACACAGATATGAAAAAAGACAGGGTAAAAAAAAAAGGGAGGGATATGATTGTCCTCCATGTTTCACAGCTAATTGTTGTGCTTTGGAAAATTAAAGTTTTGATATGGAAATTTAGCCTTACACTTACAAATAAAACCATAGCAGGAGATTAATCTATACAAGCCCAGCAATATGATTAACTAATCCAGTCTTTGTGTCTGTGGTGGGTATTTTAGCCTAAACATTTGTAATGTAATCTATCATGATAATCAGTAAAATGTGGATACTTTGCATAATACTTTAATAAGTGTGTTTGCACACAGAATAAATCTTTAATTGCTGGTTTGAGGAGGCCAATTTTGCAGTTCTCTGTCAGCCTTATTATGATGAATCAAGTTAATTTATACATGTAGCTTACTTCTGTGTCTGAATTAATCTTGCATTTCCACTGGCTTTTACTGGAGGAAATTGCAGGGCAGATCTGTGAGACTGCAGTTTCTGCCCAGCAGAAGATGGTGAAACTGTGAACTGCCACAGCCTTCATCCAGGTGGGTGTGGGGCAGAGTGGGAAGCAGTCACGGATGGCAAGCAGATCCTGAAGTATGCATGGTGGGTCAGAACATCAAAAAAATTGCTTTTCATGACTGCTTTCTGCACAATATAAGTTTGTTGTGTGTCATATGGAGGACAGCAATAGAGACACTGCCTCACTTCTGTCTCATTTCCCTATGTGAGCTTTTTTTTTTTGGTCACCAGGGCTTTTCTAGGTAAGACAAGGTAGGCTGAAACTGTCTTCTCTGCTTTAGTCATTCAAAATCACAGATTATAGTTCTGAGCCCAATCTGTCAAATTTGGATACACTGTTGTATACTCTTCTGCAGAAAAAGTGTGTTCCTGTAATGGCCCCATTAAAGCCACTCATAACCATTCCTGTGAGTAAAATTAAGCGTATGTGTAAGTATCTGTGGCATCGGGATCTATATCCGAGGTAGCTGGTGAATATAGCCATGAGAAGTGATTTAAGAATGTAAATTTTCTTTGCTAATGAATAATTCTCCTGACAAAAGAGAAAGATAAGAGTCACTTAGTACGCATACCTGCATGTTTTTGCATGAGTTGTTCTGCATTCTGTTGTACCCAATACTATTTTTTCTCTGTACTACCTGAAAACAGAGCAATTAATTTATGGTGATTTCAATTACCATTTCCCACACTGACTTAAAATACAGTATCAGGTCAGTATATAGTAGGGAAATCGCAATTTTCTTTGAGCCTCTGTAGTATTCAGACAGCTGGTGTAGGTTCATTAGGAAAATCAGAAAGAAAAAAACAAACACAAACAGAAAACAAACTGGCAAAATGAAACCACACAATATTTCTCCTCTTTTTGAATGAGATAGCTACCCTCCATTTTCTGGTCTACTAACTCTTTCAATTCCTTTGCAGTAACTGCAATTTTGTAAGTTTTAACAATAACTGTCTGAATTACAGAATCACAGAATCTTAGTGGTTGGAAGGGACCTTTGAGATCATCGAGTCCAACCACATTAAAAAAAAAA
>JAOTQQ010000001.1:39212014-39250057 GCA_026546715.1 Gallinago undulata
GAGCTCACTCAGGATGATCCTCTCCATGATCTTTCCCGGTACCGAGGTCAGGCTGACAGGCCTATAGTTTCCGGGATAAAACCACTAGGAGAGACTGGGGCTATATAACCTCTAACAGTTTCTCCAGTATATAAACAGCAGGTCAAAGAGTCAAAGTCTAGGTCTTAAGCAGCAACTGCTTACCGCAAATATAATGCAACTCTGAGGAGACAAAAATATCCTATTGAAATAAACTAAATTGAATAATTCACTGACTTCATTACCTCTCTGCAAAGAGGTAGAAAGCCCTGAAAGAAAGAACAATTATATGGACATTCATGGTCCCCACACTGAGAAAATGGATGACTTTATGGTGACAGATCAAGCATAACTTGCATTGAGGACACATCATAGAGATTCTGTTTGGCTGCAGAGCCTCCCGAAGTAACCAGAAGGTCTGAAGAAGTTTGATGCAGAGAGAGAGCACCATCCTTTCAAGGCAGGTGATGAAGGGAGAGATAGGCTCATCCTCATCATGGTCCAGTGGACAGGTCCAGTGTGTGGATGCAGTGATGATGACCTGACAGGTACCTGCATAGGCAGAGCATGGAGGAATGCAAACACCTTTTCTTTCCTTTTGACCTTTACTTACAGTCCCAGGCCTGGGCTGAAGCTCGGTGTATAGCTACAAAGCCTACAGTCACAGTGAGGACCTCACAATTATGAGCTGGATTGCTAGCTGAAATTAAAGGAGTTAAGATCCGTGGGTGCACCACAGCAAACAGCAGGAACTTTACCTCTGGCTGGATGGATGTAGAATTAAGATGTTATGTCAGAGCTGACCCTAAAATTGATAATAATTCTACTGAGGCGCAAATATAACAAACCCAGAAAGGACTATTATTTTTTGTTTGCAAGAATGCCTTTGGCATTAAGATGCTAAAATTCAGTGGAATTTAAAAAGTAATGAGTTTAAAGCAGTGTCCTTTTGAAAAATGATTAATCTCATTCCATAGCAACCCCTGCAGTTTCCCTTCTCTTTTCCTGTAATGGCAACACCACTATCCACCCTTAACCTCCCTGTTATTTACAAAGTTTCATAACATGGCTATAGACATTTGCTCTGAGGCTGAATTTATGTTAGATAGTTCTGAGCCCAGAAACAATTTGGGCTTTGACTTGTGAAATAGAGGTACCCCAAGGTCTTTAATCTTTCTGTGAAAAAGCTTTCATAAGTTTTCTGAAATGTCATGTAGGAAACCCATGTGTATAGGGACCAGATTATGACCCAATTATCACCTATGCAAATCCAGTTCAATTATGCTGAGTTCAGTGGAAATGTTGTGGATTTAAAATTATGTCAGCTGGGATCAGGATTTAGCTTGTTGTCTCCTGTGCTAACTTCAAATCGAAGCAGTCCAGCAGAAACATTACAAGTTTAATTATATGGCTTCCTCTCCTCCCCCACCTCAAAAACTAAGGCATTAGGAAAGTAAATTTTCCTTTTTTATGCATTGCTATTTCATAGTGCCTTTTTTTTTCCCCTAAGATATGTGATAGTGGGGAATACAATTTTCTCTTGGCAATTTGGTCTTTAATAAGCTCTTTAACATTCCAGCTATTCAAAACTCCATGAAGCAAACTTACTGCTGGTTGCATTTTACTTTAAAAGGTAATGATGATTATCAGCTATGTAGAGTGCTGTAAGATAATTCAGGTAAACTAAAATGGCTAATGTAGATTGCAGTGAATTAATTATTTAGAGATGTTCAGCAAAGAATTGTTAAAACTGTACTATAAACTCTCTGGGGTAAGGACCAAGCTTTTATTCTGTGCACAGATACCAGAGCAACAGGACCTTTGGCTGTGACAGGTAGACATACGTAATGCAAAGTACAAAAATATAATATCACCCAAGAAAATCAACAGTGCATGATTCTGATCTCGGTGCATTGAAACTGCGTTGTCTTTAACTTTGTTATTCCCAATTTACTGCAGTATAACTGTGGCCTACTATACTTATTCCCCTACCCAACATTTTAATTTTATAACAGCAATAATGAGTACAGCACAGGGCATTTTCAGTGGGTCTTTACTGTGCTCCGTCACAGCTTCAGTGCTGCTGTGGGAGATGCAGCAGCGTTTCTTTAAAGTACCAACCCCACTTCTTTGTTGAATCAGAACCATTTATCTGGTACAGAGGGAAGGATCCGATAACGTGTCCTACCCCATGGACACCATATGCTCAGCAGTATGCAAGTGGTTAAATGATCAACTATATTTAATAGCCTCTGCCTGTTCCTCAGGCCATCAGATTCTTCCCAGATGGCCACTAATCCCCAGAAAATGCCCTACAGATACATTGTTATTACTTACATGCACAATTAGGGATTTACGGTATGCTGCTGTCTGCTGAAAAATAACAGGGAAGGAGGTAAGTGTTGAGAGACATTTGAGTTAAAATGTAAGTTAGCTGTAGTAGTGACTTGGGATCCCATGTACAAAGGCATATAACTGTCTGCCCAGCACTTTGTGAACGTGCCACAGCAGCCTCATACACGCTCTCTTTTGTTTCTGCTTTTTTTCCCTTTTGCTTCATAGCCTTTCTCATCATCTTCCAGATGTCATTTGTGATGGAGATGGCTAGAAAAGCCACATCTCCTTTCTCCCCAGGAGCTTGCAAGTCACCAGTGCCTTGAACTAGACTTGTCCACAAGTTTCCCATTGCTAATACTGGCACAGACTCATCGATCTGCTGAAGGTGGAGGTGCATTGCTAGCACCTCAGCACAAGCTGCACTCTTTGGTCCTAGGACATCTCTCTCCCATATTTTTTTTTTCTCTACACAGGAGAAATAACTTCCCTCCCTGAGAGGTTTGGCACCCTGTTTTTCCACCTACAAGTTATGAATTAAAAGCTTTAATGCAGACTGTCTTCTGTCTCTTTTGAGACACTGTCTTGGTACAGAAATGTACTATGACACTTTCTCCATGGAATGAGGTGAGATGAATGAGTGATAAGGGACAGGAGGCAGATTTTTGGCATAGAAAGCTATAAGGATGTGCTGGGGACTGGCTTGATGGGTCCATCTTCTGGTTGTTCTCATCCAAACTCCATAATATTTTTTCCTAAACAATGTTCAAAGTTTAGGGTTTTGGCTCTCATGATGGAACTTTGGATCACCCGGTGAAAAGAAGGTGCTGAGCCCCACATGTCAGTCACATTATGCCTGGAGGTGATGTGCTTGGGTCCAGTAGAAGGCCAGGCCCCTGCCATAGGCAAATGATGCCTTGCCGGCCACTTGGTCAAAATGCAGGGCAAAATGCAGTATTTCATTCACATGTGCCTAAACTTCTGGAGCTGTAATAGCAGAGCCCCACTCTGGAACATATCTCAGCCATGGGTGGGAAATCAGATGATCTCTGGGGAAGTTTTTCAGTGCACGATCCTTTGTTTGTTTCTCTGGACAAGAGAGGATTCCAGGTGTCCTCTTCCATATCTGCATTATACAAGAGGGAATTCAGTCCCGGGTTGGAAAAGCTTAAAAAATACCATACAAAAAAAAAAAGCTTCTCAGTGATAGGCAACTTTATTTTGTGCAGTTACCATTCTGTTCATCCTTGAGGTTGATTTGACCCCAGTAGGGGCTATTCATATGGGAGCACATCCAGGGAGCAACATTCCCAGACTTCAAACTATTTGGAGCAGGTACTGTTTCCTTAGCCTGTGTAAAATGCTGTGCATATTTAAGTTGTCATAACAAATGCTTCGATAATACTGCTTTGCCATTTGACCAAAATGAGTTATATTTACCAGGAAGATCTAAAAAAACACTTCACCTCTCTCACATTTAAAAGAGATAAAAGGGCTAAGGATTTTTTTTTCCAGTTAAATGTGTTTAAAAGTCTTTAGACAGAAGGAAAGAATGTCTAAATTATTTGCAAATACTGCAGCATCTACCAGTCTCAAACAAGTGGATTAAATTCTCAATGAAAGGAGTGAATATGGTCATAGTTATTTATACTATTTTTTTCTTATGTAGACTTTTCTCTGAGAGCAAAGACAGATCGAACTCTTTGAACAAGATTATAGAAGATTTAGATCCCTCTAAAACTGCAATTTGAAGGCTTCTGCTTGAATTTTGCTTTATCATGAAGACAGTTGGATAACTTGGATACTTTAGGTTTTGACATGAAGGTTCTAATGGACTTTCACCTGGTGGCTGGTAGGACATTGAGGTCTCCTGTGCATGGAGGACTCAGCTTGTGTTTTCCAGATATACTTCCTAGATTCAGACCTATGTAAAATGCAGCTACTGGTTTCCTTCAAAATACGGCCTTTTTATAAAGAACGAGTGCATTTTATACAATATTAAGAGTGTTCCCTAACATCAAAGAGGCTCTGGGAGAGATGGAGTAAGGCCTTCTCCTCCTAAAGGGACATGGCCTTTGCCAGGGAGTAGGTTAATCAGCATCTTTGAATGTTGCTGACTGCTTAGAGATGGCCACTTTCTTCTAACCTCTCTGCTTTGCAGGGGATAGGAATTACCTGGATCAGTGAACCAGAAGGTGAAACTCTTGAAGTACCCTAAGGAATTGGAATCTCATGTGGAAGCTGGGAGACCTAACCTTGGTCCCTAATCCAAGAACATTTTATGCAATTTACAACAAATAATCCATAGATAAAATCATTAGAGTAGAGGCACAAGTCCTTCCAAAAGAGACCAGTTACCATGGCTTACCCAGTGAATCTCTGAAAGAGTTGCTGGAGAATTTTCAAGTCAGCAGTGCTCTCCCTTAGGAAGGATCAGCAAGGTGTTTAAGATGTTCTCCTCAGAGATTTTGAAATTCTTCAGGCAGAAAAGGGAACAACCAGGTGCAGGGCTGTCATGTTCTGAGTGAAAGCACTGACAACTGCTTAATGCAAAGTGAGCTTTGCTTCCTTCTGCACTGCGCTTTGCAGTTATGTTAAATTTTTGAAAGGAAGAGCTTTGTCTTTCAGTCTCAAGTGAGGGGTCAGGACAGTGTGTATAGGTTCAGGGAGATGCCCCTGAGTATGGCTGAGTAACAGTCATGTATTTCATGGACAGAAGGAGTGGTTTGTGTTTTATGGGTTAGGTAGCTCTCAAAATGCTGTTCAGCCTGCTATCTTTACAGACCCAGTTCTAAGGTAACTAAATCTTCACATTCTTGAAGCTAGACAGAGGAGGTCTTATTCATTAAGATGGAGTCTAAAATGAGGATAATGTATGCAAAAATTAGGAAATATTCATAGTCAGGGGGGTGGTTGCACCTATTTGTGGACTTAAGGCTGAGAGAAAAAAATACAGTCTAGCCCTTTTGCTGTTGCTTCAGTAAACAGTGTTTTGTACATTGATAAGTAAATTAGTGTTGTACTAACAAAACTGCAAGCAATAGCTAATATTTATGTTTCATTAGAGAGGGAACACATGCAAAACCAGAACAAAACAAATTTGAATTTTCCCATGAAATAAGATTGCAAAAAATTTTGTCTTGACACAATAAACTACAGAAATACTGAAACTGTTTCATTCAGAAGCTGATCATGCACTACTTCTATGTTTCTAATGTTCTTTTACATAAAACCAGTTTGATTTCCCAAAAGTCCTTCTGAAGCTAAAAGTAAAATATTTCACTTAACAAGTGTAGACATTATTAAAAGGTTTTACTTTGATTTTTCCTTAAACAAAAAGCTGTCAGAATTGACATTTTTCTAAAACGTGTGAATTTCAGGAAAGGTTCTGTGTTTTTTTCCACTGAAAATCCATATTGACAAGGGAATTCAAATGGAACCTAATGCTCTGGGCTTTTGCGTGAAATACTGAGTCTTTCTGAAACTGGCATTGAATTTGGATACGTAAGAAATAATTCATAAAGAACTGATTTGCGGACTGCTGCTGAAATTACTTGACTCCCATAACATTCACTTGAAGAAAATTTGGACCAAAAAAAGTCCTGAAAGCACCAGAAACAAAAAGACATAATGCTTCCAATCTGTCTAATAACACCTATTCCTTAAGTACACTTTTCAGAGAAGTCTCCTTTTTTTAACTTTCTGCACCAAAACCTGTACTTTGGGTGAATGGCTTTGCAAGTACTGGCCCAGCTGAGCCAGCTGTGGGGATAAACAACCAAGGAAGCTTTCACAGTGGAGTCCACATGGGGCCCTAAGGGTTAAATCCTACCTAAGCCTCCCTGCTGGGGGAACATGACTGTAGGTTTGAATACTTGCTGTTAGACTATGTCTGTAGATAACTGTCACATTATTTCCTACTGTTATTAGGTCCATTGTACTTTTTTTTTTTTTTTTGGTCTGTGAGTCAACCCAGTCATTAGTATGGAAAAGAAAACTGGTAGTGTGTGGTTCCCTGTGATCTTATCTGAGTTATTTTTAGTGTGCTGAGCTCCACCAAGCACTTGTATGTGACGCTGCATTACAAACACTGAGAGAACACAAATCTTGTGTAGGCAGGAGTTGTCCTCTACTTGAGATTTCCACTGAAAAATTGAAACATGAGACCTAAATGAGAATCTCTCGGTGTGCATTCAAGGCAGCTGTTCTCACAGAGGAGGCTGTGATCTCCAGAGGTATTACAGTGATGTCTCTAGTTGTCAATAATTAATGTTTTAAAGTTTTCCTAAGAATAATTCACAGATACATAGTGCAGACATACAGGTCAATAGTGTATATTTGAAAGAGTTCATAAGCATGCAAGATCTATTAGAGTTTAAAGGATCAATAATTCCCTTAGGAGCCCATACATATGCATTGACAAGGCAGGGAGGGCTGTTATTATAGTCTATCAAATCAATAGTCCACATTTAAGAACTGTATGAAAGGTAGTTTTAAATGCATATCATATCAGGCACTACCATGTTGTTAGAGATCCATGGATCAATAGGTGAGTTGTAGCCAACTCCAAGATGATAATAAACAAGGAAAGTTCTCACAGCTGGTCTTTTGGGTTCTTCCAAACATTTTGGGACCAACTGTTAGATGACACAACTAGCTTTATGGCAGCAGCACTATTTTACACTGTACTGATGATATTTTTGTTTAACAATCCCAAGTGGGTTCTGAGCACTACTGTTTCCTCATTCGCATCAGCATTGCATGTTTTCTAAGCTCTCAATTAACAGGCAATGTTTACTATGCGATTAATAAATGGATTCAGAACTGGCAACTTTTTCTTGTCAACAAGATATGTTTTATCTTCAAAACAAACAAACAAGCAATGCAAAACAAAGCAGTCTTCCAGTAAAACTCTAGACAAATGAAATATTTTTTAAAATGGATTGATGTAGCCGAGAAACTTACTGAATTATCCCAATTCCAATGGATTTCAGCTACAGAACTAGTATCTGTGAATGTCAGATAAAGGTCCAGCCCTGATAGATTTAATTATCAGTATCTTCCCATGAGAAATCTGATTATTCTAGGCAATGCTCCCCAAGAAAGTTATTATCTTGATTTGATCTGTTTATGAAAGGATTTAATCTATTTAAGAAAGAGGTTGTGATGAGGCAAGTAGAGGAGGGTATTGCTCCTTTTGTTGAACCCTGATGTGTTTCTAAGTAATTTGCAGAACACCAGATACCGCGGAAATGCACATAATGATGCAATTACTGAAAATTCAATCATAATGATGCCAACTGACACACCCACTAGGTCTCCTCTCTGGGGAGTGAACCCAGGGGAAGAAAAACTCTGTGTTCCTTCTGTTCAGCTTGACATTAACAGGGCACATGATTAGAGGGCTTGAAATGGGTTCCCCGGGCTGTCTCAAAATGTGAGTTAAGCATGTAGGAGACTGAAGAGTGGATGTTATCCAAGGAACAAACAGTGGGGAAATAGGAAAGGGGAATCTGTGGCTGGGTAATGGCTAACCCACAGACATAATCCCTTTCTAGTTCCTGCTTTGAAGACAGTAATAGACATTATTTCAAATCTTCCCAAGATGATGGTATCTAACTTGTGTCCTCAGGTGCCAGGCATACACACATATTTAAAAAACCACATAGTAATATATCATGTCCTCAGAAAGATAGCTAATGTATAAACTCTATTATCTGTGTTGACAGGTCCAGACTGGCCACATTAAACCTGCTTGGCTTTTGATCTATCATCTAGAATGGAAGCCATGGACTCCATACTGGTCAAGAGGACTTTCCATTTTACCTTCTGCTTTCATGAAGAAACTGCTTAATTTTTTATAGTACTGATAAATATTTCACTTATAAAGAGTCAGGTCCATCCTCATCTCAGTAAATACTTCCTAGGGTTATGGATGTCTATCTCAGACTACCAGAATAATGCCACAGTGATGACTGATTTCTTCTGTGTAGGAAGGTTTTCAGTCTGACTGTGATCAGAATCAAGTTCTGGATGACTCAGTATTGGGATTTGCTAACTGTAATTTCCAAAATACAAAGGAAATCAGAACAGAACCTGACTTTTGAAAACAGCAGTAAGTCCCCACAAAAGCATATAAAATGAAACACACTAAAAGGAGATTCTGTATCTTAAAATTCAAGCACTCTTCAGATGATAAAAAATGAATACATTAAGTATAAAACTATAGGAACTTTTCTAAAATATTTTCCTTTTTCCTCTTTTGGTGTGTCCTTTTACTTCATTTAGAACTGATGTTTACACTGTATGTTCTGATATCTTAAAACAACAGTGGAAACAAATATAATTCAATATTGCAGTCTCACGTGCCATTTTATTCACCTGAAATAAACAGGAATCTTCATCCCTTAATGACAATTCACTGGAAAAGGTACATAAAATTTTTCCAGCTGGTAAACTGAACAGATCATAAAAGAATATTAGTATCATAAAACTTTAAAAAGCGTAAATGAGGAGGTAATATGAGGGGTGGGATTTACTAGTTGAAAGGTGGGGGCAGAATCTAATAAGGGTGGTCTACTTTGCTTCTTATTAAGTTATGGGTAAAAATGCAAAGATGATAATTTTAATAAAGGAGGTGTTGGCTGCAGTCAACCTTTTTTGTCTCAGAGGTGAAATCTTAAATAGTCAAATGAGCATGAGAATAATATGGCCCCCATTAAAGTGATTTTAAATTTAAGCATAATTTTTGCTAATACTACTGAGCAATGGGAATAATTAGAATGGTTTCAGTAATGCTGAAGATTTGAATAATTAAAGACACAAGATTAATTTGAGAAGAGGCATCATTAACCTAAATCAAATATTAGATTTCTTGTAAAGAAGAGGGGGTTTAGCCATAACCACATTTTTCAGATAGGGAATCTCATTAAATACCATGGTTTGTGTTTTACTCTACACCCACAGGATTTACTTGCATGAATATTAAATTGGTGTGTATGGAATATAAGCTTTTAAATCCCATGATATGGTCCAACATTTTTGCACTATGTAAAGTATTAATTGAATAATCTTGTTTTCATTTTGGATGATAATAGTTACCTTAAGGTCACTTTAAATCATATTTTTTCCAGGAAAAGAGTAGTAAAAAATTCAAACCTGATCTGACCAAAGCCTTTTTTCTGCCTGGAAATATTCTCTCTAGGCTCCATTTATTAATGTCACAGCTGCTTTTTTTTGGATCAGCTAAAAAGCATTTTCATGAACACCAAAGCAAATAGTAAATACAGGACAGAATGTATATGTGCTGTACTGGGAACTGCAGTTACCCAACAAGGGAGTGAATTCCTCAAAGGAATAATGAGTAGAGCATTTTTGTTACTTGGTTGTTAACAAACATAGTGCATTTGTGTTAATTAAAATGCAGTAGTGGATAATTAAACAAAGAACTCATGACAAAAAAGCAAAGTTTTTCTCCATTTATAGGAAAACAGTCCTTCATAAATATTGATTTGGGCTATAATTTTTTCCCCACAATGTGGTGGTTTTCTATAAATATCAGTATCCGATAATGAGCACTTCCACTACTCATTATTTCTCTACTTGCAGAATTTAATGAATAGAAATGCATTCATTATATGGAAATCTATCTACCTGTTATGCCTTTGATGAAGGCAGCCCCTGATTTGAAATTTTGTCCAGCATTAATGATATGCAAAGAACTCTGCCTTATCTTTAATGATATGCCTGAAGTATTTATCAATGGAATTTATTAGATGTTAATTCGTCTTCCATGCATTACTTAGGCAGCTGCATCTCATTCTTGTATGCCTTTTTGGAATATCATTTCTCTGAGGTTTTTTTCCTTTGCCCTTCCCCAAAAGTGTTTTCTATGATGGAAACATCTATTTCTAAAACAGGTTTGAGTTCATTGACTCAAAACAGACCCTTTGCTTGTCTTGGAAGCTCCTGCGAAGTATTGGCTGCTTGTGATGAATTTCCCAAGCCTGTAGCTCAGCCAGCTGGAATTTTGATTGAATCAGCATGCATGGTTTATTCACTACTCCATTAGAAATTCAGCTTCTTCCAACCCTTGCTGCCATAAAGTGAGACCTTATATTGAACCAGGATTTTGAGCAAGTGTGAACTCTGTGTTAGGGCAGCCCTTACTGCTACACACAAAGTTGGGCATTTTTGGTTCCTAAGGGTCTCTGTCTCCTCTGGGGCTGTTTTGATGGCTGCAGTTCTTTCATCTCTCAGCAGTCTGAAAACCAATCACTTAGTGAAGCTGAAGGTCTACATCATTGCTGACTGACTTGTGGTAAACACATTTACAGCATTTTTGCCTTACTGCAAGCAAGACTTCACCGTTCTTTACATGGTGCTGTACACAGTACTGTTGGACTTGGTAATTTGGCCCTGCTCTTCTAATAATTAGAGGATGAGTCTTCAACAGGTCCAGGAAGAAAGAGAAGATGTTTGTCCATTTATATACCATATGCATTCTTCCTGATGATATAATCCTTGTGCTTTCTATTTCTTCTCAAGTCTAGCTACATCAAAGTTTTTCTCTCTGGACTTTCACTATCATCAGCCTGGCAAGCCATGTTAGAAGGGAAGCTTATTCCAAATATGAAAAGGATGCCTCAGAAGAACAGAAGAACCCATTTCATGGAACAAAACTGTTCAAAACTCTATTTCTTGTTCATGAGTGATCGGATGAAAAATACTGGCCTTAAACAGTTGCTAGGATGTGCAGATTAGATATTAAAAAGGTCTAAAGGTCTGGTCTGCTTCAAGAGTACTGAAATATTGGAATGTGCACGTATATGAAATCTCCATCTGTGGAGTTTTTACAAAAGGACTTAAAGATCTTTTGGAAATTGATCATGTCTTGTGAAAAGAGTGCCAGGCTTTTTTTCTATGAAAGTAGGAGGGCAAACGCACATTAAATTACTGTATTGTAGCAGTTACTTGATAAGGCAGCTAACATCCAGCACCTCTCATCGGGAAATGCCTCTTTGGATCTGGACCTTTTTCAAATTATCTGCCTGCATGGGTACCTCCATCCATAGAGTGACCCTGGGGAACACTGTGCTTTTTCCTTCTCCCCTAAGAAAATGAAATTCTCACCTTCCTAAGAAAGGGAAATAGCTATATGGGTCTCCCCTGCTCATACAACGTGGCTGGCAAGTTTCTGTCCCTGCAGGCTGTTTGTGTGGTTTAGCTGGTGAGGAACCATGTCCATAGCTGTCCCTCCACCTTTTCTCCCTCTTTCCTCAGCTCTTGTTTCCACTTCCATCATGATCCTTGCCCCTGATGCAAATCTATGTCTTACCCCCAAAACAAAGGCTCAGCTGTTTTTGGTAGGTTCCGACTGGTTGCTTTGTCTCACCCTGTCTATCTATCACTCTCATTCACTTTCAGCGTGAGCGTTTGGATCAATTAGTCCTGATGTTAGCTTCCCTGGAGTGACAGGCAGAGCCAGTGCTTCACGTGTTCTCCTGGGCATTCATATTTTTAGCCCCTTCTCAGTCACCTTCACTGTCACCAGCAGCCACAGCCACAGCCCCAGCACCTGAAACAGCCACCACAGCAACTTTTCAGAAGAGACTGCATCAGCTAAGGCTGTCTGTTCTCTTCCTGATGCTTTTTGTCCCTGTCAATGACTGAAGAGCAGGCTGATCAAGCACTGCAGCAGGGTTGTTTTTTTTTTGCTGAGGCATTTTTTCTTTTTTGTGTGGAAGCTGACACAGTCTCAGAGACTGTTTCTTCCAAAAATATTCAGGACAATTCTCAGCTTCAAAACAGAGCTGTAGAGTGAAGCCCTCTGTTGAATGGCCTATATGCATGTGTCTTGGCCTATTCTTCATGCAACCATCAGTCTTGTGAAAAATATGACCTTATAGCCAACTTTGAAAATGTTACATTTGTAGAATCAGAAAGAGATTAATATGAATCAGCATTGCTCCATTGCCATTAAAACTGAGGGAGGATCTGGGTGATATTTCTGACTTTAAGGACTCACTTCCCCACAAACATCATCATGTTCCAGACCTGTGGAGAGATGGTTTCATTTGTGTCTTACTGTTCCTTCTCCGAAGGTGCAAAAGTTACATTTCGCCAGGAATGAGATTGCATCCTTTTCCAGTTAATTTCTCAGGCTGCTAATCATCTAGAGCACCTATATGATTTATAGTGGCCTGCCCCTAGACCCTACAGATTTCAGATTTAAATTACAGCAGAGCCTCAGTGCTGGTTTTACATCTCTCACTTGAGCATGTGGATGGGAAGATTCACCATGTGATGAAGCCAGCCTTGGTGGTGGCATTGGTGTCTGGCCTGCATGGCACGCAGCCTTCGGGCAGTCGCTCTGGCTCAGTCAGCGGGCTACATCAGCATGGGCTCACTCACCCTCTCCCCGGGGTTGCCCTGGTGCTCTCCGTGCCAGATGGGAGGACTCAGCACCCTGCTGTGCCTTGGGCTGGATGTGCCCTATGGCCTCCCCAACAAGCTCAGAAGTCTGGGAAACTCTAGGGAGCAGAAAATCTCCATCAATACATTTTAGTCTACAACACGTTTTTGCTATAGTCTGTGAGACCAGCTGCAAGTAGAGTAGAGAAATTGCTAACTATTTATACCGGTGTTGGGTTTTCCTTACAGTAGCATAGCAGCATGAAACACTTTCACAGAGCAAAGACTCTGGTCCATGACCTAACAAGCTAATCTGTTAAAGGTCCCTTTCATTGAAAAATTTTTCATGTTCATCATATGTTTTAAAAAATTCACCTCACAAGCTTAAAAAATTCATTTCTTCCCACATAAATATAGTGGGTAAGTAGGCCCAAATGTACACTGCTATTTAGCTATGGGTTTATTTTCTGTATTTTTTAATTTATTGTGGAATCTACTATAGAGTGTAAAAAGAGGACAGAAATCTAGATGTTAAGCAGCTATGGGTATAAATTACAAAACACCTCCCAGTATGCAACTTCCCAGTAAGCAATTTCTTTCTCATCAAAATCCAAACAACTCCGCCTGGTCAATGAATGTAGCAGACATTTCAGAAATTGTGACTGTTTCTGGTTGTGGGATGAAGTATGTTTCAGGGTTTAGTGTCACCAAGCCCTCTCATCAAGCTGCCTTGTCAAGCTTTCAGGTATACGTGTAATTTAGTGTCAAGTTTTTAATTATGTTTCAGGACCTACACATATATAGACATGTAGTGTCTGTTCTTCCCTACTCTGTTAACTGGGCACTTCTGGAAGGATCTTCAAAAGTATATTGATAACTGTCTCAGGAGATAGGGTCTAGAATGACAAGTTATTTAGACCTCCAGGCTTAAATTAGGCTTGTAATTACCTCTGTGAGGCTTTGTTTAACATCTTTTGAGTACACAATTCAGGTACTTCGGTAAATTCTGCTCCACCTTTGTATCTGTTTATGCCTTCACACAAGTTTCCATTAGGGTTTTATGTATAGTGAAATCTGGAAGATGACAGACATTATTTCCCTTAGTTGAAGAGGCAGTCGACCTCTTAGATTATGACTATACCAATGGATTAAACAATATCTGGGACAGTTTCCAGGCATTGCAGTGTCTCTGCCCCCAGCCTGATCTTGGCCCATGGTGGCTAACTCATTCCCAAATACTTCCTGAAAGCCTCTGGAACCATTTCTGGTAGGCTGCGCCACCTTATTCTAAATCTAAATGAACCTGCAGGCATAAATACAACCCATTCTATGCAGGTTGGACTCAATGGCAGGGAAAATTTCATTTACTGGTGAAAAATTATAGTCCCATTTACCAATGCTCACCATTTCAGAGAAGACCTACACCAATATGTTGTGCACATATGTCACACACTTCTGGCAATATTAAAGCATAAACTGTATGTATTTTTTTCCACATGTATTAAAACTGACATAAAATTTCACAGTGCCACAGAGGCTTAAGTTTTCATGTCCAGTAAAGCTTAGTACTATTACACATGCTGAGATAATCTAACTTCCATGTCCTCTGTTGTTCTGGGTCACTAATACAGTAAAGTAAGTATCTTCATGCATTAAAATCATGCTTTGCACAGAACAAGAGCTCATTTTTCAGGAAGTTCAGATAGCAGGATATGTTCGTCACCAAATCAAAGCTCCAGAGATCAGTTCAAAGAAATTGTGCCTTCAGGATTTTTATTTTTTTTTTACCCAATAGGCAGGCTTGGCAGACAGTTCAAAGAGTTTAACAACAACCCAAACAATAATTATTAACAACAACAACAGCAGCAACAAAAATAATAATGTTTTTTATAATACCCTAAATAACTGTTTGAGAAAGGCATATGCCTTAATTACAAAGCTACTGCTGGTGCAGAGGGGAAAAAACCCAGCTCATAGTAAATGGTACTTTGGAGATGACATTTTCTCTCTTTTTCAATCTATTTTACAGCATTTTGGTGACTTTGTTGCTATTTTGTTTGTTCAGCTTCCCATTTGCCAGATGCTAAAGGCAAATTGGCTGAGGCTGTATCTCTCTTAGTAAGTAACATAAATCCATAGACTAGGTCTTTACTGCAAATCAGTTCGGTGCTGAGGGTATGAAGTCTACTTAATGCATGTTTTGAGGAAAGCAGGAAGGAAGGAGTAGGGTAACACTTTGGAGTAACCCTAGTCTGGTCCTGTGAAGTGGAAGGCCATTAACTCCAGGTACCTCCTAGAGTGTGTCTTCCAGTTCAGCAGCAGCCAGGCTGTGTGCTCGCAGACTGTTCAGCCATGCAAACTCACAGAGTAAGGGGAGATACTCAGGAGTTTTGCTTTACAGGACTTTCTGTTCTGAACTAAAGTGCTAAGGTAGGTGCACCCTCTTTTCCTGTTGCTGAGATTAATGTAAAATGAGCACTTCCCAAATGCTACATACTATCATGTAGAAAAATTATGTAAGCAAACACTCTAAGTGCAAATTCCATTCGTGCTTCCTGATATCACTGTTGCTTTCCAAGCTACTTGTGATTGCTGCTGGCACACAAACGAAATGAGTCAAAACTGTCTAAAATAAAGCAAATCAAATATCCTTATTAGAAATGAAATTAGGAATGTCGAAGTTGAATGACTCTCTTGTTAGTGAACTAAGTGCTAACATTACAAATTTAGATTAATTTTTCTGTATGTTGACAGCTAGGGAGTAGCAACAAGAGGAGGAATAGTGTTTTTGTGCAAATCAGCTATGTCGATATGCACTTATCGTGGATAGTTGGGCTTATAAATGTACCACATTTTCAGGGTATGTGTTTTCTGTCCAAAATGGGTGAATCTCCATGAGTTAAGAGCACATGTCCCTTTTCAGTGGACAGATCATTATGTAGAATTATAGGTTAGGTGCTGGCTGGAGATGTACACAGCAGTAAACCGGGTTCCCAGAGGGCTGATTTTGGTCAGGTTACCTATTGTGATGGAAAAAAACACCTTGGAGTTACAAGCAGCTTGTCTAGGGCTGGGATTTTGTCCCAGTATTAGTAAATGAGCCCAAATGGTGACTTTTACTTTATGTAGGTTGGTAGGCTGTGGGCTTTACAGGTGTCACAGCTATAACCTCAGGGATGTCTCTGCCTGCTGCTCTTTCCGGCACATCAATATTACTGAGAAAGAGAAAATAGAGAAAGCTGCTCAGAGAGAAAAAATGAAACATAGGGTTAAATCCAACTCAAACTGGAATTACTTCCTCTATTTCATCTTCTTCTTTAACCCTCAGGAGAGGAAGTTGTGAGAATATTAATTTTTAGGAACAATTAAACAAGCGTTTCTGGCATGAAATAGCTCCCCAGAATCTGAAACTGCCCAGCGAAACTGAGCTTTGTCAAATTGGAAACTGCTAATGGCTGTTTTTTTTCTATAGTCAACCCTCCTAAAGCAGAAATTAGGTCCCTAGGGAAGTTTTATGTCAGAAATATAAGCTCCTTCAGAACTTTAGGTACCTCTAGACAGCAGCAGTATGCAGGATTTGAGATTAAAATTTTGACAGTAGGTACTCAAATCAGATAGATACCTAAGTAGCATCTGCCTGTTGGTGAAGAAGAGCCAGCACAAGATAAATTTATTTTTAATGAAGAAGATATTCCTGTTCCTCGTGAACATAGGTCTCAGATCCAGACACGGAGAGATTCAGAAAAGATATGTCATTACCTGGATTTGAGCCACATCTTCGTTTCTCCCATAACCTTTCTAGTTAAAATCACAATCCAGATTACGGCACTTAAAGAAAACAGGAAATCATGGTAAAACCTAGCATTTCAAAAAGACAGAGAGCAAAAAACTTTCCAGACCTGAGATTAAACAGGTGTTGCATCTGACACTGCATCGTCTAGTTGGAAAAGAAATAGAGACATCAGCTGTTTTCTCAGCGCTTCTCTTTCTGATGCAAGGTTTGACACTGAGAGATGAAGTGGCTGACAAAGCACTGCCAAAGCCAGCACTTCAGATGGTGTAAACTGGCATCAATTCATTGCCAACTGCAGAGATGCTACCTCAGACAAATGCAGATAATGTTTTCCAATTTGCAAACAAAAGTGAAGATTTTCCCTGTTTTAATGGCTTCCAATTCCCAGGTTGGGCACTGCCCTGAACAATGATTTGACTCATCTTTGGCTGCCTATATAAACCCTGAGAAAGTAGCCAGAACTGAAAAATGACATGGAACTACCTTTCTATCAGCTGTGCGTAGTGTCACTTTGATTCATGTTTCCAGAGCAATCACAGCCAGGGACAAGTAAAAGGGAACTCACTGGATGTGTAGCAAAGCAGGGCAATCTCTACCCTGCTCAAAAGAGCTGCTTATCAAGGGACAAGGGATCCAAAGACACGAGTATTACCTAAGGTTCACTCTGGTGATGTGTTGTACCCCAGCCAGGATTTGGGGGTCTATTGTGGGGCTATTAGGAACAGCCTTGGAAATTCTGTTGCTGTCAGGTATGAGAGATCTACCTGCCCATGGAGAACTAAGCTATTTTCTGAGTACTTCAATTAACCCAGATCCCTAAAACACCAAAAGAAAGTTTTCAAACATGTTTAAAAGCCTCTATGACAAAAAGGGAGGTAATCTGTTGTGACCAAAAGGGAAAAAAGAAATAGGATCTAAGTGACCTTTTTCTTAAATTCTATAAGCGCTGCTGGGTATATCCATTCCAACCTCCTGGTGATCTCATAAGAAAAATGAAGGTAAGCATAGAAATCTTATTTATGCTTTCTACATTTGGACACTAACAGCATTTTGTAAGCTGCTATAGTTGTACATAACTTATGCCTGTATGTACTATGATAACATGCAATTTCAATCTAAAACATGTGTGAGAGTATGAATGCCAGGGAACAGTTTGAAAGAACCTTTTTAATGAAGGCTATCATCTTCCTTAGAAAGCCATTAATGCCCTAGAAAAATGAACCTTGTCGCAGAAAAATATAGGTATATGTAATCATGGGATTACAGGATAATTCAGGTTTGAAAGGATCTGAGGAGGTCTGTAGTCTGATCTTCTGTTCAAAGCAGGGTCAGCTACGAGGTCAGACCAGGATCCTCAAGCTTTATCCGGGTAGGTCTTGAAAAACACCCATGGATGAAGACTGCACGTTGAGCAACCTGATCCACTGTTTGGCTGCGCACATTGCCTCAAATTTCTTTAGTGTTGCTTCTTACTCTCATCAATGATCTTCAACCTCCACTTCAGAGGAGGATGGAGAGGTATCAGGCATAAAGCATCTTTTAAAAAATAAACAAAATTTTGCCTATACTGCTTAGAATAGTTTGGTTCAGTACTGCAGGAAAGACTTTTATTTCCCATTGGATGGGGAGCATTTTTAGGAGAAAAATTTTATAATTTTCCTTATAGAGTAAACATCACTGTGTTGCATGTTTATAGTATATCTGGTTTAAAGCCAGTATGCATATACACTGATCCCACCTACAGCATTTACAGAATCCTACCAGTGTTTGATTCACCTACTGCTCTAATTTAACAAACTTACTCTCACTAAATTGCATTTCTTTATAGAGAAGGCGAATGGGATGTGTAGTAATTTTAAAAAGGTTCTTGCTGTGAAGTCAGGGACTGTTGCCTTGGTGAAATCACATATTTTAAAACCTGAAACATTGGAAAATTGTTTTATCAGGAAAGGTAATTGATTCAGCTTGTAGTGAATAAGGATGGAACCTGGTGGTAATACAAGGATAATTCAAATAAAATACTGAAGTCAAGGTAAGATTAACTTTATCTTTTAAGATTTCTCATGTTCTGGAAAACAACAACAACAGCCGTGCCTTGCTTTCATTCTGATGCCAAAACAACAATGATGTTACTAACATTTTCATATATTTGATCAAAACTGTTATCTTTTTGAGTTTACAAAATTCAAGTGTTTTCCAAACCAGTCTTCTTCCTCTGAAATCATTCGCGACTCAGAACAATTTACAGAGAGTGGTGGGAGGAAACTGTGCTGGAGGCTGTCCTGCAGATGCCAAAGGATAGGCCAAAAAGCAATTTCTCTTTTTCTGAAGGTAAATTTTCAAAAAGTAAAGCAAAGAAGGAAAAAACCAACCAAGAACAGTCAGACCAATGAAACAACCAAACCTGTCCTGGAAAACACTCCAAGAAGACAAAGAAGTAAACAGAACTAAGTGCTGTGACACAGCTGGGAGGTCTTTTCATGATTTGCCAGCTTTTCAGCAGCATCCAAGTCATGTTTAGGCATATCTTGCCGGCAAGCTGGAGCAGTGCAAGCTCCTTTTTGGGTCAGCTGCACTCCAGCCCCATTGAAAGAAACAGGACTCCTGCCAGCTGCTTCCTTTTGCCCTTAATTTTAACGTGAGAAAACTTGTATGATTTTCCCTACCTCCATTCTCTTTTATGTGCAAAACAGCTGAATCCCTTTCTTTCCAGTACAAAGGGAGCTGCAAACAACAGGAAAGAATAACTACTGAGAACTAAACCAAAAACAAAGGATATCTGCTCCGTTAAATGCAACTGCCAGCACTTCCACTTTTGGCAGAAGACTTCGGATATCAGCATTATTCTTTCACACTGTGGATAAGCAGATGAAGTTTTGTTACCTATTTTCAGAAGTTTTGTAGCCCAAGGTGCTGAATTCTCATAGAGATAGGCCCAGTTGATGCCACCAGTGAATTTAACAAAGTCTGCATCAGACCTTCTGCTGTGAATTTTCCTACCAATGTTGTCAGGCTGGAAATGTGGTGCAAATTGTATGTATGTAATTCAGACATGTGCGTGCACTCATATCTACTGTACTGCAATAAATTCCCATCTTTTCAAATCACAGGAAAAATACGGAAGAAACTGCAGTGTCTAAGGGTTAGAGATTGAGTCAGGGGTGGGTGGGTAGGGAGGAGCTTTCATCATCCTTTAGTACAAACTCTGCTATAATACTCTAGAAGGCAGCACTGCCAGAGTAAATTAACTGTGAGAGTAAATTAACATAAAGTCTATAAAACTCACTTATTTACTTTCTGAACATGAATAATGAAGCCTGAAGAAATGTCAGTCAGTCAAATGGCATTTGGAGATAAGTACACCTCCATTGGTTCCAGTTTGTTCCTTGAAAACTAGCATTATTTGTGTACTACAAGGTAAGCAGTTTAACTGGCTCTGGTTTTTGTCCATCCTTTAGAATATTTGTTCTAAAAGGCAAACATTTTCATAAATTGTTCAATTAGGGGAGCTGAGATGCCAATCTCATTGTCTGAGAAATTTAACAATCAACAGAAGTCACAATACTCATCAAGTAATATTGTGACAAGACTGTATAGAAGAAAAAAAAATAATTATGGGTTGTATCAGGTTTATTTTCAGTGAATACCAAAATTTATTATCTCTTGAAGTACATAGTGCCCATGGTTTGCGGTAATTGATTCTGTCAAGCCTTTTAAGGTGAATAAAACTGTTTTATTTTAAAAAATAGTTTAATAATAAGCTTTTCATAATACATTGTTATCTTAATTTAAAGCAATTTTTCCTTTAAAGGAAATAGTCTAACCCCAGCCAGCAGCTAGCATCACACAGCTGTTTGCTCAGTCTCCCAGGTTGGAATGGGGGAGAGAATCAGAAGAGTAAAAATGAGAAAACTCATGGGTTGACATAAAGACAATTTAATAAGTAAAGCAAAAGCTGTGCATGGAAGCAAAGCAAAACATGGAAATGATTCACTACTTCCCATCAGCAGACAGGGTTCAGTCATCTCCATAAAAGCAGGACTCCATCACACATAATGGTCACTTGGGAAGACAAAACACTGTAACTCCAAATACCCTCCCCTTCCTTCTTCTTCTCACAGGTTTATACGCTGAGCAAGACAACACATGGTATGGAATATCCCTTTGGTCAGTTGAGGTCAGCTGTCCCAGATGCTGTCACAGCTTCTTGGGTGTCCCTGCTTTCTTGTTGGCAGGTCAGTATTAGAAGCTGAAAAGTTCTTGACTGGTTGCAACAACTAAATCAGTATGTGTTATCAATCAACATTATTCACATATTTAATCTAAAACACAGCAGCTGAAATTTAACTGAAGAAAATAAACTGAAAGTTAACTCTATCATAGCTGAAACCAGGACAAAGTCTGCTCTAGTTTTGCATAATTCCAAAATGCACTTAATCTCATTTTTAGATTTTACAATATTTAAATGAGTGAAGCCTAGGCAAGTTCAATGCTTATCTCTAGGTTTACTGGGGAAAAAAAATCATGGTTTCTTTGTTGTAGTACAACAGAAGTTGTAGAAATGTCTAGAATGTATTTCATAGCTCTTAATGAGAATAACCAAATTGTCCATAGTTATGCAGATGCTGAAATAATGTCATTCATGTTTGGGATTTTCTTCTGGGGGGAGGAACACTTGAGAAATGGATATTCTTCCACTAATCAGGCATTTGCTTTCCTTGCCTCCAACTCCTATATAGGAAAGAACTTCCTGAGTTCTAATAAATTAAATGAAAATAACCCAATTTACACTAAAGGTGTGTTTCATAATACTCTTGAAAAATAAGCCATTTTCCCATGGCAAAATTCTTCATAATTCTGGTATAAAGATTCACTAGAGCCTTGTTTTTTATCACAGAAAAAGGAAGAGGAGGCAGGCACCAAATAAAAAAGTAGAATTAAATGTATTTCTTGCAACGTAGGATTTTTTTTCAGATTGACTGATGATTCAGGATCCCATGTTATCATCCTCCTCAGTCAGAATGGAATAGGAGATGGAGGAAAAAGGGCTTGCTGCAGGTGTGGAGGAAATACTTAGAGAAGATTGTATATAAAATTCCCTTAAACTAGTCAAAAATCATTTACTGTAGTTCAGCTGTTCATTTACTTATTTTTCTTTTAAACTTGGCATGAAAATGAGTATATTATTTTCGCAGAGGGTTTTTCTTTTTTCTCTTTTGTTGTTGTTGAGAACTATCAGATGCAGCTGGGGGATTGCTGTACTAGGGAAGCTGAGAACAGCAAACTTGGGAAAGAAGGAAACAGGATATGGGATGCCAAGAAAAATACATTTCTGTGGCACTAATATGTAGATTCTCAATATATTTTGTTCACTTCAGGAGAGAAAGAAAAGCAAATCAAAATGCTAAGCAAAGACAGCTGTTAAATTCTGTATCAGAAAACTATATTTTATTCACCTCAAATTGCTTCTGAGAATTTCATCTGAGTAAGAAGTTATGTACCTACAACCATGAACTATTGGATAATGGTGCTGTATAACTGTCTCTTCCATTCCAGTGGTGGCTTAGTTTCAATAAAATGCAAAATGTCCCTCCTAGTCAGGTCTCTTTACTGTGTAATTGTTAAGGCCATGATTCAGGAAAGCATTTCTTTCCAGGAAAGCATGCACATACTTAGCCCCAAGCATTTGTAGACAGCAAGACACAGGCGTAAAGACAGAACTTCTTGCAACAATTTTCTATTTGGACAAAGTTAACCATTTAAAATTGTTGAAACTAAGCAGGGAAAGATTTTATTTTGGTACTGAAAAAAAATCAGCATTCGAATTACTTAGTCTTCATCTTACTCCTCTTCATGTATCTACAAAGCAGACCCTAAAATCTGAGATAAAATTCTTATCTCTCCATAATAACTGAAGGAAGATGGATTGAGGTGATTTGTCTGGTTTAGATATCTAGCTTAGGATAAGGTGAGCCTTGCTAGGCTAAAAGCAAAGATCAGATGTGATATGTGTCCAAAATGATGAATAAGAAAAAGAAGACATCCTACATTATGGCATATGAAATCAAGTTAATAACTGTGGAAATTACAAATAGAAAATATTTTTGACAAATGTGTTGTGAAATTCCTTCACACTTCCTAATGCTGGCGAAGTGCAAGGCAGGGGCTAAATTGCTTGTGTTACAGTGCAACAGTTTGGTTATGGCTCCTTCTGGATTATGGCACCTGGCAGGATTTGGTACATTTCTCCCCATTTGGTGTCAGTCTCCAGATCTTTGTCTATTCCTGACCTTCTTGCTTTTGGCCTCTACTCATCTCAATACCTTTATTGCTAGGCGTGACAGAACCATTCTCCTACTACTTGCAGGAGTAGTAATCAACATGCCATTTTGCTTATAAGTTTTATACTTCTATTAATTATAAGCTTAAATATCTCTTATCTAGATATTTAGACAATTAACTTCAGCCATGGTAAACTGCTGCTCCTTGGTCACTTTCTGCATCATGGGAAATGTGAACCTAACTGAGCAGTAGACTGAGGGAGCATGTTAAACATACCAAACCATGAGTTTTCTGTCTCCATAGGTGTCCAGAAGCCAAGCTGTACCTTGGATCGAGGTATATACCCTGGATGGATTCATCTGACCAAATCATAGAATCGTAGAATCATAGAATGGTTTGAGTTGGAAGGGACCTTAAAGGTCATCTAGTTCCAACCGTTCCTGCCTTGGGCAGGGACACCTCCCACTAGACCAGGTTGCTCAAAGCCCCATCCAGCCTGGTCTCGAACACTTCCAGGGATGGGGCATCCACCACTTCTCTGGGCGCAGTGCAGATGCAGATGCGAACACCAAAGCTAGCAGCTAAATGTTTCCCCTCTAACGCTACAGAGCAGCATGCTTCCAGCATACAATTAATTTGAGCTTAAATTAGTCATGTAAACTAGGCCAGATAACTTCTGTCTGCAAAGCATCTGTTTCTTTCCATGAGCTAAGGGGATTAACTCACTTGGTGTCTACCAAGCTAGGTGAGGTAAGTCACCTGAAAAATCAGCAGGAATTATATCTGAGCTCTCTGTTGGTGGAAGGTACTTAGCTCCAGCCTTGCTAGCCGGAGAAGCTGGGTTTGCAGTTACATGAGCTATATTGACTTATCCACTTAGGTTTGCACTGGAGAACAACATAAATCTGTGCCTGCGGGTGAGCAGTATAGAAGGCAGGTGGGACTGGGCTTGAGAGACCAGCAGTATCAATATGCCCTTGTTACTAATGCTTCCTGCCTCTATTGTTTCCTCTCCTTTTCCCTCTCATCTGCTTTCTTGCCTTGCTCTAATTTGACTTTCTTCATGTTCTAATAAATGTTATGAAGATGCTCCTAAGTTCCAGAGAAAGAAAAACTCTCTCATCTGGCTATGTGTGCACTTTGAAGTGTCTGAGATACTGGGCTGGGCTGGAGTGTTTAATCGTTTGGGGAGAAACCATTCACGTAGGGGAGGTTTGTTTCTGTGCTTGTTTTGTAGGCCTGTTTCTTCTGCTTAAGAAGGTCTTAAATTAGTAGTAAATATAAGATTTGTTCCAAGGAGCTTAAGGACAGCTGATACATAGCAAACTCTAAAAAAAGAAAAACAAATGTAATCATGATGTCATGTAGGAGCCACAAACTTTATCGCTGTTTTGGTTCAAGGTCTTATGGGACCCATGAGTCCTCTGTCACCATAACTGAACTTACAGCAACTCTAGTTCATCAGTACACTAAAATAAAAAATAATCTTTTGAAGGGTTAGATTACAACCAGCTAGCTGGCAGTATCTAAATAACACTTTAAATGTCACTTCTTACATCAATTATATGAGATTATTAAAGTAGATGAGGAGACCATATGGTTTCTTCTATTATTATTATTATAGAGATTTTAAAACTGCCACGTTACAACAGTCTGCTAACAGGGGTGAATCCTCTCGCTTTTTTATGCTGTGTCCCTTAAGGATGATCTTGTTTTTCTCTTCTTGAGACTGGTTGTTGTCATTGGTATAATCCAAGATGAAAGAAGCAGAAGGAAAACAGTTTATGACTTACTCTCTCTTGAACTGCTGTGGTTTCCAAAAGTTGGTTTTTTTTGTAGGTGACACCAGGGCCCTGTTTGCCCAGTTGTCACTGTTACATGTCCACAGTACATTTCTGAATCAATGTTCCTCTTCTTTTGTTGAGATAAAAGGAATTCTGCAGGTAAATCTTGTGTGAAATATCAGCATGCATATTGGAACACAGAGAGAAACTTTGTCTTTTCTCTTACGGATGCATAAATGATTTAAATTTTTACAATAAATATAATTCAAACAAATGTCAGGAAAACAATTAACTACTATGATGAGGCCAAAACTGTTGCTGTGGTTTTAAAATGGTTTCACAAAGAACAAATTTATTGTTTATGTTCCACTAATGAAAAATATGGTCAGGTCTGAATGTGTATTTGTATACAGGGTCGTTTATGTGTGTGTAAAAGGACAGCAGGATGATTCCCTTCAGCTATTATCTGTGAAATGATGCTACAAATAATAAATATTTATGATTTGTTGCCTTTATAACAGGTCATGACTGATACAGTTAGAATAGGCATCAAGAAATGTAGTAGTGCTGGGTGGTAAACTAATGCAGAGAGAGATAATTTCAAAGATTTTTTTACCTAAATGAAGGCAGAAATAGTACACATTATTGCCCTCCTTCTGCCGATGAATAGATCTATACAACTTTAGCAGAGTATCTGCATTAGACCTTGTTCTTATGTTGCTCCCACAACACCCCCCTTCTTCCCTGCTGTCTGGACAGCCCTGTTGTCGGGAGAAAACCTGGGACATGGAAGAGGGCTGGTGCTCTCTGAGCTGTTTCTTCTTGGTAATCTTAATGCCACCTGCTGGGAGAAAAACCATCTGACTGTGCAGCCCACTGCCAGAGGTCCCACTGCACCGAGAGCTGAGCTCTGCAAGACTATTCCATAGTGTCCTTTGGACACACAGGCTGTATCCCTCACCATCAAGGCCTAAAATGAGAGGAAGGAAGGGATACTAAATTATTGACTAAGGCAAATATGACTTTCAAAAACCAATCAACCAAGGATGCATAACAAACTCTCCTGTCCATGTGGGACCAAACTTCCACTCCACTTGTCCTTTGCTATTCAAGGTCCAGCAGGGGGAGAGTGAGATATGTGGAAACACCTCTGAAATCTGTGCCAGCACTGGGAGTGCTGGTGCAAAAGCAAAAATATAAAGAAGTTGTGTTAATTTCAAGGTCCATTAGGCAGAGAGGACCTGCTCCTATTCCCAATGAAGTTAAACTCTCATTGATTGTAAAACTCTCATTGGTTGCAGAGCTGCAGGATCAGTCCATGAAGAAAGAATAATCAATGTTCTGTATGAAAAAAGAACATTATTGAGCCAGATATTTTTTACAATAGTTAAAGGGACTATTTTCCAAGTTCCCAGTGTGGCAGATACAAAACTTCAATAAGGCATTTTCCCTGAGTGTAGTTGCTATGTAATTACAAGTTTACCATGTTAAGGGCCTGAAGCTATCCAATATTTTAATGTGGATGTCTGCATAATAACAGGGAATCCTCCATCAAGTGTCTAGTCTAATGCATCTGCTTTCATAATGGCCTAAGGCAAGTATAAAAAATTAGAATTACGTTGAGAAGATCTGACCAAACAAAACCTTGACAATATTTCAGCCAGGAGCTCCTGATTCACTTCCTCACACATGTTGTACATTTATTGCAGAGCTCATGTGCAGCATAAAGGCAGTAAAGTATCTATCTATCAATACTTTTCTACTTATTTGACATTTAGAGACTCTCCTGTTCCATTATCTTTGCTTTACTTTGTGACATTTTTATCAACTTCAACATTAATATGGCAGATTTTATAACTAATGCACTTAAAAGGTACAAAGATGTCAGCAACATCAATTATAAAAAAATTACAGCTCCTGCTTTATCTCAGAGGTAATTAAATGAGCTGTAATTATTAGCCTAGATTCATTAGATTCATGTTCTCATGACCTCTTCAGATTGGATTATTGTAATTCTTGGTATGTCTGTCTGCCAAGGTAACGCATTGTTAGCCCTGAATGCAGTCAAAAAGGCAGAGGTAAGAGGACTGTTAAAAACCAAATTATTTAGGCCCTTTATAATTCACTGCACATGAATTCTCTATTATCTGTTCATAATGATATTGCCATAATTCCTCAGCGTTTTGTGAATAAGGACCCTTAAACGTCCAGATTGTTGTCACTTCTGGGGTTGTCATTTAACCAGTGCTATATGTGTGTTCAAAGCGCAGAGGCTTGGGGTGACAAATCTGATTTGTATAACAGCATGTGAGATATGCTTATGCATGATATGTAAGACATGCTTGTATCTTGTCTGCAATCATTTTGCTTAAACCATGAACCTATTACTTGGAGACCAGAGATAGAGCTGGTTTGAATTTAGTAACACAAGTAAGTCTGGGGGTTAAGTGTGTGGAAAGTGGGAGTTTTCCATTCAGACAGTAGGGAAATGTTACCCAAGAAGCAAACCAATGTTTTGGGTTTGGGATTATATTTAAGTGAATGAAATGTAGTTTCTTAGGCATCATCTAATGTGGTTTTTTTTAAATTTCTGTAACCCTTCAAGTTTCCTGATTACAGCACTATTGTCTCCCTGCCACCAGGGGCACAGTTTTGCAGAACTCCTCAGGCTTGTTCAGTCTTGTTCAGGCTTGAAGATGACTTGGCCTCCAAAAATCACGTGAGACCTCTCTATTGGTAGTTTTTTGGATGAAGATAAATCATGGTCTGTTATTAGAATTGTCCAGACAGTGCTTATGGTCAGATAGCTATTGCCTGTGATACAAAGTGTGATGTCACAGAGAACTCTATGGGATCACACTCATTCTAGTCAGGTACCTGTGCTTTAGATCTTAGCAATTAAAGAACAATGTTAGTAGAATACAGAAATTACATTAGCTTTGATGTGTAGTTTCAAGATATTCCCCCTGGACAACAGCAAAGCTGTTTAATCTTGGAAATGGTCTCATCAGATGTCAATTAAAAAACCCCAAAACTCAGAACAAATTAATCTTTTATTTTTATCAACATATTTTTGTATTCTAGATGTACTTTGGAATCCTCTCAGAGATGAGAGCCAGATCTGTCTTTCACTGAGACAAAAAGAGTCATTGTCATGAATGGCATTAGGAGCAAGAGCAGGCTAAAGGAGATGAAATTAAAATATTGCATGTCCCAAATATTGTCTGTCCTAGGACTCAGTAAAATGCAAGCTTTACTTCTGTCTCACTAAGATTTGAAGAACTGAAAAGTGAATTCCTTTGAATCTATGGAGAAAGTAAAAATATTCCCTCTGATGTTATTGCATGTGAAAAGCTTCTAAAATAAAATAGTAACACAACCCCTCCCTCCCAAACCCCAAAGTTAGGAAATATGGAGAGACACAGTGGAGCAGCCTACAACATATCTTTGGACAAGACATGGTCACCTTTATTCACATGGAATAGCATCTTGCTCAGAAACGACTCTCGTTAAAATTAATGAGAGTGCTCCCACAGTATCACTCCATTTGTGTGCAAGCTGAAGCTGGCCATCTCTATTGGGAGAAAACAGAAAGCTACCTTTAGGAACTTGGAAGGATACCCAGTGAAATCACAGATGTTTTCTCAGCCCTTGAAAGGGCATGTTTGAACATGACCATTTTTTTGGGCAACTGCTGTGCCTACAAAATGAATAAAAAGCATAAGCCTGTGAGGTTTTGTCTGTTGTCTACTATTCTTAACTCAGGTCCAAATGCACAAATGTATGTGTAGATGGTGCTTCCCAAAACAGAGGACTGTTGGTTGAATTTTTGACCCTTTCTGTGTGTGTGGTCTGACTTGCTGCCATTAGCAGAAAAATGTCCATTAAAAAATGTTCTGTTTGGGGACCTTATGCTGAGGTAAACCAAACACCATTTAGTTAACTTGTGTTGATAAAAAAAGTCATTATATTAATTCCTGTAATAATTCACAATAATTAAGTGTATATTCTTAAATAGCTTCCTAATAGAGAGCCAGTGTCCCATTAATCTTGAATGTACCAACCTGAGAAACCTAGGGAGGTCACGTGGTAACTAAAATTTGAAGAATGGCATATACAGCCCACTGAAATTATTCAACACCATAATTTAGATGTAAATAGAATATATACCTTTTTCAGCAAGGTAGGCATCTAAGCATGGGAAAGAGGTATTTATTAATGAGTAACATAATGAGAAGCAATCATAATTAACTACATTCTGCATTTAAGCCAGTTTCCATATTTTCAGTAAGATGACTTTTTTTTCAGGAAATTGGTCCTCATACATGACTGTATACAATACAGCCCTACTCATTTAACTTTAAGTGTGCAACAGTAAAATAATATCCAGAAATGAATTTTCCTGGTGTAATGCTAATTGTAAATTTTTGTACATTTTCCACTGACCAACCTACATAGTATTACTCAGTGTCATAGGCAGCAATCCTGAAAGCTGTCTCTGTAAAATCCATGCCTGTGCAGATACAGGGTCTGTGTTCCACCAAGCAAATCCCATTTCCAAGAGTTAAAAGAACCCTATTTTTCTGTCCCAGCCATCAGGCTCACTGAAAAGTGAGTGTGCACATTATGGCCAGTTTGCAGGGAGGTGTCCTTTGAAACCCAAGGAAAATTTCCCACTAAAGTCACTGGGCTCTGGTTCAAGGTCAAAATGAGAAAAATTTTCAGATGTTAAGGACAGAAAGGACCACAAGGGTCAGACATCCTGTCTTGTAACTTGTCAAGACTGCAATTTCTGATCAAGGCTCTGCACCTCTGAGAAAGACAGACAATTTCATTATAAAGAATCTGAATGATAGAGAACATATAATATACCCAATACAGGCATTAGTGAATTAACTAATTAGTATTTACTAGAATTAGTAAAAAATGAGTACTTTATTCCTAGCCTGATTTTTTCCACAATTTGCCAATCTCATGTTTCCTAAGATAGAATTTTTCAAAGGGATACCCAGTACCATAATCATGCCACTAGCATGCTGCTTGCTTCTGCGGTAATGGATCTGGCATTGTGAATATAAGGAATAGTTTGAAAAAAAGTAAAATGTTGTTTCACTTCCCCAAAAATATTTTACTGGTGTACTTTGTGTAATGCAATCAGTTCAGTCGTTTGAAGAAGATGACTCTTCAAGGGCACAGGTAAAGAGTTCTGTGAATAAACTGCGAATGAAAAATTGATGCAGAAGACAAGTAATACATAGAAACTCTGCCCTGCATTAATGAGAATGCTGCTAGGTAGCCATAAAGTCACTCTTGTCCAGAAGCAGAAGTAAGACCCGATCAGTCTTTACTAAGTCTCACATTTGAGAAGGCTAAGAAGAAAATGCAACTTAATTTTGCCTCAGATGCTGCCTGTTTGATCAGGCTTACTCTGGGCCATAAGCATACAGAGTGATTGATTCTTATAACTACTTAGTGTGAACTACTGTCAGAGTCTGACTCAACTTCCATTGAATGTGAGGAGGTTTTCCAGTGGGAACATAATGGGGTTGTGAGGACCTATTCCTTGATGGTATTTGGATGCCTAGCAGAGTGTAGGCTAAGTGGAAGGTAAATTCTATGTGAACTTTGATTCACATAAAGGGTATGGGTTCAGCTCCGCTGAGTTTCAGTGTCACAGCTGTAGGTGCTTGCACCTCACTCTAGAGCAAACCTTTACATCCGATGCAGGAATCACACTGTAATCTTCCTTGAGTTTGTTGGTTATTTTTATCCATTTGTTGTGATCAGAATTTGTATGCCCATCTGAGCTGTAGATACATTGGAGACGCCTGAAGTCAGATGGGTTGAATCCTACCCAATGTATCTGGCTGCTTTTGAAAGTCTCACTAGACACTGGAAGACCGACCAAGGTGCCCTTGTTAAATTTATTGCGATGGAACGTAGGGGCTTAAATGCCCGTTAGGTTATGGGCTTAAATGATTAAATATCTGTATAAAACTGCCCCACGGTGCAAGTTAGTCATCTGCAAAGGGTGACTTAGGCTGCCAAAGGCATGAATCTCTTATGAGTTGCTTCTCTCTCTGCATTTATGGTATAGAACAGTGCCTGCCTGAAGCTGGGGTCATGAATCCTGGCTATAACACTTGATCTTTTGTGTTCACACGTATGTCCTCACAGCAGTGCCTACTTTGTACTTTAAATAGAGCATTTGCATGGCCAAACTGTGCAATAAATGTACCAAGTAGGCAATATATATTCTTTCACACAGTTGTAAATGAAAAAAAAAAAATAATAACCAATGAAATGTGCTAAATTCAACTTAAATACTTCCTGGTTGCTAATATTTAATACATATAACTAATTATCACTAATTCTTTTTTCATTAATATAGAAACTGAAATACTGTAATGGTATTATTTGTAATAATTATTACATCAGATGTTTTGAACATATTCCTCAGAGAAGAGATTTTTAAATGAAACTAATAGCAAACATATAATACAAATAGTAAAAATTTGGTTTATTAACAGCTTGGATTTGCCTAGCCCTAAAAGGAAATTGTCCCTGCCACAGCAATACTGTACTCCATAAAGAGATTGCTAAAAATGAAAATTTTTCATTCTGCTCTGGAGTCTTCCTGTAGCAAAGAGGTTTCACAGTCTCCTGACTTCCGTGGTGCTGGTAGAAATACGGCTGTAGGCTAAATATGCCAGGAAAGTGTTCCAGTAGAGATTATGGGGTAGCTGGAGTGCTACTGTGATTTACTTAATTCAAAGAGGTGCTTGAAGGAGACTTTTAATCTGCAGTGGACAGAAGCTGCAATGCTGATACTGAAAATGACATTTAGCAACAATTTCTGATGGCTTTTTCTGAAAATGGCTTGGGAAAAGCATCTCACTGATGCCGGTGGTGAAGTTAAGCTTCTGAATTTTACATATGAAGATGGTGGAGGGAGAGCTATATTTAGATGAAAGGGATTCACTTCTTTCTAATACCATGCAACCAGGAAATCTGAGGTTCTCTGTTTCAACCCTGACTCAAAATGGTTGATGTTAATTTTTTCATTAGTTTAACTGATGTCTCTGGAGGCCAGTAAAAAGGCCTTCAAAAGATCAAAGGTCCAGAATTAAACAGTATTTATGTGTGTAACAGCCATTAATTCCATGGAGCAATTTAGCTGATTTTAATTGAAAATTAGGATGCTAAATACTTTAAAGGATGTGAGCCTAAGTGATTTTTTAAAAAAATATTTAAAATTTCTGTTTTAGGACTGCAAGCATCCTTCCTTCTTAAACATTTGGGTGAATAGTCTTATTATACCTGCATTAATACAAACATCTCATATTCCCATCATGCCATTTCACCAACTGTGCATTAAAAGCCAAGGTGGAAGCTCCTAGAAGTCAAAGAGAAAGTTTCCCTGGCTTAAAACCAAGCAATGGAGCTGTATTGCTGGCTTCAAATCCAAACCCTGTCTCCACCTCCTGTACCCTAATCCTGCTCGTCCTGAAATCTAACTCATTACACCTTGTAAAATTCAGCAAAATTCATCTCCTGGTTACAAATGTCTGCCCAGAAATTCAAATGTGCCATTAACATAAGTTTAATTGTTAATTGTGATAGAACAGGAGGGAAGGATTCAAATAGAAGCAGTAAATGAAAATTCATCTGTAGCTTTAGTGTAAACAGATTTTAGTGAATTCATACAGACTAAAGCAAACCTGAATTACTCTTGTTAGTAATCTTCTTTGGAGATAGGCATGAGATAGTAGGTATTGAATACATTTTGCTGAGACATATAGAGAACAAAAATAAGAAAAAAAGGAAAAAAATGGAAAAATAAAAAACAAGGAAAAAACCCCAAGAGAAGTGGAAATAAATCAGAGCTTGAAGCTTTGTGAGAGAAATCTGGTGAGGAGAAAATATTACTTCAAGGTGTATTTCTGAGAAGAATGCTGATTACAAAAGGAACCAATCCAGAAAAAAAAATAAGGTAGAAAATTATTGCAAACAAGTATTTTCAAAAGCTTGTCATGTCTTGAAAGCTTGTACTTTGGCGGTTGAAGCCATTAATGGGATCCACAGATTATCTTGCCGAATAGCCTGAAGCTGAAAAGGTGAATATCATGCACTATCCACATTTCCACAGGGGACATGCAGAATTTCTAGGGTAAAAAGTTACAGAAGACAGGAAAGAGGGTTCAAAGTCACTGTGACACACAGAGTATGTGCATTTGGTTTGCTTTCAATGAGGCTTGCAGATAGAAAGGAAAGATTTCTACATGCACAGAAAGGAGGAAGGAAAGGGGACAGGAATAAATTTGAGTGAGTTAGATATTCAAGAACCAAACCAATTTCTGTCCAGGCACAAAGAGACAGGAATGAAGATTGATAACGCAGCAATAGAAGCAGGAGCACAGTGCAGAAAGATAGTTATGGATGGTTAAATGTTTCTAACTAGTTACAGATGTCTGTTGCCAGGAGAGCCTATTTTAGGGCCTTAAGCACGTGCTTGATTTTTATGAGATTTATTCTCAGGCTAAATGTTAGGTGGTGGAAGGACTTTGCTGAACCAGGGTCAAAGAGAGAGAACTGTCATTTTATTTAAATACGGATGATTTTGTCATATTCTTTTGAACTTATGAGAACAAATTCCAAATTTTTGTCAGAGGTAACAGTTAGATTAGGAGGAAGATAAAAAACAGATTGACTACAACACTACAACCTTCCTGGTCTGGGTCTGTACATGTGGACGTGAGATCAGAATCAGGGTTTGGTTATTAAAGTTTAGAAATGAAGAAACAACAAAAGCAAACACTGTCACAAATTGGATGAGAACTGTGAAGAAATGGGGTTGAAATGATGGGAAAAATAGGACAGAAGCTGTGTAAAGAGACTTTAAAACAGAGGAGCATTAAAGATGGACATATTATAATTAGTCCAGACACAAATTTAGCTGGAAGTGAAGTCTGGGAAAGAGTCAGAGAAGAGGTACAGAATGAGTCTCACCAACAGCGGAGGGAAGAAAAAATAAGCTGGTGGTGGACAACAGGGTTGACACGCTGCACAGTGTTAGCAACAGTTTTGGTACCTCCAGGGACATGTTTGCCTTATGTTGTCATGCTGCCGTGAAACCATGTGCTGCTGCTTGCCAAACAGTTTGTTCTCGAGTCTCTGCTCCTCACGCTTCCCGCTCTTTTTCTTCCTTCCTCCTTTCCCCCTCTCACTCCCCTAGTACTGTCCTACTTGCATGCATGCAAGAGTATTAACTCACACCCACGTTTTTCCACACCACATTCCGCTGCAGATAACTTGGCATGAAAATGAAAACTAGAAGGCAAATAGGAATTCAAAGACCAAGGCATTTCAGCTATATTCTGTCCTACATATATAGGGAACATGCTGTTGAAATGAAGCAGCACTATCTAACCAACAAGAAACATCTCTGCCTAACCTTTCCATATTCCACCTCTCTCGTTAGGTTGTAGGGTCCTTCTGGTGGCAGGGAGTGGCATGTTTATACTGCAGCTAGGGCTGGAGGGCTTTCTTATCATTATGGTGACTTTGAGTGCTGCTGGAACATGGGTAATATTTATAATACTGATAAATGAAAGCGTATGTCAACTTCTGTTTTATCTGTCTAAATAAAAGAATAAAGAAAAGAAGCGAAGATTTATGTCGAGTTTTATCTAAATAAAATAATAAATCAGAGGAAACTTCCTACCTTCTACAATGCCAGATACATAAATAAACACAATATATACAGTCTCTTCATTGTTCCTAGGCAAAGCAGTGAGGCCAGCAGCTGTCATACATTTTGAAATCCGAAGCAATCAAGAGAAAATAAAAGAAGAGTTAGGAATAATCTAAAATTGGTGCTGCCTAAAGAATAAACAAGTTTGACCTGGTTTTCTGTGCACATAAACAGACACAATGTTCCCAAATTTAGTTAAGGTACAGGTATTTCTACTGGCTTCAGCGCTCCTGTATTACTCTTACCAAAAGCAGAGACAGTTTATTGCAAAACAACACTTCAACTGTAAACCAAAGTGAAATACATATGTAAAATGTTATATGTTTACCAACAACTGTGCAGTTGAAAAATAGCCCTTATGAAAAATAAACACAAAATGTAATTACACGGACTGTTTGTCTAAATACATGTTTGAGTCCTGTAAGCATCAAAGTTCTTACTGCTACTAACACTGCTCACCCTGCAGAGGTGCCCAGCACTTTCAGAAGCGTCTTACAGGTCTTATATGAATGTACTGAGCCAGACCTCACAGTGCTCGGATTATCACTTCCACAAGTGGTAACATTTTGAAGTTAATGAAACTTGTTCCAACGTTTATCTGAGAGGTAAAGGAGAGAGCTTGCAGCAAACCACCCAGGTGCCCCATGGAAGGAGGGTTTTGGTGACCTGCCTGTGGCCAGGAGTCCTTGCACACAGTCGGAGCTATCAAGGTCAGTGAAGGTTCATCTCTTCAGCAGATCTGCTGGGGCAACTGTACAAAGGGCTTGGCTGGGAAGAGTTTGATTACAAGGTGAAATAGATGATCCCACTCTGGTTCACTCTGCAGGGCTTCCAACTCTTTTAATTTATTTCTGTAGACTATATTCTGAGTGTAGGCACAATAGGCAGGTAATTTAGGTAATCAGAGTCATCTCACTAGGACCAGGCAAGGGCATTTCAAGTATTGATTGTAGCATCTATGTGAGACAATTAAAGCCAGAAGGCAGAATCTGTCCATAAATCTTGGGTGAACTGGAACCATTCTTCTGCCCTTGCTTGAGGATATACACAGTTTCTTAATGTACCACAAGTATCTTACCATGGCATTTTGCTGTCAATAGATAATTAGCTGCTAGTGCTGTCCATGTAACAGTTTTTCTTTAAAGAAAATATTCTCCTACTGAAATCAAGATAACAAAAGCCCCATCTAATAATACCCACCTCTCTGTGGGTCAGTGGTAAGGTCACTGTATTGTAATGAAATATACATTTCATTACACTTGATGAGATATATGCATTAATTTCTAAGGTAGCAGTGGACAGTTTGTGATGGCATCTATTCATTTCCTTGCTTTTAAGTGTTTGTGCTTTGTTAGTAGAGAGATAGCTAACAAAATTGGTTTTTGAAATCAGGTTTTAAATATATTGCAAATGCATTCTTTAATACATTCCCACTCGACACTGGAAGGTTGGGAAGACAAAAGCGCTGTCTAGATTGCTGTCTGAGGCACAGCACCTGCACAGTGCAAACCCAGACAGAAAGCCACAGGGTTCAAGGAGATCACATGGGGGAAAAAAAGTGGTGCATCTTTTCTTCAGAGACTTAAGTGTATAGCCTCCACTAGTGGGCTCACTTTGTTGGAACTGTGGAGCAGATTAGGCACTCCAGGGAGTCATGCATCCTACTTATCTCTGACAATGAGCTAGGCAGCTAGTTTATACTAGAGAGAGGGAGGGCCAGATGGGCCAAACTGTACACATTTCCTGCCCCTGGCAGGAACAAGGAACGTTCCCTACAGCCACTTAACTGACTGCACCCCATATAAAAAGTGTTGCTCTGTTAATAGGCTAAAAGATCTCTTTAGAGAGTAAGCCTGCATTCATTTTGCATACTGCTAGGCTCATAGCCTTCTTTTTCATTTCATAAAGCTCTGTACTTATGGCTATCGTTTAGCCTTTTTAGTATGATTTATATTTTCTTTGTGTATTCTGTCCCTGGTAAAGATCACAACTTCTGCATAAATTCACTGGTCTGGATCCAAAAAAAAGATGGATTTCTGGGAGAGGAAAGTATAGAAGACTGAGCTAAGAAGGCCTTTTTGCTTTCATGACCATCATGCCATATGTTGCATATGCAGGGTAAATTGGCAGGACTGTTGGTGCTCATATGAAGCTCTCTGCATTAACATCAGAGCTGCACTAAATACTGACTTAGGGTGCTCAGTTTCTCATAGGACATTTAACCTCCCACTGAAATACGTAACTGTTCTTGAGGATGTGGCCATCCAAGACAGATGATGAAAAAATAGTTTATCTCTCTTGAATCTATGAGGAATTAAGAAAAAGTGGGAAGAAGAAATGTGCTTCAAGGTCATGCAAGAGCTCTTTGTAGGCAAACAGAAATTAAATCTGATCTCCAACCCAGGGCCCAGAGCAGACTCTGAAAGGAGGTGGGCACATCTGATATTCCCTCTGCACTTGAATCTGTTGTCCACATGTGTATGTGTAGTATTGTATAAGATATAGTAGCATCCTGCTCAACTCTTAGCTGGGGCTGCAGAGGGAATCTTGTAAGCCCTGTGTTATATTGCTCATTTCTACGTGGAGACTTGATATCCTCAGGTGTCCTAGGTGACACTATAGATTTATGGGCAATCAACCAAATCAAGTTCTAAATGTTTAAAGACTAATCATAAAACAATTAAGCGGTGGAAATGAGCCACAGAATTAAATATTTGATTGGATATATGATTGGATTACTTGAAACAAATTTGAAGAGTAGAGTAAGATGAGCAAAACACAGCAAAACAGAATTGTTCCCAACTTATGTACCTAATGCATTTTTTTCCAGAGAAATCTGGAAGAAGGATTAATATATAGCAGGCTTGGATAAATAGTACTTTTTAAACGACAAAGGGAACAAATTATGATACCTAACTTACGACATCTTATCTTTAAAACAACCTTTTAGAATCCTTCAGAATCCTCTAAGGTACATTTACTGACAGCTTGAAAATGTTTACTTTACCATTAGTTACTTTTCTAGAAGCTATGATCTATGTTTCTAATATGGATTGTCTTCCCATGATGCTGCTGCCTTTTGCACAATTAGGAAATTCCTCTGAAATGTTTGCATGCAGTTTTTAAACTTGAAAAAAGGAATCCAGCTCTGATTACATTTTGACAGTATAACTTTCTGAACCATCTTCCAAGAAAAATTTCCTTCTTAACTAGGATTATAGCAAGATAGATACTTTGTTATGCAAATATGTATTTCTGTGCAGATATTATAATCCATGTTGGAGGTTTCCTTGAACTCTAAAGCCGTTTTATTGTGGATTCACAGAGATATAGTTGCAAAACAAAATAAGCTCTGAGATAAGAATTTTTGAGACTGAATAGAGAGAATTAAGTGGATAGTAAAAGTCAGCAATGCCAATGTTTCCTAGTATGATTTTGTTTTGCCTGAGGATCAATCCTTCTCAAAGGATTTTTTTTCCTCTTGGATGAGTCAAAAAATGAGCATATGTGAATTCTGTTTGCCATTCTATATAAAAATCTCTTCCGTCATGGAAAATTTAGAATCTTGTTGGCCCAAAATCCAAATTCAAAAATCATAGAATCATAGAATCATAGAATCATCTGGGCCGGAAGGGACCTCCAAAGGCCATCTAGTCCGACCCCCC
>JAOTQQ010000001.1:39250157-39279631 GCA_026546715.1 Gallinago undulata
TCACTAGAGCAGAGTAAAGCGGGAGAATCACTTCTCTGGACCTGCTGGCAACACTTCTTTTGATGCAGCCCAGGATAATCTTGATGCTTTTGGTTCCCAGAATATTCCAGTTTTATGATGTGGTTGTTGCCGAGAATCTGCAGTAACTGTTTTGGTTACACAGCTGACCACATGTTAAACGATCACACTGTTCATTATCTGACCCTAAGGTACTGGTGACTTATTTGGGAGCTATGGCTCAGTTTGGACATGTGGGTAAGAGTTCTCTTCAGTAGTTTATTTCTTTCATAGAGTATTTTAAGGATGGTAATATGTAGTTTGTCTATGTTTCCATAGGCTCTTCCCCTGGAGATCTCTAGGACTCCCATCTGTTCAAAACAGCTGCCAAATACTTTTGTGAGTGTGTGTGTATCTGTGTGCCTCTGTATAAATAAAAAATATACCAGAAAGAAAGCCTGAGACTTTTCTGTGATTGTGATATCACCTGCATAGTTATAACGCACAGTTTTATATATTTCTGTCTCTGAAGCTGAGATATTACCCTTTCTTTCTCAGCTGAGATAGTATGCTGAATGTCAGCTATCTGTCTTTGCCTGCCGGTAAATAGGCAGAGATTATTTTTACTATTATTATAGGGATTACTTGATTGTACAGGAGGGATGGATGGGTGCTGTGATTGACATTATGATTATTAGAGGGAGACCGTAGGCAGATGCCACTGCTTTGGGTGTCTTGACAGCTCAGAGTCCTTCGGATCTCTCAGCTCTGATCTTCAGGTGGCTGTGGTAAGTCAGTCTGCAGGGTGGTGTTTTCCTTTCTGAAGCACAGTGTTGCAGTTATCCATGGCATCACTAACTTTAGGTTAATCTGCTGTAACACAGCCTGTAATGGTCTCTCCTGCACAGGAAGGCAGTTCAGAGTCTTTTGATGATGTACAACACAGTGTTCTGCTTGTTCAACTGATACAGGCAGATGACCCTTGTCCTTCAATTTCTTCAGCAGCTTTCTGTTCCTTCAGAGAGAGACACCATTCACTATAGAGATTTTTGGCTTAATGCTGAAATCATTTTCATCTGATTTCTCCAAAATGAAACACATCTTTCTGAACTAGAAAACAGGTCTCAAACCACAGACTCGAGTTAATGAGCTCGTACAATCAGCTTGTCTTGTCAAGGATAATATGTATGGATAAAATAAGTCAAAGCTAATTATATTCCATTTAGCATACTCATTTACTTTTCATAATTTGTTTTCTTGTTGGCTTTCACTTTGGTTGTGAAATTTTGTTCTACATGTTTTCCATACGCTTTTCTGCTTATTTGAAGAAGTGGAAGACAATACATAAATATAAAATTTTTACTATTTTCAAAAAAATGTAATACTACTTGACACTTAGAATTCTACATAATCAAAGTACTCTATAAATATTAACTATTGAATCCTTATACTATCCTCACTAAGGAAAGCAATTAAACATTGCTACCCTAATTTTACAAATAAAAATGTGAGCTAGAGAGATTAAACTGTGTATTTAAGGCATCAGAAATATTTGCTTTCGGTGGCAGGATTATTTCAGCATCCAACAGCTACTTTCAAACTACTGTAGCAGTTGTTTCTCCTTTACTGAACTAATGACATTTAAGAAAACAGACTGGACATTTTATTTATATAATATACACTAGCTATTTCAATAAACCTTTTTTTCAGCAAGGTCTGCAAATATACCTTCCAGTAAGCCAAAAGCTAAAATAGATGCAGGTATGTGTTTTTCTACCTTCTGTCTCACCACCTAAAGGATAAAACCAATCAGGACTTTGGTTTTCGGAGAGTATATCCATGCTTTCTTGAAATCTATGCTCTCATTTGTGATGAAACAAATGAATTCCAGCAATATTGCTGTTTAGAATTAACCCAAACAAAAGCTCTCCTGTACAATTTTATTGTTTTTCAGGACACTAAATTTGCAGAGGAATTGTCTCATTAGCTCCTGCCAGAAGGTCAAGCACCTGGTAAACCTGGTTTTGGCATAATACAATGTACTGATTTAGTAACATTATATGAATGTTTTAGAATCATAGAGTCATTTAGGTTAGAAAAGACCTTTAAGATCATTGACTCCAACCATTAACATAGCATTGCCAAGTCCATCACTAAACCATGAGAAGAAAAAAAAAAGGTAAACAGAGATTTGTTAATGAAGAAATACAGTAACAACAAAATGTTTTATTAAAAATAGGTATATACAATTAGGGCTCCGTAAACAGTCCTGAAGATTCTTTTCCATAATAATCTAATGTTACTTAAGGATTAGAGTGGTGAAGAAATTTCAAATATTGATGCGAACATTTATGCTTTTTTGTAAGCTTTATGATTACAGCATGATAAGCCTGATGTGTCTGTGACAGCAGCTGTGGTGTGTGGCTCAGGAAAGCTTTATGCATTTGAGTTTGGTGTTGCTTTCATTAAAGGATGGCTAATCACTGTTTATCAATGGCAAATTCAGAACTCCCAAACTGGGAATGTGTCCTCATATTTGCCAACCTCAAAGTTACTGTGTGATGATGATCTCAAGTATTTGTATAAACCTGCAGAATTGTCAATACTTAGTTTAATATGGGCAAATATGTACCATCACTATTTAGGATTCTCCATAATTTAATTCAATTAAATCCTCCATGATTTCATTGCAGACTTGTAATGACATAATCTCAAAAGACAATAATATTGCTTGTTGTGGTAAGTCAGATATATATTCTACAGGCTGGCTTAGAACTCAAATCTATAGACTAACCAAGGACTCCTTAAAATTCTGTCAGCTTTAACCATACTTTTCCACTTGCTAATGATGAATTTTTCATTTTTATCCGTAGGCATCTTCTTTCTTGGCCACAGATTTTCCTAGGTACATGTGATACGGATTTAATTCATTACACTGTAATGTTGAAGTCATTCTAATAAGCATTTATACAGTGAGTTAATTTCTTAGCATATTTTATCTTTTATTTATTTCATCAATCTTAGAGGAATAAATATCCTGGGTGACCAGGTTCATCATCCATTTCTTGAATTAAGGGTAAGAATCAGGACTATACATTGCAATGAATGTTTAGTAAACCCATTATAGAATTAATCTACATTGTTATTTTTACTTTTTTTTTTTTTTCTGGAAAATCCAAGCTGATAGTTCAGCTAATTTGAATTTATAAAATTAGAAAAGACACTAAGATGAAGTCTTTCCTCTTGCACCCGATAAGATTATGTCTACTCACATATCAATTTACAGAATTAACAGGACATACATAGTTATATTAATTCTGTCTGTCAACCCCAGCCAGCAACCGTGAAAAGAATTGACCGATTTTCAAAGTTATTCCTGCCAGTGAATCTTGATAGTCATTCAAAACTCCTAGTATGAATTTCATTCACCTCAGATGAGGACAAGTTCCAAGACAGATCCATCATAACTTTGGGAACTGATGTATTAGTCCCACAGTAACTGAACCATGGTTTACATAGATGAGAGGTAAAAGATTACGTGAAGACAAAATAACTCTCACCTGAAGGTGATACCTTATCCTAATCTATGAGACAAACTCTGATCCTAGATTCAGTCCATTTAATGTGAGGCATGCAACTGAAATGCTTACATTTGTAGGCTACTTGCCCTAGGCAACCTTTATTTAAAATGGAGATAGGCACTTCCAAGGACTGATTCAGATCTTAGGTGATGAGATAACGGGAGCACAACATTAAAGTACCGTATCACTAACCCCTTGAGATAATCAATTATATGTATTCATTTACAATTAAAATGTTTGCTTTGAAGTTGCTATCTCTATTTATTGCCCAAGTATTCATACACCAGGGAATTTATCTGAAAAATTATTTATGAAAAATCAACAACGCAGGATATCCATGCACAATATTAAGAAAATGCAAATAAATCCCAAAGCAGGCAGCAAACAAAATCAACACTAAAATACAAAGAAAATAAAAAGCTAGCTCAAGAAGCGTAGTGCCACATGAGCTGCAACTGAACATCAGGATTCAGAAGGAAGGAATACATGACCTCTATATGGGCATGAATTATCACCTACCCAAAGCTGTGCAGTAGCTGTAAAAGGTAATACTTTGAAGCAGAGGCTACAGACAATGATGTACTGAGAGAGAAGTAAACCTACTTTCTGTGCTAGTTTTGTTATGGGTTTTTGTTTAGTTGTTTGGGTTTTTTGTTTTGTTTTGTTTGTTATTTTTTTTTAAATTGACTACCAGCTATTGTGTCTAGTGTTAGCTAGAACATTTCCCTTCATTCACTTTCTGTTCTGTGATTTACAGTTGGCTTTTTGTCCACACACATACACATTCAGTAACATAGATTAATTGCTCTTCAAAATCTAGAGTGCCTGTTAAATTCATGTGTGCACTAACTTTAACAGGTTTGTAGATGGGAGAGTCGAGAAAAATTCAGAGAAAGATGGTTAACAATGGCTTTCAGTTTAATCCAGGCTATAGTGCCATCTAAAAATGTTATCTCCCTGGAGACCTTTTCCAGAAAGAAAAAAAAAAAAGTCATGCTTGTTGCATGCTTTTTAGTACCCTGATATCATTGATCTCATTCACTGTGTGGTAATGGGGGGCAAACTAATGACTGAAGTGGAATAGTGAGCTCACCCAGACTGCTTGTCTAGACAGTTTTTCCAAGATGTTCTAGTAATTCCAATAACCAGGATGCCTCCCAAATACTCAGTGATGGCCCCAGTGTGTTAAACATGCTCATACAACCCAAATACTTAAGACTGAACATATTATCTCTCTTAAATTAATAATTTGTAGTTGCAGTTGTGTACAAACAGGAGGGGGGAACATAATGAATTCTCCATATTTATTGGGCAATAAATTTTTTGAAATTGTTTGGTTTGCATGTGGTGATGCAGAAGAAGTAGAAAGGAATAGCAGAAAAAATACACTAGATGAAAAGCTGGCACAGAACAGTCCCTTCCATAGAAAGAGTTTTAATCAGAAACAAGCACATTTGTTCTGTAATGAAAGTCATGAAGGACAGCAAAGATGGACTTCATTTATTATACAACTATTCCTCTTTTGCCTCTTCTCTGACCTCGTCATTCTTCCGCTGAGCCTTTGTTTCACTCCTCTTCCAACCTAAAATTGCTTGAATGTCCACTCATGTATGGTCCCTCTTCTTTTGATCAAAAATAACTAGGTCAAAGGATGCTTATCCAGAGGCAAGCCTCAAGCAATATGGTATATAAATTATAAACCAGAATAAAAAGGCCATTTTAAGTGCAGAAGAACAGGGGAGATGGGTAGAGAGGCTCCCTGACACTGCATGGCTCAGTCAGAATAACGTGTTTCCTATTCTGAGATTCCTGACATGTTTAGGCCTTAGCTTATCTAAAGCTGTATTTAACTTGTCACAGATGTTAAATGTGTCTATGCTCAAGTAAGAATGAATGTGTAGACAGGAAGCAGTCTAAAATTAAATACTGCTATCTTGACTCATTTTGCAACCCTGAATATCAACTAATTGTCACCTACAACTTCTCTTTCTACCTTTTAAAACTATTTTGCATATATTTAAGATTAAGCAATAAATTTAGAATACAAGTTCACTGTTTTGAAAACCCCTGGAGCTTTCAACATTTATAAAATACAGGCTAAATTTAAGATTTCTGCAAATAAACACTGAGGATCTAGAATAATTCTGAAAAGTATTTATCTGGGTTCCCAAATGAGCGTATTTTGACTTCCAGAATTCTTAGAACTAAAATGTTTGCCCAAATATGTAGTAAGAAAGAAGTCAGGAAGAAAGGAGGCATGTGTGTCACAAGTTTGAGAGACTTTACAAAGTTGGAATGCTGCAGTTGCAAGCAAAGCAGAGTTTTAAATAAATACTTTTGTTTCTGCTGAGTAATGCTCATTTTGATGAGAATTCATCGTTATCCCTAGAATTTGGACCTTGTGGTAATAGAGAAATATTCAGTTGAATTTCACCTGATTAAATTAAGTACTATTTGAAAATAACACATTTATTTGTAGCCATTATTCAACTGAAAAATATCAAACAAGTAGTTAAACATGAACCACTGGAATCTACTTCTGAATGGCAGAGCTCAGCTTTATTATTTGGCATCACACCGGTTTATTTTGTTGTGCAAACTGTTGGCATTTCTTGAATTAATTTGTTCTTTGTGGGCACTGCCATTTCCTATCCTGAAAGCCTAGGTAGTAGTCAATATGCATATACCCCTGTCTCATGCTTACTAGTTTGTAGAAGTTGTACAGTTTAGGAAGTTGGGAATTCGGTAGGGCTAACAGAGAGGTGGATGCTACTGCTTACTTCCAATAACAGGAAACAGTATGAGACATGGTCTGATGAAAAAGCATTGTGTGTTTCAAGTTAAGTGGTTATAATTGCCACAAAAGATTGGAAGGCTCAGTTTGGCTAAGAATAAAAGAGAAACAAAATTCTGTGCTGCTGACATGTCTATTCACAACTTGCTAAAAAGTAGAGTCTACCTCTCAAAGTTAATTTACATAAAAAGCAAATTCACATAATGGCAGCTTTTAATAGACCTTGTAAAAAAGACCTTCTTCTTGTTTTAGTTAATCTCCAAATCTTCACCTAAAGAGATGTGCAAGTATTCTTGGGCTAACTTTAATGAGCCTGAGTCAGACACACATATATCTGCATTTGAGCACCTAGTGCTGGGAACATCCAGACATCCTAAAGTTAATGTCATTGGAAAGGTACAAGAGAAAACTTCCAGAAGTCACTTATTACATCCAAAGCGGGGGGTTAGCTCTCTCATTTACCTGTGAAGGAAAATGCTAGACACCTACTTCTTTTCAACATCCAAGACACGAGTCTGCTTTTAAGAGACTATACATAGCTTTTGATTTTAAGCAAAAAACCCCTACCCAAACAAACAGAACACAAACCTTGTGGCAGCACATTGCTTTTAGCCTTTTCAAACTTAACTTGTAGTCTGACTACTCATCCAGATTGAGTACAAGGTTCTCTACCTCTTTGTCTTGAGCAGACATTTTCATACAGCACTAGCACGACTCTCTGACAGTTTTTGAAGAAATAATGGTACAGAAAGTCCTGGGAGAAGAGCCCAGAAGAGCAGGACATTACTCTAATCATTATACTGGAGTTAGGTTGTTTATTGCTAGCTCTGTTTGGTCCCATGAACTTTACTTTCTTGGCAGTAGTACAGCTACTACGTTAGTAGAAAATGTCAGAACTTCTCATTCCAAATTACTGTGATGCAGGGCTTTGGGCCAGCAATTTGGTTTGAAACAATCCTAGGTGGCTATGTCTGAAACACAGGTAAACCAATTCCTTCAGATCCACTGTGATTAAAAGTATATCATGAGAGAGGCAGCCTCCATCATTACTGACATTGGTTGTGCTCAGGATCTTTGGTAGCTCTGTGGACTCATGCAGAACCTTGGTAGTTGTCCACCTAGAGTAAAATGACAACAGAGCTCTAAATCAGGATAATAACAGAGTGCATAACCCAGAACAGATATTCCCTGCCATGCATAGTGGCTCAGAATATTTCCATGGAAGCTGGAAGAAGATCTCTCCTAGGAGTCAAGGTGGATCTCTGCATATGCAGACTTAGGTGCCAAAAGGGACAGTCCTGATTTTTAAAAGTTTTTCTGTTAGAGCAGTTGAGCCCTCAACATGCTATTTGAGTCAATTCTCTACCTGATATGGGCTGCATTCACAAGGCAAAGTAGCTTTACTCAAGCATATACAACTATATTCTATAGCTTAAGTATTATTCTGTAGTTAGTTGGAATAGGAATATTCCTGGGAAGGTTTCAACTTGCTGTTGTTCCTGTAGCACCAAATCAGCAAGATCTTCACTCTCCACAGTTAGAATGCTGAGTGTATTCCCCCTTTTCTGCATATCAGCTGGTGCAGTCATACAACTCAGCAAATCAGAGAGAAAGAGAAAACAATTTAAGCAGAATAATTGCTCCATTTTTGTCTAGTTTTAAGTGCAGGAAGGATTATATTTTAGAACAAACCCATTCTTCACATATTTTACTACATCAATTAGGTATCACACTACTTTTCATAATTTCATAAGTTAGCAGAGTGTACTGGGTCTGGTTGAAACCTCATTTTATAAGAAAACTTGGGTTCAGAAATCGTCATAATTTTGGTGTATCTTGATATGTATATAGATAACAAAATTGATTTAAACCAGCTTTCTTATTTCTTCCATTTAGGCTTCCTTCAGGCAATCTCCTGACTACAACATAAAGCAAAATGAATGATGAACTGGGTCATTGGGAGGAATAAGGATGTCACGAGAGCTGTTGCACTTGCATCGGATGGAAACTGGAAGTCTCCCTATCTCACAAAAAGGTCAGTCGTGATCTGCCACCCAAAGCATTTCCAGATTCCAAGCCTGGCTCAAAGGAAATGCCACACAGTCAAGTGGCTATAGAAAAACAGAGTAAATTCCTATGGCTGCTTCCACTGATCAGCTGGCAATGAAGGAAAATATCTCAAAATATTCCCTAGACAGAATACAGTGATTTTCAGAAAAAGTCCAAGAGGGTTTAATTCAATCAGATTTACTTAAACTAATAAACAATAAAGCTAAAAAAAGAAGTTACACTCTGCAAAGAAATTCCCCAATAATTAAATTTAGCAAATGTCTTTTTTTTTTCTTTTTTCTTTTAGGTTATCTAATTATCAAGGTAGTTGGACAAATACAAAAGGAGTATTTTAAATACAGGCAAAAGCTCACAAAATTACCCATACATAAGGGATGAATGAATATCAATCAAGAGATCAAAAAGATATGAGGACAAATTTCTATAAAACAAATGTTAATGTCAACAGCAATTCCCGACTGAATATTTAATCACAACATTTTAAAGCAATTAGTGCTTTGTCACAGTAGCGTTAGGTTACCACAAATAAAGTAATGTGGATTCATAGAGATATTTTGTGAATAATGCGAGCAGCTAGGAAACAGAACAATCCATTGATTTAGATCTCATTCTGCTCTAATGTGGTTTTTATGTTGAAACCCCAGGCCTTGATGGATAACCATTAACACGCGTTTCTTTACCTCTGCAGTGCTTGAGCTTCTTAGCACTTTATTTGTGTCTCTTGTTTAAAGCACCAGGAGTGAAAAAAGAGCCCTTATAACAGATGGTCCCTGACATATGTATTAAGTGTAACAGGTGTATGAAAGCCCTGCTAGTCAGAACAAGTTTTTCTCTCCATTTAAGCACGGGCTGCATATGCACGTGTTTGTTTACCCCCTTACGGAGGACAAGAAAGCCATCAAGATGTCAATTGCCTGTTGTTAGATTCATACAGAGACGCGCATGTTCTGAACACAGGACGTTATCACAGTTGGATGCAAAAGCCTGTTGTCAATGATGCGAGAAAAAGAAACAAAAGAGAATACGTTTAGTTCATCAAAAAGATGAAAGTTTCCATGAGGCTAATGTGTGTTCTGTGTGTTGCTACTAAAGCCAAACAAACTCACAGAGTATAACAAAGCTGTAATAAAAATGAAATCTTTGGTGAAACAAGGTCAAAGAATATGATTGTTATTGAATTTTCTTTCTCATTTAAACTCTGTATCAAAAGATCTCTGGACTAGAGCAATATGATTGCTTTTCCGTTTGCAATTTTTTTTTTAATTAAACACTTGGTCTGGTTGTAATTTATATTGCAGAAGACTAATAATTCCTCTGCTGTATAAGAAAACTGAAGTCAGCATATCTCTATTTTCCATAAATTTTCTGCTGCCCTTTTCTAAAGGAAGAACTTTGAAGGTAGAGTGCTATAAAAATTATTAAATTGACCAAAAAGTAAGATTTAATATAGGCAGCTGAGAAAATCAGAAGTTTGCGCAATGCATCACCTCTGATTTTTTTGCCTGGCTTCTAAAAGACATAAAACACTTGTGAGTTTGCTGTGTGCCTTTATGGCAACTTCCTGCCCACATTATTTTTCAGTATATTGACTGATTCCAAATGCATTCAATAGTGAAATACAGAGTAATTTCCAAGAAGTTTCAGAAAACGCATATCTAAAGAGGGAGGAGGGAGGCTCACATTAGTGACCTGCCTGAGTAAAAGGCTTCAGTGTAAGCTACATGAATTAGTAAATGGCAGCAGCAGCCCCCATAATGCTTATGGAACTACTTGTTTTTATCAAGTGCTTTTTTTTTTTTTTCTTTCCCAAACTCTGTTAGAAGAAAAGAGAGATACATGGTAAATTCTGCACAATTGTATCTCATGGAAGCAGTAGTTTCCATGGAATAAATGTGAAAGTTTATTTTGATGCATGAGTGTTGTGTGAATGAGAAGGAAAAGCATACATCTACTTTTTCTTCAGCATCAAAACTTGTGCAGTGGTTTAGAAGAAACTATTACATGTGAAGGCTTCGTATAGCAAAGCTAAGCTGAGTAGAATTTTCTAGTAGGTAAATATATTAGTTAGAATACATGCCCTTAAAATGTTCTTATTTCTTCTCCGTTTTCTTTTTTTTAATTCTTAAGAAAAATCCATCTCCAACAGCTGAGCCTCACACACATTTTCTAGTGACAAGATCAAGTGAAGACATCACCACAGAACGAGGTTACTATCACATGGATCTAGTGCTATTATTATGCAAGGCCATACTGAAATAATCTGAACATGCTTGTTTGTGAAAAATGGGAACCACTTTAAGGAACTGCTAATCCATCAGTGATGTGCCTGAGAACTAGTGCTACTTCATTTACTTTTCTGTGCTTTATTTGTATGTATATGGATACACACAGGATGAAGCTGGAGGGGAAAAGGAAGTATCAGAGAACCTATCAATGTCCAGCAGGATTTATCATGTCTCTGCATAGCAGTTATTGATACCTGTCCCTCTTTGTCTCAGCAGTTACCTGAGTGTTTCATCACAATGCACAAACGAAGGTGTTATAATTTTGTGTCTTAAAAAATTAATGTCCTTGTATATACTTTAAAAGTCTTTAAGGAGACAAAAAATCATGATTATAAAATATGCATTATAAATATATGATATTGGAACTAGATGATCTTTAAGGTCCCTTCCATGATTCTATGCTATTTTTTAGGATACCAAATACTTTATTTTTAGTGTATTGTTATTTCAAAGTGAAAGTTCAGAAGTTTTGGGAATCTGTTTAAAATCTTGCCATGTCTCAGACAGATACTGTATCAAAAAAATGCGTAGCTCTGTAATGCCTGTATTCAATATATCACTTCTTCTGAAAATTTCCTTGCAGCTACTATTAGGGAGCATTTCTAAAGTGCCTGTTCAGAAGAATGACCCGGAGTCTCCCACTGAATCCCAGCCCTGAGGAAGGTTGAGCCAGGTTAATGCAGCCTCCTAGCATTTACAAAGACCATGATTTTGCTGGTGCTGCCTGCCTTTGTATAACGGTCAGGTGGGTGTTTAAGAAAGAAATAAGCCTACAGCTCGGTTGCACCAAAAGAAGATGGGGCATGTATCTGTCACAGCCCCAGAGCTGGCCAGGGGGTTGATGAGCCCTTCCTCTTGGAACAGCCTGGATAGGACTGGGGCATTCACAACCAAAGAAGACAGCAAGAGCGCTAGTCCCTGCTGAGGTTAATTCTCACCTTATGGTTTTAGCACTTACCTAGGCAGAAGAATCATTGAGCTTTCATATCCAGCTCTCTGCAATTATGTATCTCCTAAATGACATTTCTGTTGGATAAGAAGTCCTGAGAGCAAAGTCCAGAACCTTGTTGCTGCCTTTCATTTTCCCTCCACAAGAAATACCTGTTTGAAATGCAAATTTAGCAGACTTGTTTAAAGTGACCCATTTCGTCCATTCTAAAGATCAGCAAGCTATGACCCTGCTGAAGTACTTGGCACATCCTGCTCAGTTTCAGCAGGATCACAGCTTGATTTGCTGTGCAGCTACAGCCAGAAAGATGCAGACAGCTATGGCTGCATGCATGAAGTTACATTCACAAATACAGCTTTCAGTTTATGCAGTCGTGAATACAATAGAAGGAGGGTAACCAGTCATGGTTTTGCTGTCCTTATTCTCACATATTTTATCTTTAACATGCATTCAAAACCCAGGAATACCATATTTTCATTTGGATCCATTTATTAATGTAATTCTACAGTTCACTGATTATTTTTTTTTTGTCATCTCAGACTCTTTATTGTGTGTCTGTTACAATTCTGGGCTGAATTTAAACCATGCTGTTATACCGACCGTTAGTTTATTTTGGATACATGATTGAATTCTTTTGTAAAAGAGTTATAATATGGCAAATACATCAGACCTGTGTGTTATCAACATATGCAGGCTATTTCTCTCCCACTGCATTTTCCCAGTCTTAAATAATATAAGAGGTGCAATGATTTCTATTATCACAGAAAACAGAATGGTACTGATATGACATCTTGCTGTACAATGACATACTATATTAGAGAGGTGTCATGTTTTTATATTCAGATTCAGTTAACATCTGAAACTTCACATTTTTTCCTTTTCTTTCCAAATTCTTTTCAAACTAGATATTCTGCAATGTAAAATGTGCCTTGTGTTTAAATCTCACTGTTTGTACAGTATCTTGCAGCTAATTATATGAGCTTCACAGTGTGATAATTTCAAAGACAAGTGTGGAATGAGGTGAGATAATATTAAAATTTGTAAATTGTTTTGCAAGAGCAGAGGTCCAGAGTGGAGTATAGTGAGCTGGAAGTACTTGCCTTCAAAAGATGCAATATAGTTCACCTGCTAAATACAGATGGCAGCAAGAATAGTCTGATGCAAGCAGATAAAAATCTTTCTTAAAACTGACAATACTGACTGCCTTCAGCTTCCAGCTAGAATTCTAGAATTTATGGGACCTTCATACACTTTTACTATGAGATTCTGACTTCTTCTCTGCTCACTGAAATGCATAAAACAACCAGGATTTCAATAGGTAAAAAGATTAATTACTAACCAGGGTGATCATTTAAAATACACACAAAGTAAGTAGTCAGAATTGTCACTCTTTTGCCACAGAGCTCTGAGAATATTCAGTAAGAACATCTTGCGTTGTTCCAATCACTCTTTAAATCTGTGGTACAGGACATCTTAATGGCTGTCATGAATGTTTGCCTACAGAAATCTGCTCCTGTGATAAGCACAGGAAAGCCTTTTACATTCTCTTTTCTCATCCAACACTGAGTGTATGCGTAAATAATATTGTTAGAAAAACTTGTAGCAATTGTCCAAAGTTTGGATTTGTGTATAAATGTAAATTTATATGACTCTCTTAACTTTGGGGGAAGGCAAGATGGGAAAGAAAGTGATGGGACAGGATCCAGGAATAAGTGATTACCTCTAGGATGTTTCTAAAGGAGTGGTCTGATGACGACCCTTCAGACTACACTTCTGACCCTTCTGTTTTCCAGACTTCTGAATTCAGTGACAGGCATTGCCAGAGCACCTCTTGTGCTCTTGCAGGCCCAGGACACTGTGGTGGATGAGGGCACTCATGTCAGCGGCGTGCTCAAGGCTGTCCAGGAGGCAGTCATTCTGTCATCCAGTGACAGAAGAGGAATGAACAGTAGCACGTGCCCTGCTTACAGCTGCTGTATAAACAGAGCAAGTACAGCTCTAGGACTGAATTTTTAACCCCAGGCTGTGTGGGAGATGGTTTCCTTCCTCCCACTGTATGTTGTCCCCCCTCTTCTCAGTAAGTGTGAGGGAATTAGGGCCCCCAAGGGCATATTGCGTGCAGGTTTGGATGCCCCTTGAAGCTGGTGTGCAGCACAGGGAGCTCCAGGTTTTGCCCTCACCTCCATGGTTCTTCACAGGTGGAGTGGAAAAGTGGCCTTCTGCTGCTTCCACTCAAACTGTGGGCTTCCAGGCAAAGGCCTTTACACCCCTGCCTGAACCTGGAATCTGTAAGCAGGATTCATCCCGTCCTCTTGTTGTGTGTTCTTCACTTCTGTCTTTTTTCAAGAGATCATGGTGACTGTTGAAGGACTGTCTTTTAATTCCAATTGATGGCATGGGTTGTGCTCTGCCTCCTCCTCTTTAAACCACCTCTTTTCTCCTTACACAACGGGTAAAAAAGAGGTGATCCATAACTAGAAATCTCTTTTATAACAAGTTATAGCATTTATTATTTATCATATTGCAGAGAATATATTTTAAAAAACAGAAGTCAACTCATACAATGAAGTGCAGTAAATACTTATGAAATCTGCCTTAAATAATACCTTTTTGCTTGCATATTTCTCTATGAAGATTGGTCACACAGGTCTGTTACATACTGCTCTCCAGCAGTAATTTTTATTCTTATATTAAGAAGGGTCCTAATATTACTTCATTTCGAAGACCAAAAAATACTCTTAGCTGTTTAAGTAGCTGTTGATCATAACTGGGATGAACTGTCAACTGGTTTTAATCTGTATCTAACTCAATATGTCTTTTTTTCTGTCACAATGGAAAATAAGGTGTCAATCTTAGCTGTATTATTTTGTGTGAAGGGTATTTTGTTGCTTGTTTTTTTTTTTGTCTTCATTTTAGCCAACTATTTCAACACTAACAGAACAGACCTCCAGAGCTTGTTAGAAAACAGTAAAGCAACAAGGGTAACAAGGATGCAATGAAGGGCTACTTTGTACACTTAATAATACCAACTGTATGAGACAATAAATAGACTTCTTTCCTTCAGTGTTACCACAGTCAGAGGAACAGCATGCCTGAAATGGCCTTTCCCCCTTTGCTGTTTGTATTCCTGAGCAGCAAGCCAAGATAAACTGAGCCCAGGAGCTGCCCTAGGTAAGGAGGACTGCTGATGCTGAACCTCAGTAATCTCCTGTCACTCTCTGAGCAGGGAAGAGATTGAGACCGTGAGGGTGTTTTAATGGAAGGATATGGCTCACCTCAGATTCTGCTGTACAGACTCCTTTGGTACTTCATCACTTTCTTGACGTGTTTTGATGAATTTGACTTCAAAGTGTAGTTCCAGTCTGGAAAAGCAGTTTTGTAGAAATAGTATCATAGTGTTCCGCATTTATTGTCTTTGAATTGGTTCCAAATTGAATTGTTTGTTTTAACTGGGAGAAAAACAGGACTTTTTTTCAGCTTTGAGTCCTGCAAACTAATTCTGATCTCAAAAGTTAAGTCAGATAACATTACATTACATTAAAAACCACAAAAATGATTATTTCTTTGTTCCAACTCTTCCTTTATCTTAATAAAATTGTATTTGCATGACTGCTTGGTCACTCAGTGAAAACTTGGCAAATAATAATTTGTTATTGCCCAAGTAATAAGAAGTCACATGTCAGCTGTTTCAGAAAGGTTAGTTTTTCCTAGGGCCAGTAGGAATAAAAGGTGTCAGACACTTATTTTCCTCACTAAAGGGAGCAGAGTCACTTGGGGAGAAGACACTTTTTTTTTTTTTTTACTGTTCTGAATAGAACTGCTCTTTAAAATACACACTGGGCAAAAACAGCTTTTGAGAAGTCCTGTGGTTATTTTGCACACAGAACAGGGTTTCTTTAACAGGAGTTTTGAGTCCTGAACAGTTGGAATCAGAATTAGAGAGCTGATAATGCTTGTAATTTGATTTTAAGTGGAAGTTTCTTAGAGATCTAGCTGCTGAAACAAAAAAAATGTAAGCCAGTGATGACTGATGAGTGTGTTAAAAAAAGCATAAAACTAACTAACACAGAAAAACCTAAAGATGTAACACAAGTCCACCCCATGGGACTAGAGACTGGAGGCAGAGAATGAGACAAAATTTTCCTTATAAACTGCATGATTCCTGAGGTATCCTGTTAAATTGGGGACCTGCCTTATGACTTTTAATATTTAGGACTTACACTGTTCCTTCTAAGCATAGGAGAGGTGGACAGGTTTTGCTGAGGCAATGAAGGTCCCCAGGAAAGCCAAGCTGTGGCTGAAACAGCTGTTGGCACAGAACCCTGGGTTGCAGCCGTGCCTGTTTTTTGATGTGAGTTGCCAAGAGACACCAAAGAAAGTTATAATGCTCTGTTTTGATAGAGTACAATGAATAACCCAGAAAAAGTAATGCTATGAACAGAGAAAAGTCAGATCCATTAAGTGACTTGTTAAAACATTAAAATCCTATGTGTCTCCCACAATTGCTAGGTTCTCTGTGCACCGGTCCTTTTCTAACACTTCCTTATGCAAAAGCTTACAGTAACTTTCTGAACTGCAGTAAATCTTCACTGTTCTTTCCAGGCTCCAGAACAGTCTTCTCCTTTTCTTTTCCTTGGTTCGTGTTTGCCAGAAGGCTCCCCCAGCATCTCCCACACTTGCTGGGGCGGCTTTTCTGGGCTCAAGCTCCTTGCTTTTGTCCAGGAGCTTTTGCACAACGAGAACAATATAAACAATAGTCCTGCTTCCCAGCTTGTTAGTCATACCCTTTTTAATAGTATTTTTCTTGCACTGTAGACCATTATTAACTTAAATATATCATACAGTACATGGTAGCAATGGATACAGTTGAGACATTTATTCCCCTGATAAAAAGTTAAAATGTCACCTGAAGAAGTGTTCTATTTCTGAGATGAATACTAAATTCAGAAGCAGTCCCATGTTAACACTGGCTACATTTGTATATCTGTAAAACTGTCCCTTCCTTTTTAAACTTCATGCTTAAATTATTTACTATTTCATTAGTAAATCAAATCAATTATTACGTAAAAAGGAATATGTATCAATGTCTTATTCTTCAAGTTACCTACCATTACTGAAAAAAAAATACACATATTTATGCTTTTTGACATCAATTATTCTAATGTGAATTATTATACCAATGATTATGTAAATTATATGCAATTTGTAATGATTGCTATCAAAGTGAAAGGTAAGAGCACATTAGCATCCTATTAGTAGTAAGTTAGGTGATAATGTGTGTTAATCCTGAGATATATGGAATTCTTTGCATTAAAAAGTATAAAGAAAGAATGCCAAGCTAGAAACTTTAGAAAAATATCTGAATTAATATTTAATTTGTTTTTATTATGGTTGCCCGTGTGATTTACTTTAAAATTAATTCCACAAGAGATAGTCAATGGGAATACATACTATCTACTGCAGAATAACCTGTATCTTTTATGCAGTGGTTGTCAATATTTGATGAGGCTCAGCTGTGAAGTTCAAATCTTCAGCTGCTTCCAAACTTATTAAAACTTGAAATTCACATTTTTGTCGAGGGAAATGACAATGGTGTTTCAAACTGAAAGAGTGTTCTTTTCTTTAATGTTCAAAGACTTCAAATCTGGTGTTTCAAACTCCACTTTGGAAGCTAAAATTAAATGTATTAAGTGGCTTGTGAGATTTACATTTGTGATAGACATATTTGCAAGAGCTATATAAAATATTTGGGGTTCTGCAAGAAAATGTTTGTGCCACAAGTAAGAATGCAAAATAACTTCTAACTTGCAAACCATCACAATCATTAGTCAATACTGATTTTTTTTTAATATTTAGACAATTTGAGTTTGCTTGCAAAAACAGACTTTAAAAATGAGAGGAGATCCCTTTTGAGGTGCTGTTTAAAAAGCATGTAAGTGGATAGGTCTTACAGATTTATTTTTTTCGATGCAAAGAGAAGATGACATTGTCTCCCCATTTCTAGTTCAACAAACATTTTGTTTGTGGGGAGAATAATATTGGAAATGTGGTGTAGAATGAAATACTTACTTAGTGACTGCATTTTGGATGTCATACTGTAGACACAATACAAACTACTAAACACAGAATCCTAATTACTATTGCACCGCACCACCCCATACTAATCCCTATTATTGCCTCTGGCTCTATTCTTCACTAATAATTTATTCAGGGATAGTAATAGGGAGATAATTGAGTCATTGCTCACCCAACATAAACAAAATTGCTAATCATGTTTTTTTCTAATGCATCAGCTGCACTATTATTACTACCTGATTTTGATTTTACCTTACTTCTGTCAAACTTAGGTCTGGTTAGCACCTGAGCATTTTACTTTGTGCAAATGCTTTCTTAAATCTGTTTTGCTGGAGTATGGCTTCAACCTGTACCTTTTTCACCAATACTATTTCTTCAAGGTTTACAGAATTGTGATAAAATATGATAAAAAAAAGTGAAACAAAGTAATGCTCTTACAAAGTAAAAGGAATGGAACATGAGAGGTTCTTCCAAGTTACCTCTACTTCTGTCACACTGGACAGGTGCCTGTCTAACATGAGCACTCAAAAACTGCCAGCAATGGAAAGTTCACAGAATTGATTCCTTGGTGAATCAATCTTCTGAGTAGAAAATCTTTCTGAAAAATAACCTAAATCTCTTGTGTCACCAATTACTTCTTGTCCTTTTCCTACAGATATGGAGACCAGACTGCTACTTGGTTTCGACAGCTTCTCACAAATTTGATGAATGTCATTCTACACCAGCTCACTCTTACAGAATGAATAGAAAAAGGTTTTTCAAAATTTCCTTAGAAGTTTTATTTTTAGACCACCGCTCATTCCTCTTGATCTGCCCTGGAATACCTCAGAAATCAGTGGTGCCCAAAATTGGACATAAGACTTCAGCTGCAGTTCTACCAATGCTGAATGAAACATAAATTTTACCTTCTGTATCATCTGTATGAAGTATACTCTTGTTTGCATGCTCCAGGATGAATTTTACCCTTTTTGCAACCGGACAATGTTGTTGATACAGATTTTCACAGAGTACCCAGGTAACTTTCTGCAGAACAGTTACTTCATATACTTTGCAAAATCTTGCATTTAGAGGGTTGATTGCTCCTTCTAGGCATGGACCTTGGTGCCTGTCCTTACACTTGGTTTCCATATCCTACCTTCAGACCACATACACAGCTAATCCTGTTGTCCATCAGCATTATGATGAATTGTTAGCGTATGCTAGGTTGGCAAGCTATTGCACAAAAAGCAGGCAGACCCCCTCATTCCTTCAGTGAATGTTGCATTTCTCTTCCAGAAGCCAGGCCTGTACGCACAGAGAAGCCTAATCAAGACTAATGCTGGTACCAGGTGAAGTCGGGGAAAGTTTCTTTTCCATTAAAGACTGTTTATCCATTGACATAGTAAATCAGAATTAGCGATAAAAATTGTCTTTCCTGAGCAGGTCCTCTTTATCCCACAAGAGTATTCCTTTGTAAAGGAGGAAAAGGATAAATTTATAAATATATGAAAACTACCTTCAGGAGTCTGTTGTCCCTTAAATTACACCCAAAAGGGAAGTTAGAAATCATGTGCAAGCAATTCCACCTCAGAATGCCCTGTAGCTCTCAGAGACTCTATCTGACAAAAAAAAAAAATTACCTTTAATTCATTTCCAGACTACAGTGAGTCAGATGTGCAGATAGCAGTGGGGTGACTCTGGCAGGACACTTTGTTTCCATTCTGTTGCCATTAACTCAAGAGCTGAAGTCCCAGCCTGCTGGAAGCCAAAGGAGATTTGCAACAGATTTCAACAGATCCAAATAGCCTGAGCTGTGTTGCAGGCAGCTTTGTGCCCCGTTCACCCCCGCAGACTGCCCCTTCCCCACCCCGTATATGCATTGCAGACAACAGACACAATCAGTCCCATGGCACAAGCTCAACAAGAAAGGCCATTCTGAGGTTTTTTAATCTTCGGCACCTAAAGTACAGGTCTCTAACATTTGATCTGACTGGTTATATTTTTAAATTATATAATATACGTTACCTATTACTCATTTTGGTTGGTTACAGCAATCCTTAGACTGAAGCATAGATGAATCTCCCGCCTCAGGCTGTGTAAGTTTATAGTCTCAGGCTTGTGAAGATCAAAAATGTGTTTCACTTCTGGAAGCAGAGAGCCACTGAGGTGATTGAGACTCCTGCAAAAGTTTAACATTCAACATTTTATGAACTTCTGCAGAACTTGGGCATGGACTGGAACAAAAGGAAAGGGGTACAATGGACAAGAATAAAGACTGGATGATTAAAGAATTTATGATTTTACTGGTAACAAATTAGGTACATGCCCTAAACTATAATGATGTGTTTTCAGCTTTTAAGAACAGCAGGTTGCTTTTCATCTTTGTGTGCCTTCCTCTGTAGATCAGCAACCGCAGCTACTCACCTGAATATGTAGAGGTGTGTCCAATCAGAGGAGTTAGGGAAGGCTTTGGCTTCATCCGTTGTCCTTTGTACCTCTCTTCACGGACTACAAAGAGCTGTCTCACTGTACATTTTTGGCATTACTGCATCTAGATGTCCTGTGTGTATCTTTCGGTCCTTCGGTGACTACTGAAGATGACATCTGCAATGGTCCTTTTTTGAAAATGGGAAAAAAAGCAGGTGAGACATTTTGAACTGAAAAATTTCCTCTAATCTGGTTTTGTACATACTCAGAGGGTAGCTAGTACTTTAAGAGTTCATAGAAAATAAAACTTGAATGTAGGCTTCAGTGAACAAAATGCATCAAACACAAACACAGCTTGCAAGCAATTCAAAGTCTAAAATACATTTATATAAAGACTGATATATTCTGAATTCTTAACAGTACTTTTTGGACAACAGAAAAGGCAAAATTCTCCAAATAAATTGTAGCTCGTAATTTGTGCTGCTTTTGTATAAGCTTGGCATAAAAAAAATATCAAGAGTGCTTGCATTTTTCACTAAAATGTTTTAGTGTTTCTTTTCCTCACATTTAAGTTAAATGACTAAGAAAACACAGGGGTTAAAGTTTATATTTCTTTTTGTTATATTAAAACATCTACCTATCATTACACTCAACCTTTGCAGGCTTAGGAAGAAAATATGTGTGCAAAATTCAGATCTGTTTGGAAGGTAAATGTATTTGAAGTTTGTTTTCTTATAATTTATTTTACACAGTTTGATGGCTTCATGTCAAATTAAGCCTATGGAAGTCTCTAATGCTGTGTAACTTCTCACAAGTAATGAACTGTATCACAATTCCTAATGTGGTCCTGACTGATTCAGAATGTTGACTCCTTCCTGGCAATTTTGAAATGTCTATTTAGTAAAAGATTCATGGTGTGGTGCTATTTATCCTCAGAGAAACATGATATAGGTTAATAGAATTTATTGCATATAGTTGTTATGGGTTAGACTGCAAGGTATTTGCTTCAGCTTATGTATGATTTAAGATCTAGTGCTAGCAGACTTGCTAGATGGCAGGATAGGGTGATAGTATTAAAAGAATAACAAATGACATTCAGTACACCTTTTAATTTTGTTAGTCCTTTATTTTGTCACAGCAAGCATAGAAAACTGCCTTTATGGTAATGTTGCCCTGTATCAAATAAACTTCAATTGCTGCATTATTCAAAATAGAATTCTGTCAATTAATTTGACAAAGTAAAGAAAAGTAATTGGCTTATTAATGTTTTTAACACAGACTTTTTGCTATTGATGATATGGTAAAATAACACTTAAGTTACTATTAAAACTGAGTTTAATACAGATGCTGATTTGTTCAATACCAACATGAAAATAAACAAACTATATTATCTTTCCACAAAGAAATATGCTTGCTTAAAGGCCATATCTTGAACACAAATACATATGTAGTTACAGTGTGTGTACCAAGAAATTACATTTACAATCTGAAGATTCCCTCCCAAACATAATTACTTCCAAACCCTCCCCTAAATCAGGATTTTGTCTATATTGTGCTGCAAGATAGAATTCGCTATGATTTCTCTCTGTTCTTCACTAGATTTTACTTGTTCTCAATTCACAACTCTCTCACCACATTTTTTCCAGGACCATGACCAGACTACTGTGAGATTCTTACATTATTTCAGTGCAGAACAGTATGCCACTTACACTGCTCTTGGACTGTATTCTGTGTTTCCTAGAGCACAGACAAATTGCATACTTTTCAGAAGTACTTTGTTTCAGGTTTTATTGCGTTTACAAGCCCATTCAGCAAAGTGCTGGACTTTATCATCGTGCTGGGCTGTTTTTTCCCTCCTCTCTGTGTTTAGAGTCCTGCAAGCTCTCTAGTGAGACTTGCCGGAATGAATTGATAAATTAAATTGTAAATTCCCAAGAATGAATGCTTTGCAGGGTTTTGAAAAAAATAGGGGCTAAATACTGACGTAATAAGGAAAATGCTTTAAAAATCCATTAAAATCAGCTACCATCCTATGAGACCGGAAAGTGGCAAATGTCTCTCCATCTTGAAACCATGTGGGTACCATCCCAGACAGAGCAGATCACTGAACCGTACTTTGGAATCAGTTAAATTGCCTGAAATAAATAGAAAGGCTAATTATCATCCCCCTGCTGGAAAAAAAATCCCCACATGGTACAGGTGAAGAAAATAGCAGTTGATGCCTTTCCCTGTATACTAGAATCAGAGCATTTCCTTATAGAAACTGAATAATTTGAGGAGCTCTTTCTTTGAGACTGTCAATACAGATATTGGAAATTAGCTGTGCATTTAAAAATCTATCAACGCTTTAAGTAAATTAAGAAAAGTTTAGGTAATCTAACCTGCAACTAGAAAGTGTCATGATGCATACTACCATAAAGCTGTTCCAGCATCTTTTGTCTTCCCATCAGTTGTTTTATAATAAAAAAAAACAAAAGCAAAAAAAAAAGATATGGTGGCTTGGTAACATAGCCAAGTTATGGCTCGACCACACCCGAAGAGCAGTCAAATTGTTGACCCTCGATGAATGTCAAATCGTTTTCCCTGTTGTGGCAGATGTGGTAGGGTAGAAAAGAGATATAAGAATTCACACTTCAGTATATAATTGAACCCCTCAAATGAAAGAACTTATGGTAGAAACTGTCTGGTAAAACAACTTACAGGATCATCGAGTCCTCAGACTTTCTTTGGAAACACCTGTCATTAACTGCTAATAAAGACAGGATACTGAGCTGAATAGACCACTGAGCTGATCAAGCATGAACTTTTCTATATTAATATATTCCACTGTATTTTTTGATAATTGCCACATGCTGGAGCTCAAGAAATAAATATAATAGAGTGGCAGTGATAATAAGAGGTTTCAGTTGTATGTCTGGTATTTTATGCATATTCTCAAGCCTAGTAGTAATATTAGTCTGATTTTAAAATTTAGTTTAAGTTACAGGTCTCATTTCCTCATTTGGACGCTCGTATCAAGAGAGAAAAGTAACTTGGAAACATGAATGCTTCAGGTAATTCATATGCCAAATGTAATAGAAAGAATAAATTATTTTAATGCTTCTATTTGCTGGACAACCCAAGCATTGTAGGACATTCTTCTGATGCTAACACAATTTTTCCTATTTATGGTAGGCAGCCCGAGACAGAGACTGAAGTGTACCTGTGTGTCATCTTCATAAGACATAATTTTGTGATATTATAATGAATACTGCTGGAATGGAGAATAAAAAAAAAATGAATTCAGAAGTCCCTTGTCATTATTTTTCATTAGCTGTTTTTCTACATAAAATCATTAAAATGGTTCATCACTGGGAAATGGGCACTCTGTTGAAACAGAATATTGTAATCATAAAAGGCATATCAATTGTGTTAGAAGTTAACAACTAATTTGCCAGATGTCTGCAATGATAACACTTCATGAGCGGGGAGTTCATCCCAGTGGTGTGATACCAATATTAGTATTAATATCAGGTTTAGAATGATGGGTAATTTGTATCTATTAGTCAAAAGAAGCTGTGTATATTCTGAATTATTATTATCAGGCAGAACTTTACTTCTAAATTACATTGCTTGATTTAAAACTATAGATAGTTTTGAGAAATATAATTGAGTAGATATTTAGTTTCATTATAGGAGGCTCCTATACTCCTAAAACTTACAGGTTTCCCTCAGATGTTATTAGCATTTCCGCACAAGGCTCCAGAAAGGATATATCAGCAACATATCTAGTGAGAGCTCAGGGATATGATCTGTAAAACACACAACTGAATTTAAAAAAAAAAGGTAAAATAAATGTTTCCCATAACATTCCCCAAAGAGCCTGCATCCTATATTGTAACATATGTAGTATAAGAGAGGAAAAGAAAGATATGCACAATGACTGTAACAAAGAGAATTATTATTCAATGTAACAAATACTGTCAGTGTTTTGGAAACAATGCAAGGTATCAGTCAAAGCCAGTGAAGAATAAAGCAAAGTCACAGTGAGATGGCAGAAGTGGTTAATGGTTGAGGTGGGATCATGGGATAGCCCAGAACAAAGCAGTTCGGATGTGATGTTTTCCAGAAGCCTGGAAATTTGCATCCTCAAACATGCTACAGAGTCTCAGAGGAACAATATTTAGTTTATTAGAAGGTAGATAGAGACAGAATGGAAATGAAAAAGTTTTATGCCACCCTAGAGCAATCCCTTTCTTCGGGAGTATTAAGATGCATCATGGGACATTTCATTTGGTCCTCCTCAGTGAAATGAGACATAGAGAATATAAAGACTTTTGAAAGGTGGTGTGGAGAATGAGTGGAAACGATTAGGAGCCTCTTAAACAGAAACATTACCTGTAACCTTCCCCCCCCTTCTCATTATAGGTTCCCATGCACCATTCTGTGAGGGAGTGATTTAACTCCAAAGTGTGCTTTCCATGATTCCTCTTCATGTTGAGACCAGTTTGCTTAGTATGAAGCTCTCAATGGCTCTCTCACTGTAGATATGTTCAGCCTTTGATGCCAGTATGAGACAAGATATGCCAGTAAAACAAGGAAAATGCAGTTATGCACTTTATATTTTGTAATGTATATGTCTGAGGACAGCCAGGGCAAGTGAAATTAAATTGAAAATTCCTGCTCTGCTGGATGGATGACAGGATATAGATGGATAATGGGTACTTCCTTTGCAAAAAGGTGCCAAAGTGATGTGTCAAAGCAGATCACATGCCATAGGTGATGTTCCTCTTCTTCCATTTAATGTGGGATAAAATATATTTAATTGGTTCATCCCTGAAGCAACCTGTGATGCATTATAAATAAATCATGTTATACAGAAATAACTGCAAAACAGTATTTGGGGACTTTCAACCAGAGAAATTAGAGTGGTTAACATCTGAAGAGTAAGGTTTGGAAGCATACCTGTAGAGTTATGCTGGTGACAGAACTGCTAAATACTAGTCAAGATTTCTGCAATGGACTGTATAAAATACCGATATATCATCACTAGCCATAGGATTGTAACCCAGGACAAATATAAATTCACAGCAGTTCTCCCAATGATTTTCATCCTTCCTATTATTTTTCCCTTGGCAGTTCTCAGAGCACCTTCCTTTCTATGTGGTATTTAGCACAGAACTACTGAAGCTTGAAGCTATCTACCTCTCTGCTCTTCTTCTAGGCTGAAGAAGCCTGAAGCTTTTCTTCCCCTCAAGAGGATCGTGAAGGCCTAAAGTATTTCTGCAGATGTCTGCTTATTGCACAGGCCAATGCCTTTTCCCTCTAGGTAGCCTAGAGGGAGCCTGCATGCACCTTGACATCCTGCAGATAAAGGAGGAGTGTTGACGCTCTTCAGCCATTGCTGGAAATCAATTTAGCAAGCACACTGGGGCAAAGAAACAAGAGCACTTCAGGGGAAAAAAAAACAACAACAAAAAACCCCCAAACCCACCAGAAATAAAAATGGGTGCTTTTCTCAGAGACAGAGAAAGAAAAACTTTTCTTGTGTGATGTTTGTGTCTTTAATCTTTAGCTCCTAGGTTGCTGTCTTTTTTTTTTTATTCTCTCTCTCTCATGCCAAATAGATTTAGCCTGTTATTTGTAGATTAAATTGGCTGTATGTTTCTTGCTCTACCAAGCTGCCACTGTTGTTATAATGGTCCATAGGTGAATAAGATTTGTTCCAATTTGTTTGCTAGATGCAGCAGCCTCTGAGGAAACAATTCTGAGATTGCATGCACTTTGTAAAGCCAGTGGATTGACTTCAGATGACAGCTCCTCGGTGAACGGATTGCCTATAAGTGAGATGAGCAAAAGGGTCTAGCTCCTTTCCCCTTGGCTCCTTTCCCCTTGGCTCTTAAATATTTCTCTGCTGATATTGCAGAGTTAGAAAGAACTGGTCAGCTAATTGAAAAAGTCTAAATAACAACCTGTCACTTAAAGGAAAGCATACACTCTTGATTCACAGTGAGTAATGCTCATTCATAAACTGAATCTCCAACGAAGAGTACAATTCTGAAGATTAGCAGGGAAAACACAAAAAACTCACATATTAAAAGAAAGAAGAAAATGACTCTATGAAAGAGGGCTTATTTTGCAGCCTTTACTTTTGTTGGGAGACATTCACACAGTAATGCACTTGACTTTGCATTTGATACACAACCTGGTTCATTTTATGGAATAATGCAATGGATGAGGCTGGATGGGAGCTCTGGAGATCATCTCCTGGAGATCATCTTCTGGAGAACAGCTCCTGTTCTCCAAGATGAATCATTTAGAGCAGGCTGCTCAGGATGGCATCTGGTCAGTGTTTGAATATCTCCAAGGATGGAGAGTTCAAAACCTCTCTGTGAAACATGTGCTAGTGTTTAATCACCCTAGGAGTGAAAGAGTTTTGTCTTATGTTTAAATGTATTTCCCTGTATTTTAGTTATTGCCCATTGCCTCTTGTCCTGTCACTGGGCACCACTGTAAAGAGTCTGGTTGTGTCTTATTTACTTGCCTCCATCAGGAATTTATACGCATTGATAAGATCTCTCTGAGCCTTCTCTTCTCTAGGTTGAACAGTCCCAGCTCTGCCAACCTTTCCTTACAGAAGAGATGCTTCCATCCCTCTACCACCCTAGCGGCCCTTGACTGGACTCTCTCCAGTAGCTCCATGTCTCTCATGTATTAGGGAGCCGAGGAATGGACCCAGCACTCGAGGTGCATCTCACCATCTGAGGGGTGACCATAACAGGAGAAACACCTCCCTCAATCTGCTGGCAACGCCCCTAATGGAGTACAGGAGGCTGTTGGCCTTCTTTGCCACTAGGATATGCTGCTGGCTCATGGTCCACTTGCTGTTCACCAGCCCAAGTCCCAGGGCTTTTTCTTCAAAGTTGCTTTCAAGCCTCTGTCCCCACTGCCTGTTCTGGTACCTGGGTTTATTCCTGTCCAGCTGTCCAGCTTTGCACAGGAGATTCCTCTCAGTCCACTCCTCCAGCCTGTTGAGATCCCTCTGGATGAGTCTCTGGCATATCAGCCACACCTCCCAGTTTTGTATCACTTGCAAACTTACTGAGGGTACATCTGTCCCAAGATCCAGGTGATTAATGAAGATGCTGAAAAGGATTGGCCTCAATTTTTACTTCAGGGTACATTTTGTGTGAAGAAAATAAAAGCTGTAGAATCCTCAGCTAAGCTGGTTTATACATGGTGATTTGTCTCATAAAATAGTGTAAGATCATTCAAAATAATTATTGTCCTGTCCAAAATTAAAACTTCCATGTTCAATACTCAGCCTTTTATTGGAATGAAACAATTCACCCAAAGATTCTGGCCAGCCCTATTCTTCAGCAGAATGTTTGAACTATTTCTTGGCGACAGGGTAGAGGAGGAGGATGGGAAAAGATTAACAATATGAGGTTTTACAGCCACACAGTTATTTTAAATGGGATTTTATCTGAAGGTTTTATGAAATTTTTGTGTCAGTTCAAAGTAAAAATCTACAGATAAAGAAACAGAGAACTTTCAAGCACTGAATCAAGGTGACAGTCTGAATAACTCTTTTTTTTTTTTTCTAAAAATTATTTCAGAATTGATTTTTATTAGAGTCAGGAAGGAAAACAGGTGTTAAAATCCTAAAATTTTTTTGTGAAATGGATTTTCTTTCTGGGGTCAGTTCTATACTGAGAAAAGAAATCGTGAAAAAACTCCTTGATTGCAAATCACCAAGAAGTAATTGTAGGTGTTACTTTATTCAAAAGAGTTTTCTTCATATAGACTAGCAATAAAGTACTAAGATTTAGAGAGAAAAGTAGTGATGCAAACAAAACTATCTTTATCTGAAGTGTCACAGTCTATTGAAAGGGTCATTTTAATTTCAGGTTACTCCTTTTTTCATGACAATCACCATCTCTTTAATCAAAATTGAATACTGAAGCAAGCCAAGTTTCATTTTTATTGCTGCATGTAAATATATTGAAAAAATGCCAGTAAAAACAATTGTAAGACAGAACCACCCATACAAACCGGGTTTTGTTTCTATTCTAAAGACAGGCTATCATTAAGTCAGAATTCGTAGTAATCGTCTTTTACATTTAGTGCCAATCTTCACAAGATACTTGAAATAACTTGTAGAAGCTAATGCTCAGCAGTTTCCACAGGCAATCATTTTAACATAAATCAGTAGGTTAAAAGAAATTGTCAGAATCAGGGGGGTGATTATTGTGGCATTTTTTAAAGCTGGTGATTGATGAGAATTGTCATATCTAAGCTATGTAGATACTTCCAGATATTTTGGATATGCCAAGTACACATTAGATGTCTGGCAAGAACAAATTTTGGTATCACTGAATCCAATTTTATCATCACAGCCCTAGTCAGGAAGCAGTAGCCAAAAGTATGATTTCACCTTGCAACTACTTTTGACTGATACATTTAAAAACTAAGAAATGAATTAATTTACTACCATCCGATATACTTTCCATGAAATGTGTTAAACTGCTGGCTATGGACTTTTTTACTTAGCCATACAACTGTTACAATACATCCAAATGTAGTTTCTCTGTCATTGCACTGACAATTGGTTTTCTCCAGTGTTTAGCAAATGACCTGTAAGTTTGTCTGCTCTGACCCTTATGCACCTTGATGGTAAAACAGTGCAATCTTTCCAAACATGTAAGCTTTTACGCCCAGTTTTGTGACCATTTTGTAGCGCGTATTATGCACAAGTGTAAAACTTCTAATTTCAGTAAAGATTTGTGGCATTGCTGTTTTAGCTTTCTCTATCAGAAATATTAATTTAGTTCAGCTGCATGTTTGTTGAAAGCATAATATTTTGAAATACTTTTTTGGCCCCTTACCAGCACCTCCAGGTGCTGGAGCAGGTCCAGAGAAGAGCAACAAAGATGGTGAGAAGTCTAGAGAGTAAGTCTTATGAGGAGAGGCTGAGGGAGCTGGGGTTGTTCAGTCTGGAGAAGAGACTGAGGGGAGACCTTATAGTACTCTATAATTACCTGAAGGGGGGGGTGTAGAGAGGTGGGGGTTGGTCTCCTCTCCAAAGTCACAGGAGATAGGACAAGGGGAAATGGCCTCAAGTTGCACCACGGGAGGTTTAGCCTGGATATTAGGAAACATTTTTTCACCGAAAGGGTTATCAAGCATTGGAATGGGCTGCCCAGGGAAGTGGTTGACGCACCGTCCCTGGAGGTGTTCAAAAGATGGGTAGACATGGTTCTCAGGAATATGGTTTAGTGATTTTTATTTCTTATTTATTTTTTTTGTCAGAGTTAGGTTGATGGTTGGACTAGATG
>JAOTQQ010000001.1:39283240-39304509 GCA_026546715.1 Gallinago undulata
CCAGGATTGTTGATAGATAATGGAGAGAGGCTTGGTGAGCTCTCCTGCCAGCTCCCTGAGAACTTTTGGGCGAATCCCATCTGGCCCCATAGACTTATGCATGTCCAGGTGCATAAGCAAATCATTAACTGCTTCCTCCTGGATTACAGTGGAGTTGTTCTGTTCTCCGGCCTTATCTTCCAGCCCAAGAAGCTGAGCACCCTGGGGGTAGCTGGTCTGACTATTAAAGACAGAGGCAAAGAAGGCATTAAGTATCTCAGCCTTTTCCTTTTTCCTGTCCTGTGGGTTTAAAGAACGGAAGAGTTCAGCATGGCCTTCTTTTGATTTGCAATTTACTTGGGAAAACTACAAAGACCAGAGCAAAAAAAATGAAATTAGAAATAAGGTAACACCAACTGGAGATTGAAATGAAACACAAATATAGACACATGCACTGGTAAAAGACAAAAAGGACAGAGAATGGAATACTTCAAAAATGTGCATATCACAGCAACTTTGTTTATTGTTCCTAGCTCTCCTTTCACCTTTTTGAAAATTTCTTTTTCCCACTGCTGTGGAACCTCTGTAATATACAGTGGAACCTATTACAGACACTTCTCATTGCTAATATGGTTTGATTAATAGATGGATGCCAAGCTGGTACCAAAATCCATCAGTATGTCAAAGCATCAGGCTTAAGGTAAATGATATGGTTTGTGGAGGACTGAATCTCTGTGATGGGAGACAAACATTTTCCATGCAATGTACCTTCCCAGCAGTATCACTTTACAGCAGTTAATGCATAATATGGCCATATGTTGTGTCTTACTGAATCAAGGTAAATTGGAATGCAGCATGCAGCAATCACATTTTGCATTATACAGTGACAATATAGATAAAATTAGTACCAGCTTGCACTCAAGCATGAAGTGTAGATATGCCAAGTTGAGTCTAACTGTGAGAGACAAGACAGGCACTCACCAGTTTCAGAGATTTTAATGCCTTGTCTATTTCTTATACTGAGAACATAAAAAAGGTACTAGAGGAGATTTCTAAGCTTCTCAAATTTTATGGGATCAAAATATGCTCTGTGTTACTAATTCTTCCAAAACCATTTTCCAGCTCTGTTCAGTCAACTCTGCTTTCAAATGCATTTAAGATTTTAAGTATGAAAGCAATTGTTCAAGTGTATCCCATAAAACCATGAAAAAATTAAATGGTTGTGATCCAGTAGGTTGCTCCTTTGTTGCTTAATCAGCACAGTTTGACTGAAGCTGGTTCATATTTCCCTGCCATCATAAGGTTGTTTCTGTAATTATGATTAAGTAATGTCAGTGATTCTTCCTTATCTTTAGAATTGCTTCCCTGCACTGGTTCGATTGGTATTGACTTCACACAGATCTAAGTCTTCTTAGAAATCCTTGTATTATATGATGGACACAGAAGAGGCCTTACTATGGTCTTTTCTGACTTCTTTATCTTCTCCTATTTTTTTGCTGCAAAAGAAGAAAATCAACAATGGAACATTTGACTGGATTTGACTGGATCATCATAATAATCATGTCCCTCAGCTGAACAACTGAATTTACCTTCTTACTGTTGTCTTTATGTATTTTATTTAACATTTTCTCCACCTGGACCTTCCCATCTGTCACCACTGGGGTAGAATTCAATGTTCCCAACCCTTTATTTGATTTTAAGAGGTCAACATTTCACTTTTGACATTAAATACAAAATTTAACTTCGCAAAGACCTTTACATTTGGGTTAAATTGCTCACATAAGTGATCCAATTGAGTTCAAAAGAACTGAATTTAGTCATCTGAATTTATTCCCATCCTTGAGCATTTGCAGATACTATGCCTGAGATTGTATGCCGTTTCTGAACAGGGCTAGAATTTCTGTAAAGTGTGTAATGCATTGTTAGACACTATGCACTAATTATAAATGATATATTACAATTATATATAATAATTGTAAATTATATATTATAAAACATGGAGATTTAAGGAGTACAGGGTGGAGAAAAATGGCTTGGATAGTTGATACTTAGTTTTTCCATCTCTGAGCAATGGTAACTCGCTTACAAAGTTTGAAAAACTGTATGTGTGTCTATGACTTAAAGTATCTTCTGCTCAGAAACGAAGTTAAACCAAGAGACCTCAAAAAATGCCAAAAGCTGGTGAAATTCACTGAACTTTCAATTTCATATTTGTATGTTTCTTTTTCCCTGTCCTTTATTAAGCACCTGTGCAATAAGAAATACTTATTGAAGCTAAAGAAAAAAAAAAAAAAAACGAAGGAAAAAGTAAAAATGGAACCTCATGCTCCAGAAGGCAAAATCCATATGCAGCACTCACTCTGAAGTTAAGCAGAGTGAGAGATGCATGATGAGGGATTGCCATAGGGCAGGTTTACTTCTGTACTACCCATTCTGTCACTGCTCTGAAATACTTGTGCTGTGTTGCTGGGTACAAACACATACGAACTGCAGCCACATAGCATGCAGCATCTGAACTACTGTGCCTCTGGGTTAGTAGCATACCAATCAACAACCTGGTTACTGTTTTTCAATGTTTTAAACAAACCAAAAGGGAATTCTAGCATACTTATTTCAATGAAAGGTCAGATCCTCAGTCGATGTACAGATTTGATGGAGCTGTTCTGGCATACATTATCTGAGGCTTTAGACCATTATTTCTAAAATATTAGAGCGGGGCTTGAGCTAGTGCAAATTAGTACAACTCCATTGACTTCAGCAGAACCACTCCAGTTTTCGTTGGCTGAGGATGTTGGTCTTTATGTAAATACAGAGCACTTGAATTATTTCTGTATTGCACTGGTTTTCCACGTGGAATTAAATTGTTTTAAATTAAAGCTGCTCTGTTACAAAGGTAGAGCAGCATAGTGATGAATCAGACCCAAATCACCCAAGGGGGGTATGACCAGCTTGTCAGAGAAAGTCTTTTCCTATATGAGTGCTCATTATGGCATGCTCCCTATGGCTATGCTGAGAGTGAAATGTTCTGTGACACCAGCACACTCTGATCACAAAGTGCCTTAATCTGCCAGAGCATGGCTTCCATGCAGGTGGGACTCGCCACGGGTCCACGCCATTCCCTGAGGCCTCCCCTCTGAGAGCGCTGGGTGTGGGACTGCACTGCAGGCTGTCAGCATGCTTGTGCAAATCTTGTCATGCTTACATCCAGGAGTGCTCTTAAGGATGCCTCTTATCCCCAAGCCTTGCCATAGAACTTACCTTTCACCCTCCTCGCCTGTTCCATGTGCAATATTTCTATATACCTACCATACAACTCCATAGAAAACGAGCGCTAGCTGTCTCTGTTGCTCTTATAACTTACTCCAAAGCTAAAGCAAGGTGAAAGTCCCAGCTGGATGAGCTCCCCACCAGCCACAGTCTGGGGTGAGATGTTCTCTGAAGTTCCCAAGGCTTGGCTGGATGGCACTGCAGATGCATCCACACCTCTACACTATGATATGGATGCACATCACTTGCTTCCCTGGTGTGTTCATGGGGTTATTCCACACATGGTAACTCTTTACAAGAAGTGAAAGGCTACTTCAAGTGTACTGTCAGGACTTTGTAACAGACTGGCAGGGAGACTTCATTTTAGTCCAAATGTTGGTAGTGTTATACCTCTGGAGCTTGGAAAAAGTAGTTACTACAGATCATGGCATAGAAGCCCGGAATCCACAAGTCAACAGCTGCTGAAATTAGAGCTTTTTGTGCAGCTGAGCAATATTTGTACGACCTCATACAACTTTGGAAAATAGTGTAGAGATGTAATGTACCCAGGCATGGTACACTTTCTTGTCCACTCTGAACACCCATGATAGCTATACATGAGAGGTAATCCTCATCGATCTCATTGTTTTATTAATAAAAAGATCAAAGCAAATAGGCTGCTGTTTGCAAAATTGGCATCTTCCCACTTGTAAAAAACAAGCTGCACTTCAGTGATCACCCAGCGGTATGATCTCCATTCCCATTCTGGTGGTACAGGAATTCCCAGCTGGATGGTTTCAAGGTGGTCTATTTTACATTTTTCAATATGTGTAAGAGCATGAATAGTTTTTCAAGCTGGGAGACTGCAGAAGGATGGTAACTCCAGAGGACCATTGGTTAGGGTCTGATGAGTTTGAGTATGACCCTAATAGTCTGACAGTATGTATGAGTGGGTCGCTGGGGCACGACATTCCCCATGGCATTCCGAGTATTGCTCAGCTGCCCCAAGCAGGGCTGGTCTTCCACATTACTGGAGGTAGCCTGCCAGTGAGAGCATTTCTGTTGCATGCCTGAGGGACTGCACTCAGGACGCCAAGGAGGCCACTCCAAAGGAAGGACAGTGTTGCTGGGACATCATTTGGCATTAGGGTATTTGCAGAGGCACTGTGACAACCAGGTGCAGATAAAACCAGTCTTCTCTCAGTGCAGAACTTTCTTCTCCCCTGCTGAGCCATTTCCCTCCTTATCTACTGCTCTCATCACAAGACAGGCTGGAAAGACACAGATGCATCTTCCCCCAGCCTTGCTGATCCTGATCTGCCATTTGAAGCTGTGCTGTCACTGGTGACCAGCATCACAGCAGCTTTTGGGAGGCTTAAATTGATAACAATCAGAAACCAGCTCATGACAAAGAGTTACAAGGTGAGGCTTGTGTCAGCACCGTGACCCATCCGTGTTTGTACAATGTGAGCTGAACTGCAGTTCAGTTCAGCCAAACGAGAGCCATGGCTTAGGAAGTAAATGCAGCTGTTGCTTATTTATGGAAGGCATGTTTTTTCCTTTTAATTTTTTTTTTAGGTACATTTGATAGAAGAAAAAATTATGCCTGATACAGAGTATTTAATACTGTGCATTTTGTCCCCTATGATGTTTGTTCCTTTAATCTGTATTCAGAATTTACCCTCTCTATTGATTAGGGGCCCCATCTGTCAGTCACTCTGCTTTGAAAATCCCATTGATATCAAAGGGATTTGGCCAAGCAGAATGATAGCTCTAAAAACCAATTTTCAGGGGTTGGCAAAAGTTAGATAAAGTTGGATATTGTGTGATTTCCAGTACAAATGATGTGATTCTTATGGTCCTGACTAGATAAAATAAAGGGTGAAATTAAACTGACAATGAAAATAAGGGAGATAATATCTACCTGTGACCCTATAAATAAAAGAAAGAGTCCTCTTTAGTCACCTGGTATGGTATATGTACTTGGTCAAGGAATGTACTTTTTCTGTGCCATTGGATCCTTAGGCTGCATACTTGATAACTAACTCAGAGGGACAGTTCAGGAAACTTGTGAGTGTGCAAAGGCCTCCGAGTTCAATGTTTCTGTGCACTGGCTTGGTTCTTCTCTTTCCTCGAATTTAAGGTTTTAATACCTGAACATTTTATAGTAGCCGCATTATTATTTTTTTTTAAAGTTAACACAACAGACTAAAAAACACAGTTGTCATGGAACAATCTCAAAGTTTTATTAACAGAAAGATCAGCACAGACGGACACCTCACAGGTACAATTTCAATATATATTACGATGGAGTAATATAAATTTTTCTAAGACAGCACCTTTTTTATTTGAGTGCTTTTTTTGTTATTATTATTTTCCCCAGTAAAATAATTATGTTTTAAATGTCTGTTCATCCTGAGAGCTGCCCTCATACTTGTTATTGTGCGAATGGAAGAGAAAGTATCTTACAGAGAAATGCATCTGGCATTGATCTGCATTAGGTTAGGTTTTTAGCCAGTGGTAATGCAATGACAAGCCTTTTATAGAGATGATGAATGCAATGTAATGTCTTTGAACATGAATTTTTTGTGTGGAACCTAATTAACAAACCTAAACTACTTCTATTCAAACACTCTGGAAAGATAACAGCAGTCACAAATGTTAAATATCTGTTTTGCTTTTCTTTGCTTACTCATGCATTTATTCAACACTTGCTATAGCAGTTTATCTAAAATTAGGTCCAAAGTAATTTAGGCAGCCATACCTTATGTGAGAGATTCTGTAGAAGACTTTAAATCATAGTGACAGCCATTAGAAATTGCTTAAAGGAAAAACATTTCTGAACAATTTTAGACCTAACAATGGAACTTTTAAAAAGATATAAAAAATCCACCTTGCGTATGGATATTTGAATGGTCCTTGCTTTCAGGAAATTACAGTGTATAAAAGCTGAAGGCCCTGTATAGGTCCTGCTTGGTATATAGTACCCTTGCTTGCACTTTAAGTAAAACTGAACTTGTCAGCAGATAATTTACACTATTTGGAGTTTTCCTGAACCTTGACCTCTTCAACTTTGAGTTCAGTACTACTCAGAAATAATTCAGTAGTTAAGGACATGATGCACATCTTACTCTGTGCTTAGCATTTAGTTTTAGAAACATCAGTCTTTTCAGCACCCACGATGTGTGCTTGGGAAAGGCAGGCATCTCTAGGGTGACATTAAGTACCCCATTTAGCAAGTACTGGTTGAAGTCCACAAATTCTGAGGGACAAAATTACACTCTTCAGTCACTGTTTCAGCATCAAAGTGCTCAGGGCTAGAAGTGCGGGATTCTGGCCAGAGCAACTGAGCAAATAAAAAGTTTCACCTTTGCTCTTCTGGCAGCCTTTCTCTGCATTTTGTCCATCCATGTCACCTTTTCTCTGCCTACCCTCATCTGAAGAATGTGGTGTGCTGTAAAGACAAAATTCCTGGGGACAATGGTCACTGGATGCTGGCAGGGTTTGTACTCGTGGTGTGTGCCTCCACTTCCATTTTGGTGCAACCTCACGATTATGTCAGGGATCTGTATTTCTGCTTCATGTACTGTTTGCATATATTTTCAGTCTCTTGAATTCTTTTATTGCAGTAGCAATAAAATAATTATAGTTCATTTTTAATGTCTTTGATTTTATATTCATTGTTAAAAAATTACTATGTTGCAGACAATTACAAAAACCCCTACTACTTATTACATTTTTATGATGTTTTAATATTACAAATATAATTTCCATATAAACCTTATTAAGAGACAGGAATTTAAATTGAAAATTAAAAGCAATTCTGCTCTTTCTTCAGAAGAATTAATCTGATTTCCTGATTCTGGTCCGGTGAACAAGGAAGACACAGACTAGAAGTTCTGCATGAGGCCAGGTACCTAAGGGGTACACATCAGTATAATCACCATCACACAAGAAGATGACACAGACAGAAAAAGATTATTTGGGAGTGATAACTGAGTTCTGCAAACCTAAGCTTGTTTTGATGAATAAACTAGCTTGTAAGTCAAGAGGCCCTTGTGAGAGGGCCTCTTGTGAAGAAGAGATATTGGTGTCCCAGCTTTCCAGGCTGCAGGATTTCTTCAAATCAAAAAGCTCAGAGCTTCTTAAGGAGCACATACTCTCACAACTCCCCCTTCCAGATGAAAGACATGTTCACAAGTAATAATTATACAATCAAACAATATGCACCTGTATTTTCAGCCAGTTTCTGAGTCAGTAACTTATGTCTTTGAGATGTCTGAGACGCTGTATGTATTTAAGTCAGTAAGAAGCACTGTTCAGTCCCTGTAGTGCTCTGCTTAGACCTTTGCCTTGGTAATGCCTAGTCCACATGCTGCTCTTCTGCCTGAACTTCCTCACCTTAGCTTTGTTCTTCATGTTTTGCTCTTTGATGGGGCACTGGTGTCTAAACAAAAAGGTGTGTATTCATGGGAAAATATTCCACATCTTAGGTGTATGAATGTCATGAACATGTCATGACACAGCACGTTGTCAGACGGCTGTGTCATGACGTGTTTAACCTATTACACCTTTCTGTTTGTTGTTTTCATTATAGTAAAAAGGAAATCAGACTACTCCTACTTTTAATAGCACTGGTTGTATGAGATAGTCTGGTCTAAATATTTCCTTGCCTTTTCTAAATAACACTGGGCTGGTGAGAATTTACGTTTGAGAGGTACAGGACCAAATGCAGATCTGAGCTAGTAGAGCAGGCGTTATAGAACCCTTCAAATTATTTTGATAGGTTTTTTCGCATTTGACAGTACCTGTCTTGGACTGTGACTAAAATAATAAACCTTTGTAAAGCAATAAAACTTGCTTCTTATATGTCATTACTGTGGCTCATGTGTCATATCTTGCAAATATTGATTTTTATATGAAATCAAATTTGTAATGGTTGTGTTTTTTAGTCTTTATCCTTCTGCTAAGTGGGAATCATAATCCAAAATCAATATGTATTTTCCAGCACATAAAAAAGTGTCTATGTGAACTGTGAACCATTTATAGTTTCCTTGTTCTTATATGCAATATGTATAGCAACTTTGAATCTCATGCTGATATGAATTCCATTTGTTAAAAGTGTCAGGACAATGTTAGCATTCTATTTCTATAACTTCCTGACTTGTTAAGAATATTTTTTTTCCTTTGTGTGATGTATTGAAGCCTACCTGAAAGCATGAATCACATAAGTAAGACCTTGACTACACCTGCCCAGATCTTACTCATTAGATGATTGTGTTATGTGTGGGGAAAATAAACCAAGCACAAATTGTTATGGGGAAGCCTTATCCCGAACCTCTGCATTGCATCTACCCACCTTTAATGGTTTAAGCATACATGGGGAAGAAACCAAGAAACACATAGTGGTTCTTAAGAACACTAGATTCTCATAACACATTTTGGGTGTGATATCAGAAGTTGAGAGAAAATCATGTACAAACAGCTAGCTGGCTTTAAATATGGAGAAAGTCAAAGGTGTCTGCCCTGGAGTAACAGACCTGCAAGACCTTTGGAAAGTTAGGCTGACTGTCTAGGTTAGAAAGCAATAAATAGGTAAACCAACAGCCACTCGATGGGAAGACCTCCCTGGGAGCCCAGCTCACTGCAGAAGGCTGAGCCCAAGGTGGAAGCACTGTGTGAAAGCCAGGACAGCAGCCAGGGTCAGGCACTTTGTCCAGCTGCAGGGAGTCCTGCTGCCCTGAGGCTGCCATGACACTCACAGCTGGCCCTGAGGCCTTGGCTGGTTGGGATGTATCCCTGTATGGCATGTACACATATGTTTGGTTGTAGAACAGAAATTGCTGCCCACCCACTATCCTCATCCTGGCTAGTAAATAAATTTTAAATTTTATGGGGCGGAGTGCAGTGGCTTCTTCCCTGTGGCTACCCCACCCTTAAATTCTTCTGTGACACCTTTGCTGTTCTGCAGTTTCACTTAGTCCTACTTTTTCTTTGTCATTTTTACTTTGTCTTCTCAGCCTCTTGCCTCTGCACTATAACCTTACTCACTGAGATTTAGAGTCTGAAACACTTTCAGCCCTACAACGTGTGCTCCACCTCCTGCAACAGTTCAAACTCAGTCCTTTTGAGATTCTGGTTTGCCGCCTTCTTCCCTCAAAGAAAGATTTCTTCTTGTGTAAATAAAACTATGCTTCAACTTTAAAATCTTTTCTTGTATTTTTAGATATCACATTAACTTGGTTAGGAAGAGTGGATGTATATGGAATGAGTACTTTAATTTTCAGAATAACCAAAGGGTGTTGAAACACCCACTATTCTCACAAATTCTTCTTCTTTTTTTTTTTTTTTTAAATGTCTTTTTTTTTAGGTCATTTCAATCCTTTTATGTTAAATTTTAGCAGAACCACCATATTCAAGAGAAGCTAAAATTTAACATAAAAGGATTGAAATGACCTAAAAAAAAGACATTTAAAAAAGGTTGAGCACCGCTAAAGTCTGTATTTTCTTTCATTATGCTTCTTGCTCTCTTACTGTAATTAGATTTTGCATTGTCATCTTTTTTAGTTTTCTGATTTCTTCTGGTCATTTCTATGGTCTGAGACATACCCACAAGAAATTTTTTCCCCTCTAACATTGCAATCAAATCTGTTTGTTATGCAGTCTGACATTACTATATTCTTTTTCTAAATCTAATCCAAGATGTAAATCTAATGCTCTTTTTATTTTCTCCCGTTGTGCATTTTTTACAAGTTTTGACAGATTCATGATACCTGTTGCAGTCTAATCTCAGGTTAAGGATTTTTCAGAACAGTCTATTTGTCTTGACACTCTCAAATATGTACTACATGAATCCACTTCTTGGATTACAATGCTTGTTAAATTTCAGTAACATAATATGTTAACTAGCTTGCTCTTTCTCACTTAACTGTTGATTCTTAAATTAATCTTACACTCTGCAATACTGAAATGAGAAAAGCTGCCTTATTCCATTCTTCTTTTCAGGGTTTCCTCTTGGCTTCACAAAGATACAATTATCTTGCCTGAACCTTTTCAGTCATCTGCTGCACTCCTGGAGAGTTTCAGCCTCTTTAGATTTTTTAATTCATGCTCCACGTTGCCCAATTATTCCTCTTCTATTCCACTGTTTCTCAAATCACTCTTCTTTTTCAACCTTCACTCTTGCACTCCTGACACCATGCTGTAATTATAGACAGGGACTGGAGAGAACTCTGTGTCAGAGATTATACTCTGATGAGTTTCTAAAGTAATAATTCTACTTAATGGATCTGGGTCAAATATCAGGTGTCCCAAAACTACCAAAGATTTCTCCAGCATCTAGATCTGACTCAATAATTTGCATTAATTTTTAGTTTTCCTACAACCTTTTAAAATTATCTACACTGTTTACTAACCAAATCCAATAAATGTCTAATGTAGTTACAGTTAATTGGTAGGAGCTGATAACACGGACTCAGTGTTTTCTTTTAATGCCATACCTGTAGGCAGTGGTACAGCTTTCTCCCTTTAATCCTACTCGTTTAAGCCTACAGGGAAAAGCCACCCAGCTCCAGAGAGACTTTGTTTCAATCCCTTTGTTGTCTGAGGATTTTCAGACCTCCGTTTTCTGATGCTGAGGAGGATGCCAACAAGATCAACCCCATTATCTTGGCCTTAGCACCATGATAAGAGAGAAATCTGGAGCTTAGTATGGAAGACTGCAAATACATATTCACCTTTCTCAGCAGATGCACACTTCACATGAAGGCATGTTGCTGGTGTAAGACATATTTGATATATGTAGAAACACTAGCAGATGAAGACATTAATGTAACGGAAAAAGTATGAACAAGTGTATTTTTCAGTGGTTTTTGTGCTAAGAGTTGTTGCTTAAATTGATCAGGTACTATGTCTTCCATTGGAATGGTTGCCCAAGTATTTGCTGTTCACTGGAGTGAATTTAGTTTGAAGAAAATAACTTAAATAAGCAGCTTTGTCCTACCTACTTTGTAGGTAGGATTATTTAAACGATGTGCTTAGAACCAGCCTAATTTACATTCTCAATTTAGATGTTGGAAACAATTTTCAGAAAAATGAATACTAGTGTGGGTTAAACAATTGTCATCTTTTGGAATTCAAAACTTCCAAACAGAGAGAATTCACATACAGTCAGAGTCATGGTGGTGAAAGTACCAAACCATTCTTCCATGCATCAGTTTTGCAAGAAACAGTGTAACATTTATGCTATAATTGCTAGATAACTAAACCTTTATGTGTATGCAATTATACTGTAATTTTTAGCTAAATCTAGAGTGATATTATATACAATGAGATGATTTTTTCTACAATTACCTCTTAGATTTATATAGCCAGTGAAGTGCCAGTGTAGAAATTACTAAGGAATATGGATGTTTAAAAAAAAAAGAACAAACCTAGAAAATTATATAACAGTCAAGAAGATTAAAAATGACCTTTGAAAAATTAAGTGGAACTTTTCCTTTACTTTTGCAAACTATTTTCTCAAGAATTTATTTTCTGAAACTGTTAAAAATGAGTGGAAAGAACATAAAAGTAACAAGGGAGTCCATGTAAAGAAAGAAAAAAATATACACATATTGACTTGGCTATATAGAAAGGAGAATACGAGAACTAAGTAAAGCAAGGTCTATCAGGCTGTGTAATTTTTCCCCAATGAGCACATAGTGCATTTAAAATTAAATTTGTCTGAGGAAGTTGGAATCTTTCTGTAGGCAACAATTTTAAGCGTTATATGGAAGAACCAGAAAACTGAACAGATTTTTTTCCATCTTCATATTAAGTAGAATGATTTAATCCCTCCTACAGTCCTGTGTCAGTGAGCACATTAGGACTGTGATTTTGTGAACATCAGTTTGTGAAGTTTGAATTTTTTTATTACATTTGGTAAAATTATATCCTTCTGGAAGAAAAAATCCACACAAGAAACAGTTTTGCAATGCTACATACTTAATTACGAAGGGCAGTAATAGCAATATTAGCAGTTCTTTCCTTTCTTTTGAGAAGAAATGTGAGGGGGGAAGTACACACATTCGACAGTCTGGTCGTCCTCAGCTTAACTAGCTAGTTATCCTCTGAAGGGAAATGAAAATTCTCTACTGTTGCATTTTCTATGTGGTTTCTTGCATTTCCTCCAGCTTGTCTGGTTTGCACCCCAACCAAGCTGCCTATGAAACCTAGGGGACTGGCCATAGGAGAAGCAGTCTTACTGCCTGGACTTAATTTCCTGCCAAGGGTAGTAAAGAATTGGAATTCACTGATGTTTTCCTTTTGTACACTGTTTTTACACTCTGTTCTACCTTCTTCCCTCTGGCTGCCGGCATTCTCCTTATTGGGGTTTTCAAGGATCTTTTTTTTCTTGAGGAAAATAGAGGGGAAAAAGACTCCCTCTTCTCAGTGTGGCAAAAAGACACAAAATTCTTGCGAGTTAATCTCCAAAAAGGAAACAATTCCTACCTACTTGACTCTTCAACTCATGCTAATATCAGAGGTTCTGAAGCTTGAAGTATTATATTCAGTGTAAACTGGGACTTTTCCTGCAGGGAAAGTCACAGTTGATTGAAAACAACAGCACAATTTCAAATGCCAAAGTAAAGGCTTTTTGCTTTAATTTTCAAATACACTTTTGAGGGAAGTGAATTTGATTTAGAAAAAGATTTTTCTAAACTTATTACAGTTTATATGCTTGCAGTCAGTTAACTTTGCATGGACAAAATGCATTGCAATGTTTCCCTTCAACTTTCTAAATTCAGTTTGAATGTTAAAAAAAGTAACATGTGCTCTAGACTTAAAAATGTCTAATATGAAGTAGTTTCAAATAAAAGTACAAAGTCACCGGGGATAAACTAGATTTGTTTCTAACTCTGACAGCTGGAAAACAAAGTACAGCCAACATAAAATGTTTTCAAGAACTAAGTAAAAGAAAACAGACCTCTGGTTAAAATCCCTTGCTCAGCTCTCAATTTCAGACTTTTCTATTTTCTTTTCATTAATACCCATGTTCTTCAAGTTCAGTTTGATTTGTGGGAAGTTTCCATTGGTAGGTACTGTGTGTAATGGATGAGATGGTGAGCAGTGTTGTCACTTCAAAAAATGATGGATTAAGGGACAGAGAGTAGGGATCTGGAAGATAATAAATGGATTAGTAGACAAGTTCTTCTCTCCTTAATCAGCAGTACTTCCACTGAAAACAAAGGGAGTTTTGTGACAATGTGGCTGAGGTTGGGTGACCTGGCCAGAGCCGTACTCTAAGTGCATCCTTTAAATCTCTTCATTACCTGGAGGAAGTTCAGAGCCTTTTCTCCACTGTTTCCTTCTATCAGCAAATATGGAACAATGACCCTTGATTTAAATAGATAGTAGATCTTAATTTAAAGAGATGACAATCTGCTAAAAGGCAAAATTTTGAAGTATAATTAGGCAACCAAGCAAGAAAATTCTCTGCAGAAGATGTATGTTTGAAGCAACTAAGATACTGTAAAGAGATAGCTGTTTATTTTCTCCTAGAAATCAATCTATGATTGGATTAGTGTCACAGTCATTCAGAGAGACAGATTATTATTCTATCACTCTTATTAATGAGCAGCATTCTTTATATTTTAATATCTTGCTCTAATTATTTTAAGAAATTAAAAGCATGCATTGGCCAGTCAGATTACCTTATCTCTCATCAGGCTTTGCATCTCAGAAGATAAGGACAGAATAATGTGGTTACAGCGGATATTTCTGAGTTGGAGGAGGGGATGTAGTCAAAACGTAAGCATCTAATCTTCATAGCTAGAAAAGTTAAGATGGGTAAAATAACTTCTTTTTTTTTCTATGTTCAAAGGTTCATTCTGCCTTTAAAACTTTCTGTACTAAGACTGAAATAATTCACTAGACTATGGTACTGTCTCGTCCTCAAAAAGCTGCATGTAGCTGCCTTTTGCTGCCTCAGTTGGTTCTAATCCACCATCACACTAGAGCTATGTAGGACTCCGTGCAGGAGACAAAAATATTCAGTATCAGACCAAAAGTTAAAGATTCTCTCTCTGAACAAAAAGACTTTAGATTTAAAGCTAGAGATAAATTCTGCCGTATAGAAGAGGAAGATCTGCACTGCTGCCTTGGAAAATCCCTAGTGACAATTCAGTCTTCAATTTCCAATAAATCAGAACTCCACTTTAGGGTTTTAAAGTGAGTTTTTCACATTAGGGGTCACTGGTACTTTCTCTTAGCTCCTCAAATTCAGATTTGGCTCTGATTAATATTTCAGTGACATAGATAAGACAGAATTTTCATGCCATACAAATATAGGCAGAGTGGCTGAAGGTGTAGGCAAAGCAGGGAGTTCTCCAGAGAAAGCAGCTTCCTGGGGGTGTCAGTGTAAACGCAGCCCATTTCTTCACCATTTCTGACGAACCTCTGGAAATCACGCATATAGCAGATGCTGCCATTTGAAGAGGGTTTGTGCTGTTCGGAGTAGCTGTGTGGCTGCAAGGCATGGAAGGGATATCCCAGAAGCAATACATTTTGCTCCTGCTTCTCCCTTTGCACCTCTATAGCACAAGAGCAGTACCCGTTGCAGGAGGTTCCCTCTGACTCTTCCTACCAGTCCTTTATCCTTGAATCAATGAGACCGAGGAGCTCTCAGGAGTCTCTGAGCTCAGGTTTGAAAATAGTGTGAATACAAAGGGTAACCCTCTAGGGATAAAACCTAGTATTTCTTTTTGTCTACAGAGAGAGCTCAACACCTCAAGAAATCTCTTCAGGCACAGCAAGGACAACAGTAATTTTTGAAATATCATGTAGACATCAGAGAAACCTGCAAACTGCAGCAACTGTCCGAGGTCTTTATGTGAAATTTTCTGAACTTCTGTGCTGTTTGGTGGTTGAATTTTGATATGGTTCACAATCAGGAGACAGAATAAAGAGCTGTGATGTTTGGATATAAAAACATAGACTTGATACAGACCAATCCAAAATGCATAAAATTTAATTCAAAAAGAAAATTCCTACAAGATTGTTTAAAATCCTATTTGCTTAAGATTTTGATAATGTCTTGAACTGAGTGTGGCTATGTAGCTGCCCAGAGCTTGTTGCCAAAATGGTTTGTTTCAGGCTGGAAGGCTACATTCCTGGGTAAAAAGAAAAAGCAATTTTATTACATACCGTTGAACTGTTACAGGCAGACTGACTGTTGATTAATTGTCCAAAATATTTTTTTTTCTCTCCCTCCAATAAAACTATTTTTTCAGCACATTACAGTTGGCAGAGAGATGGAGGATCAGCCTGCTGGATGGAGTGACCATAGACGTTGACAGGATCACATTTCTTCACTGGCACGACAAAATCAATATGCTATTTCCCATTCTTAAATATGACCCAGAAAAGGCAATGTATTATCAAGAAACTTCCAGATACTGAGGAAAGTAAATAAAACAATCCTACCATATTTCACTATCCATAACCGACAGTCATTTCAGGGAATGTCCACACAGCACCAGTGCACTGCCACGCTCTGCTACCGCTGACTAATACTGCCAAGTACTGGAAACAGTGCGATGGGATACTGCAGCCTGGCTAATTAACTGCTTGGAGAAGCTGGGTATGTTTGCAGCAGTGTACTGTCACACTATTGTCTGTCTGCTGCCTTGGGTACCCAAGCTAGCTCATTCAGACACCCTTTAAAACCTTCACGCCCATTGAAGATAGTAAGTATTATCAGTGCTAATTACTTATGCTTGGGTGAAGCTCCCTGTAAGCATCTGTGAAAGCTACATCATTACCCTCCTTCAAATCCCTCATTAAAGCTCGCCTTTGCTGTGATGTCTACAAAAAACTTGTCAACAGTTAATCTCTGGGTGTGCTGAGGTAACTGCTTGTCATGCTGGCTGGGGCGTCCCACTGGCTCCTTGCACTTCCCCTCTGCCTCTACATCCCTCTCTTGGCTTTGTGGACTTAAGGACTGTGGGGCTGAGGACCATCTTTTGGTTTGATGTCTACTGCTTAGTTCACTGCATTAAACCCCCGCAGAAAAATACTCTTCTGAGTTTGCTGAAAAATTGGAGATATATAGGAGAGTGCCAGAAGAATGGTTCACAAATTAAGGATGCCTTAGAGAACTCACTCTGCTTAGTTAACTGAGAAAATGAGTGAGAGACAACATAACTAGTGTAAATAAGGTCCCTTCAGGGGAAGAATATACAAAGGGCTATTTAATCTGGTAGAGAAAGACAGAAACAAGAAATGATGGCTAGCATTTAAAAAATAAACTATTAGGAATAAGCTACTCATTTTTACAGTCAGGGTGGTTAACCAGTGGAACAAAGTGGTGAAGCGATGAAGAGCTGCTGCCTCTTGATATCAGGAGAGAAATGCTGCTCAGAATTGTCTGCATTACCCACCATAGGTCACACATTTCCGGACTCCACTGAAATACAACAGCTACTTATATGTAGGTGGTCAATCCAGAAGATCTCTTCTGCTCCCTTCTGCCTTGATGCATTGCAAAAAGTGGGTAATGATACTGTGAGGACTTCAAAGATGCTAGACTCACCTAATTGGCTTGTCCAGTCCACAAATGGAAAGACAAATGATATGACTATCTGCAGTTTTGCTTACCTATTTAAAATTGCTGGGTTTGCTTTCTTCCTGATTTCAGGTGAAATATTGACTGCATAATATAACTAACATATCTGCAATGAGGGGAGAGTAAGGTAAGAAAAATAGCTTATTAGTTTCCAAGGGGAAAACACACAAGTCTATATACCCAGTGCTGCTCTAAATTATTTATAGCATCTATTACTAGAGCAGAGGAAGCTTTGTAAAGTGCAAATGAGCCAATTGATATGATTTTTATATGTGAAAGAAAATACCTAGAAGAGTAGTCAAATCCTAAATTTAAACAGTTTATAGACAGGTTACTAGAATAGTTTGCACCTGCCTCCCTAAGCAAATTTTGTTATTGTTATGTTTAAACAAACTTGGAGTAAAAACCTTTCAGAAGGATTCTTTCCGTCCATTGCTTGTGTTGCATATAGATAGTGCCAGTTTATTGCTTTAAATGGTCAATACCACAGATATTTTAAACGCCCAATTTATGTGCAGAGGACATCCGTGTTCTTCATGCAGTTAGCCCTGGATTGTGTGGAAGCTTAGATCGCATCACTGAACTATTTAATAAAGCAGTGACCTTACCAGCTATGTACATGTACACCAGAAGTTTAGACTTAAAAGATCTACAACTGTAATGAGAAAATAGTTACTCCACCTTACACACTGATTCTCCAGGGACTTCTATGTGCAGTAGTGATATTGCAGATGGGTAATTACCACATTTCTTCTTTGGAGCTTCTAGTAAAGCTAAGGTTGAAAAACAGTACTTCAAGCGAATAAAATATTTGAGAAATATATTTGATTTTATTGAAGAGTCAACCACATCCCTTACATTCTTGAAAGCAGCTTGCTCAGACACAAAAAAATTGTAGCAAAAATAATACAATGTACATTTAAGCCACGTGTACTTGGTGATAAACGCTGCTGTTATACTGTATTTCAGTGATTCTGAATACCTTTTCTCACCCACCCTTTACTGTGAAGGAAGAAAGAAAACATGTCCAGATCAACAGTACTCAAATTTTTCCTGTGGATGAGTGGTGCCTTCTCAGTGAACCACAGGCATGAAGAAGAATTTAAGAACAAAGCTGTGGGATGGAGACTAACAGGAATATGACTTTGATAAAATGAAGTCAGTCCTGACATTTGTTACTAGACTAAAAATGTCAAGTCCATTTTCTCTGAGTTATATCCGGCTTGAATTTCACTTAACTAGGCAAAGCTCTCCTCACCTCTGTTTCCGGTGAGGCTAATGTATAGTAATTGCTACTGATATTCTGCTTATACACTAAAAAATGTATGACTTGAATCAGGCTCCAGTACATCTATAGATAAATGATAAAAATACTGGGCACACTTGTGCAAATTAATTGTAGAAAAGTAATGGATTATAGATTATAAAATAAAATGGGATTCTCAGCAGGTAAAGTTTTTTTTTAATGCTTAATTTATTACTTCTTACTGTTCAAGCAGAAGGCACAGTAATTTCCCCATAAACATGCTGATCAATATTTAGATAAAGTACCAAATACAGTTTTATCAAACTTTATAGGGCTATAACATGGGTTTGAAGAAAAAGTCGAGAAATTAAAATAATAAACAAGAACTGTCACAATAATAACTTAAAGGCTGAAGACTGCTTCCTTCCATACTCCCCAAAGTAACAAAATACACTTTTGCATGGAATGCAGAGAAGGGTTTGTATTTATTCATCTACTGCTATTTTCATTTGTCATTACAATTAAGGCTTTTGGATAAGGCAGCTTTGGTTTAAATAACAGGAATGGTGATAGGCCCAAAAGATTGATTTCATGGAAGTGGTTTACCTAAGCCTTTACTTAATTGATCTGCCCACAGATCTGCCTGTTGCTCTCTGCTTTTCTTGCTGCCCAGGGCTCTTACAGATAAACTGAGAATTACCCAATACACGGGTCCCTTCACATTCTGCTTATAGTGATTTCATCGGAAAGGAGGGACTATGGGAAGAAGCAAAGAAAGCAGAGGCACCCTGTAACTGGTGAAATAACTTATTTTCTGGATCCTCACAAACCAACACAGATTTAAGGCAATCTCTTGCACTGGAAAATCAAAGCTCCTTGTTTTCAGCAGGGACTGGGAATTGACTACGAAAGACACACCAAGAAGTAAATAATGCAGACACTTCCTTTCTAGATTTTAATGCTATGAACTTCACCAATGGAAAACAATTTTTGCAATTCTTTGAAAGAGTTGCCTTTGTATTAAATATAATCCAAATATTTAAAGTTTTAGGAGACATCCCAAAGCTTGTCTAGTGCTGACTGCCACTTTAGGGACTTGACTTTCTCACTGTGCAACCGCATGTGTGATTAAATTATGTCCCCTTATGTTGACAGCTCTGTTCTCTGATAAAATTTATCTTCCTCCAAAAGATTTCTGTCAGGAATTTTCCTTCTTCCAAATGATTCTCCTATAAAAGGAGGGAATAATATTTGGCACAGCTGACTGCAAGGAACTTTATTTGATATTTAGAAAGAGATTCAGAAAATGATCGTTAACCTTTGGAAGTTTTAAACCTTTGACATTTGAAAAGTCAGATTGTACTGGCCTAAAAAGCAAACCAAATCTTAAGGACAGATAGGTAATGCAGGGCAAATCACAGGCTGGGAATAAGACTGATAAAGGAGAAAGCACAGTTTTAAAAGCAGGCTACGTGCTGTTGATTGATAAAGCAATTGCTGAATTATCAATTTGTCTCCAGCTGTTACTTTATAATCAAATCTTTTAAGTAAGATGGGGTCAAATTCTAATCCTTCCTCCTCCAAATCTGAGCAATTGCCATTGAAATGATCTCTTCCCATATCTCGGAGAATTTGGCACTTTCTTTTCAAGGGAAGCTGAGAATCCTACTTCACTGAAGGCAGAGATTCCTATTTAGAAAATAGGAATCTTTATCTTCCTTTCAACAAGTAATAGCAATAGGTAACTCTCCCTGATGTTCCACAGCACAGCATGAAATCCATTATGTGTGTTAATATTGCTGTTTTTAAGCTTACCAGCATTTCAGCAGCAAATTCTAAACCATCTAGACTCAGGAAGTATTTTTATTATATTTATTCTATGCAAAAATATACATATTTGATTGTATTCTGGGAATACAATTCCTCTCTCTTTCAAATAACATATATACACACACACATGTATGTATAAAATGAGCATAAATTGAAATACACGCACATTCACACTTTTTTTTTTCTATTATTTCAAATCTTATCTTTCATCATTGAAATAATTTCAAAAACTATTAGTCTTGACTCAAATTTGTCTTCAGTTCTTTGCGTATCATCTGCTTTATTTGTGTTCTTCATCAGTTGTCATTTTATATAGATAGATATTCAGTTTAAATGACTGACATCTATTTATGTCCTCACTGTAGTGCTTGACTGGCACAGATTGTGCCACTGATAATATCTTCACTAGAATATTAAGTATGGGGAAACAAAGTAAACAGCAACTACATGAATCACAGAAAATATATCCACAATATGACAGCATCATAAAGTGAGTTAAAAAGGAATCATAACATATATAACATATATATAACATATCATAACATACAACAAATGCAAAACTAATAGGGACGTTTCAAAATGAGGATGAGAGTGAAAAACAAATAAACAAACAAGCCACATAAAGTATCAGCCTGTCTGGAGAGGGAATTCACAGAATCACAGAATCATCATGGTTGGAAGGGACCTCTGAGATCCTTCCAGTCCAACCACAAAAAAAACCCAACAACATCAACAACAAACAACAACAACAAACCAACCAACCAACTAATTGGTTGGTTGGTCTGTGGTCATTGCCACGGAGACCAGCTTCAGGGCAGGTAAGACTGCGCTGGGGAAGGGATCTGTAGCAAAAAAGGCTGACGAGAAGCTCTTTTGGGGCTTTTTTTGAAGCCGGGACAAGGCCCCTGCTTGTCCTGGGGGCTGTCAGCTGGAGGGCGGTGTTGCTGAGCGAGCCTGGGCGGAGCCACCACCACCCCCTGTTCATCCCGCCCCCAGGGGATAAAAGGCGTCAGGGAGGGCAGGGACTAGTCCCTCCCCACACATCACAGAGTGAGCAGCTGGTGTTTGTGAGTGTATTGGTCGGGCCCAGTGCCTCTACTGGCGTACAAGGTAAGGTCAGTCGCTCCTGGGGACTCAGCTATGGTTGCTACCAGATCTAAGTCTATGTTTAGGAAAGCTGTGGGCACCCAGACCAAGGCCCCACACAAACATATGGGTGTGCAGGCCTCTGGGTGCAGAGAGTGCCAGAGCCTGGCGCTGGCAATGGAGGGTAGCGGAGACAACGCCTGTATAAGATGTGAACAGGTGAATGATCTGCTTAACCTCGTGGCCCAGCTGAAGGATGAAGTGGAGAGGCTGAGG
>JAOTQQ010000001.1:39304609-39325209 GCA_026546715.1 Gallinago undulata
TTTTTTAATGTGGTTGGACTCGATGATCTCAAAGGTCCCTTCCAACCACTAAGATTCTGTGATTCTGTGAAAAAAAACCCAAAAACGAAAACCACCAACACCCCACCACATCACACCCACTCATAAACATAATCTCGGACACTACAGCATGCCCTGAAGAGGCATGAAGGTAGAGTATTTTGAAACAAAATTACAGAGTCAAATAATAGAAATGTGCATTTCTTGATAAGAGTCAAGATGAACAATGACTGCAGTCAGAAATATGTTGCTGTGATCACCTGTGAAGCTATATGTGTCATGGAAATTCTCATCCCATTGTCCCAGTATACAGGTGAGTGTGGATTTAAAGGGGAGGAGAGAAAATAAATCCAATATTTCCTTTCAGGGTGATACCATTGGTACCCATTCCTAGCTGGAAACTAGTCCTGCTGTGTCATGACTCTGCACAGAGGCATTGCTGGATTTTATCATTGCTGCATCTGAGGTGCTACACAAACAGTAAATTAAAGAAAAAATAATGAGAAAAAAAAACCTCAAAAAGATAATGATTTAGCATGCTTATCACCTAAATGACTGAAGAAGTTTGAAATGCTCCAAGTGAAATGTACCAAACATTACAAATGCTTGGGCACTGTGAGTGTGCTCCATAATCAATATCACAAATAACATCAGCAAGAGTGATTGCTAACACACCTCTTCCTGGGTATAGCCTTAGGTGCTACAAAAATCACCTAAAAAAGCCCTCCTTGGATCAAAAAAGGGCTTTGGTAATTTTAGTCTTCCTGTAGCTGAGACTCATACAGCACTCACACTACAGATTTTTCCATTTGCAGTATCTGCAGCAAAAAGACAGCTAAATCATCAACCATTTTCACAGTTATCATTCCTTCTTATTTCATTTACTTTCATTTACTTTCACACTTGTAATTTCAAGAACTACAAGACGAAAGAAATTGCAGTCATACAATGATTGTTTGAGCTGGACATTAATAAGTGGTAGCGTTTTGTTCATACATCTTTGACATCTCTCAGTGTTACTGCAATCACAGAGACAAATACTGGCTTTTCCTGCAGTAATAAGCCAATCATGGCTCTTTGACTTAATAATGAAAACACCGTGCAATGGGAAAAATACTAACATTTTCCATAAAAATGAATGGAAATGAAAAAACCTGATGCCATCTATCACTGGCTTTTTAGAATGAATAGCTCTATTCAATGTATTTTTAATGTGGTTCTACTAAACTTAAAACGTCCAAACATTTCTTTGTTATTTTTATCTTTACATGACTTGATGTATATTAGGGATGCAGTGTGTGGTTTGCTGGAAATTTAGCTTCTGCGAAACAAGCCCCTCTGGAGCTCAGCTCACAAGGTTCTTTGTAATGATGTTGATTTGTGCCGTTCCTCCTGGTAATGATATTGTATGTAGCAAGGCTTTGAAATCACTGAATGACATTCCTAGGTGGGAAATCATGCCACCAGTCCGATGGGGAATTCGTAGCCCATTGTGCTTGGGAACCAAAGCAGTTGCTGAAACCGTATGGTAATGTTCAGAACTAGAGCACAGTATGGTTTTGCTCAGTGTGCAGATACATTGTGGTAGCATTTCTGAGATAAGGCTTAAAGGTAGAGCGGGGAAAATGATAGCATTTCTTAGTTGTTTTTTTTGTTTGTTTTTGGATGGTTGTTTTTTTTTATTGTTTCTGGGGATGAACTAGAAGTCCTGTTGTTTTTCTATTGTTTGGTTTCAGTTCAGGTAGAACCATTACATTAAATTTAATTAAATTCCTTTTTCTTTTGAGGGAAGATCTAGCAAAACAAAAAGCTGGACAAAATTACTTGGAATGGGGGTGGAGGATACATTTGAATACATTTGCAGAGGGGTTTGGCAAGCACTTCAGTTCAGAAAAAAATCTAAGCAGCACCATTCACAAACTGGAAGAAGACTGTTGAATGCACATTTGTCTCTGTGACAAACCCTCTAGAGAAGAGTTTGGATGTGCTCCCAAAAGAGCGTTTCTATTTTTATTCAAACATCACAGCCTTGAAAGAATGCTAGAAAAAAGAGGAAAAGACTACAAATCTTTTCCAGATTAATTCCAGACATTATACCAGGGCTGGAATTAGAAACCAAAACCTACTTTTCTGAGATCAGTAATATTTATTTAGGGTCAAGACTCTGGATAGAGAACTTTGTTTAACCCTAAAACCTGATGTAGTCCTTTGAATAATTTTACCTGGACTTTTCTTTTACTGTTCCAACTCCACGGCTGTTGCTGAAGATTCCTGACTGTTAACAATGCCAGGAGATCAAACTCACCTGTGTTTGGACACCTCTGTAAGATCTTCGATGAAGCTTCAGATTTCCCTACCAAGACATGAAAAATTTTGACTGAGAAATTTGTCTTCAGGTCAAAAGAACCAAAACTCTTATATCTCTATTCTCCATCTCTCTGTAGCATTTTGTCTCCATGTCTTTGTCTCCCTCAAAGCTTCCAAATTTCTGTGTTTCCTAATCTATGGCTCCTCTTCTTCCTAGCACTTCCGTAGCTTGCTTTCATGTTTGCCTTTTATTACTTCCACTTCACTACATATTTGGTCGCAATGAAGTACAAAAACCACCCTCTTTTGTTTTTTTTTCAGGCTGTTTCTTAGCTTTCAGGTGTTGGCTGCTGCTGAGCAGCCTGAAACCAAGAGAGTGTCTTGGCCGCTGTTACTGCAGCAGAGGGGAAGAGCCAGCATGGATGCAGGAGAGAGCAGGCAGAGACGGGAGGTGGCCATCCACTGCTGTGATGGTCCTGAGGCGTTGCCTGGAAAGAGGGGCTTGTCTTTTTCAATTCTGTAAGACTTTCATAGCTAAATCTCAAGTTTCTTTACTTGGGAATTGGGACATGATATCATCACACAAATGATACTGAACTTTTTTTTTTTTTTACTGGTTAGGATTAAGATGAAATTCATAAATACTATCTCATAGAGTCCCTCGTGAATCAAGAAAGATTCATTTAAAAGCAGCAATGTGGTCAGGAAAGCATTCTGGCACAACTGAGATTCCGTAAGATGGATTCATCTCCAGGAGGAGTGGAACCAGGCCAGTGGATCAGAAGTCCGCCCTCCAGACGGATCAGCCCAGGTGTGTCAAGAATACACATCTGGTTTAAAACTCTTCAACACTTCCCTTGTGTTCATACCAGTTAAAGAAATGTATAAATGCACGAAGAACATCTCCCTCACTGTCTCAACTCATAGAACTGGAGTAATGAACAGATAGCTTTTTAATTTCACATTTACCTGGATGAAAAAGAGAATAGAATCGTGAAAAGGAAGAGCAGCCTTTAATCTTATTTCCTCGTTTCTGAGTTGACATGGGGAAAAGAAAGAAACTGAATGATCTTTGTAATCCAACTGCAGAAAGTATCATCAAGACTGTAAATTTTAGTGACAGACAAGAGGGCGTTGAAAGGAAAGAAGCTTAACTACCAGGATGATAAATAATTTTTAAAATACACCCCTTTAAAAACATAAGAAAGACAGAGGGAGTGTAAAAGAAAAGCTGTGGATGTGGAAATACTTTCTCTAAAATTCATTTAATAAAAACATCCCCTGTAGCTTGCTTGTTGCGCTTAGTTCCACTTTCCATTCTATTTGCAGAACTCAAACTCGGCAGAAAGCTGAAGGGGAGAGAAACATTTATAAATTAGTGTATGTCTCCAAATGATTAATGTAGCAGTCATGTTCTTTCTCATCAGTTCAAGACCACTTGCACATCTATAGAAATTTGGCATGAGGTGTGCTGAAGCATATTAAAATCACTACTTCTACTACTTTTGTACTAAATAATCATTCCTGCTCTTACTTTTGTACCACTTAAATGAGAAAGAAGGCAATTTAGCCACCATCACATAGAGCCTGAGGCAAATGTGTCATATAAGCTTCACTCAGAAAGATATTTTAAGATATTTATTTATTTTCTGTTAATACCTCTTAAAGACAGAATTTAGGAAAATGCATTGTTTTCTACATTTTTTGCCTGACTACCCTTGACTATTCTCTGTCTATTCAAGATGTATAGTATATTATCTATCCATGAATCAAGGAGCTGGAGTTGGAAAATTCCTGTTAGCTTCTCTCTCTCTAAAAGCAGGATTATTTCATAGAATCATAGAGTCGTTTGGGTTGGAAGAGACCTCAGAGATCATCTAGTTCCAACCCCCCACCATGGGCAGGGACACCTTCCACCAGACCAGGTTGCTGGATTATGTCCTGGTTTAGAGATCTTGCACAAAGGTAGAGTCAACTTTCTTGCCTCTTTCAGTTCGTCCTACCAGCCAGGATCTTAGTTCCTTTGCAGTATTTCTCACAAGAGGAACACTATCTAGCATCTTCAGCCAGCTTCTATACAATGAGGTTATGTTCCCTTTGACATACAGACAGCTAGAAATGGTTTGTCTTGCAAACAGTAGAGCTGGTATTACTGCCTGTAGCTCTTTGCTTTCACCCGTGCTGCCAGAGTCATCTCTGCCAGAGTCATTACAGTCTGTAAAGGTGGGATTCAACGAACCGAAGTAGTTTTGCTTCACCCAGGTAATGGATCATGTCAAAGGCCTCTCCTAATAATGCCTGAGCAGAGAAACAGCAATCTCACAGAATCACACGACAGCTGAGGCTGGAGATCATCCAGTTTGATGTCCTGCTCAAAGCAGGATCAGATAGAGCAGGTTGCTCGGGACTGTTTCCAGCCTGTGTTCGAATATCTCCAAGGTGTGAGATTTCACAGCCTCTCTGGGAAACCTGTTCAAGTGCTTAACCACCCTCACAGTGAAAAAAAATCTACTATTCTTTAAATGAAGGTTCCTGTGTTTCAGTTTGTGTGCATTGCCTCTTGTCCTTTCACTGGGCACCACTGAAAAGAGTCTGACTCTGTCTTCTTTACTCCCTGTTCTCTTCACACATATGTCCCTTGTCACAGGTCCCCAGCTCCATTTAGCAGCAAGCCCGTTTTCCCCCTCATCTTTCTTTTCCTGCTGATAGACTGGTAGAAGTCCTTCATGTAGCCCTTCATGTCCCCTGCCAAATTCAAATCCAGAATTTTCAGCTCCAGTTTAACCAAACATTGGGTTAACAACATGTAAGTTTTAGCTTGGTGGGATAACAGGCTGAAGATACTGGGTAAACATGAAATGACCAGTGTCCTTAAAACTCAGTATGCTTCCCAAAGGGCAAATGTTTTTAACGATCATGTATTCTAGGTAGAAGGCTCGGTTGAGCTTTAATTAAAATTCAGGCTTTTGTCCTCATAGTGCTATCAGAAATAGATCTATATTGTATATTGCCCAAGTTGGTGTTCATCAAAGGACTATGTATAAAATAAGATAGACCAGAAGATAAAATGGTAGGAGAGATGAAAGGAATGAATGGTCTATTAAGGTTTCTTTTTCAGCATTTTTCAAGAAAAAAAAAAAAAGAAGGGCAAAAGAAAAATATATTCTGCAGTGAGGGTTGTTTTGCTACATTAAAAGTGCCTCAGTACCTTGAGAAAAAAAGATAATTTCAACAAAATTAGCGGATAAATATATGTACAGATAGAAAATGCACTATAATACGTGTATATCCTCTCTCTGTGTGTATGCATATGGATCTCACAGTTCAAAACTAAACTTTCAATTTCAATTCTGTTTGCAGTTTTATGTAACAGTGATTTTTTTATTTTTCTGCGTGTTTATATTTCACCTGCTGTAGGTGGATAATTCGGGTTAGTTTGACAATAATCATCGAAGCCAAATCAATGATTTACGGCTGTTTACACCAGCAGAAATTTTGGCCCTCTCACTGCAAAATCTTTAATCAAATGAAAAGGCTGACCCGCAGCAATTCTTAGTTCTGATTACTTTTGTAGCTGTATTGGAACAGCAAGTGACAAAAGGGGATTTCTAGCAAACCTGCATACACAGTATTTTTTGGATTTCTGTCTTTGCTGTTTCCATAATACTATGGCTGGGTGAGAATAATTTCAAATTAGTTCTTAGAGTAGCTAATAAGATTAATTGAAACATTTTTTCACACAAAAGATTCAAGCATAAAACTCATCTCATTAAAAATTTATCTACATGGTAAAGCAAATGGATCTGAATAGAACTGCATGAATACTGCAAAGCAGTGTTTGTGAACACATCAGTCACTTCAATTTTCATGTTCAATTGTTATTCCCTTTCTCCAAACTCTCTCTCCATTTAGATGGGTAGGCTTTCATGTTTGCTTGAATATTTCTAGGATGTCTGACTCTTTTTTTGGTACTCCTACTAGCAATGCTAACAAGGGTGACCATACATGCAAAGGATTATTCATTTTTGCTATTCATTAGTCTCCTGTCTGGGAAATGCCAATCATTGTGGCTGTCAGTAACTGAGCCCATATAATGTGAGTCAGGGACTAATCAGGCATTGTGAACAAGGAGTAAACACAATGAAGAACTGATAAGCTATCTATCTACAGCTTAAATACCTCTGTCCAAACATGTTTTTCCTAGTATTTCTCCTTTGTTTGGGCTTGTTTCTTCGCTTGCCTGTACAGTCTTTACAAATCACAAAACATTAATATTACTTTACAAATATGCCCAAAATGGAAGAGATCTTTTTGCAGACAAATAATATTTGCAAGGTAATTTGACTGTCTTTTTCTTCTGTATGGGTTTTTAACTTTTTATACAAGTCATGTTTAGACCATAAGAATTATCTTAGGCACGGAGACTCATGCACAAGCTAGTAAATGGTTATGAGAGACACAGCCTATGGATAGGGAGCATGAAAAATTGAAAAAGAGACAAGGAATTAAACACTATTATTTCTCTTATTCCTTGGGAGCATGAGTTGCAGCTATGCTAATGGTTAGATCAGCAGCATTTAGTGGAGCAAAATGATAATGGATCCACATGGCTGCTATGATAACACTCAGCATACTGAATAATTACAGAGATATTGGTAGCATGTTGAGCTTCCCAGTGAATGTAATTAATACGGTCAGGGCCTCATTTACTCAGTGAAGCACACAGAAATCTAAATCTGGAACAAGGGCTCCTGTTTCTGCAAGGTTCTACTGTGAAAGTTGTGGTGACAGCGCAGCCACTCCAGAACAGAGGAGCAAAATGAGAGAATAAGAATTACACTGCAAAATCAATGTTTGCACAAAACACTTTCAAAATCCTTGTTCTGTAATAGTGTGGGGCTTAATGCTTATAATCAAGGCTTATCCTTCCTTTTCACCTAACAGCCGCGCTGATTTATCTGAGTAATAGTTTGCAGCAGCTCTAAGAAATAGCAGCAATATGTGAATCATTGCGATGCTTAACTTGTGATAAAATATTCCTCAAGCCAGTGCGTAAATTTGCGTGGGGGTTTTCTTGTTGTTTGGTGGTTGTTTTCTTTTTTTTATATTTTTTAGTGTCGTGTCAAAGGCAAAGTTGCTTTGTTTTGTGTTTTGTGCCAGGATCTGCTTAGAACTGAGGCCCAATTCAGTCCTGGCGAAGAACTGAATTCATCTGAGGTCTGAATTTTTCAACCCACCAGTTCAGTCCTGGCGAAGAACTGAATTCATCTGAGGTCTGAATTTTTCAACCCACCAGTTTACAGAGAAAGAATTCCATATCTTTGGATTGGGTTTCTTCCCCGATCTCTGGGTTTTTCCCTTTTTCCCCCAGCCCATTCCTAGTAGCTTCCTGTCAGCACAGCCTCTTCTGCAGACCCAAAGCAGCTGTCCTCTCTTGGTAACTTCCTGCCAATGGACGTTCTTTATTAAACAGGCACCAATTATAATGAGATTAAATAAAATGGAGTTAATTTGACACAAGTAATGGAAAATGGAAAGAAAATCAAAGGAACTAAATGTAAGCAAAATAAATCATAACCAGCATCTAGGCAACATAGCTAGTTAGACTAACCCTCATAATTGGAAGATATTGACTGAACGTGACTAAAAATCTTATATCACCTTGATGTTTATGTGGCTATTTTCAATTTGAATCTGGCACCTCAAAAGTCCTTTCAACAGAGCTGAGTAAGGCGTTTCTTTTCCTCTGATGGTTATTTCTTCCTGCTTTCCCCCAGTTTTTCGGTAGTCCTGGGGCAGTATCTTTATTTTCTTGCCCTATAACACTCACAACATCACAGACCTTAGACTGTAGTCAATATATTATAATATATAATATTAATGTATTAATTAAAATTTTAGTGTATATCAACATATTAATATGTTAATATATATGATATACTGTTAATATTTCAGTGATATTTATATCAGTGTCAGAGTTCACGCACAGTTCACAGCAGCATGAAGGTAACTCATGAAGCAAGGTGACATGTCCCCTCCCCAGGGCTCTAGCAGTTGCACATGCTGCTGTTATGGTAGAAGAGTGCCAGCACATCTCAGAACAAAGCACAAGGAGAATCTTCTAAAGAGATTTCAAATTTTCTAAGTTTTATTCTGTGTTCTTGGATAGAGCAACATGCCCTGTGCTACTCTAGTAGTTTTAGACATTTTTGGAGGTGAATAAAGGTGGATTCAATTCCTCTTCTGCAAATGTTCTACCTTGTCCCAGGGTGATGGAGCCATTGCAAAGCCTTATCTGTGGACCACAGCAGGGTGTGTGCAGAACTCCAAAACATGATGTAAAAACCTTTCATTCAAAGCCAGATAGGAAAATGTACAGGGGAAGTGATGGTAGTTTGTGCTAAATTATTTTTAAGGTGTATTTTTAAATACTATCTTCCTATTCCGACTAAACAGCATAAAAAGTTTTGCTCATCAGTTACATGTTTTGGGAAGGAATGAGAAGATTTACTTAATAGGCATCAGACACCATCTCCCAATGAGAGAAAATTTCAAATATTGTACACTAAATGAGTGTATTAAAGCTTTGTTTATTATCAACTAATTCAAAGATAGCAGACCACAATTAAAATTATATATTTATATACCACATCTTCTATGTGATTACCTCTTGATTATTTGGATCAGTTAATCCTGGCGTACTGCTTTGTTGCAAATAAGCTTCATACTATTTTTTCAATTAAGAAAAATAATCACTTCTGGTCCTTAATTTTAAATTCTATCTCTCAGCAAGTACCTCATCTATCTTACTCAGAGCTAATATGTCACACAACTTTGGATTCATAGAAATATCGATTCTGAGTCTGTTACCATTTCCTAGCTTAATGCTTAATTCAACTTAGATTTACTTAGAAATCAAAGTAAATATTAGCAGTTACAATGAAGTTTCTTTCAAAATCTTCCCCGTATTTTAAAATTTTTTTCTTTCTTTTTTTTTTTTTTTTTAAATGTATAACAAACTACTTCTCACACAAAACTGAGTTTAGTTTAGGTGCAATTTCTCATTTCATGAAATGAGATTTAATAAGATTCTATTATCATGAAATCCTTTTTCAAAATTTTTCTTTCCTGCCCACAACTTTAACATAATTTCCTGATATTCAGTTCAAGATCAATCAGATAATCTAATCTGGAATAAACTGGGCAGAATATCAGTTAGTTAAAAAAAAACACAGCAGGAGGTTGCTTTCTTGTATATAGTTGGGACTGTGTCTGAGATGGAATTTTCAACCCGTTTTTGAAGGGAAGGTGTAGTTTTTATAGGAGAAGATGCAAAACGGCATATACAGTAGATGATAATGATGGGAAAGGAGTTATAGAGGCAGGTTTAGGTTTACAGTTTCAGCGTTGAGTATCCATACAGTATGGTCACAATGGACCTCATTTCCATTTATGTTAGTGGCAGATAGCAGATAGGTAATAGAACAGTATGCCAAGACATAGTTAACCTCTTAAAATCCACGCCTATGAAGCTATGACGATATTTGGTGCATCTTCGTCTCTAACATTTAGCTGCCTGGCTCTCTGCCTGCTGCATTGCCCTTTTCTACAGACTGCTTCAGTGCCCCCTCTCTCAGGCTGAGTCTCACTGACCCCTTACAGGGATGATGCCATGAGCCCCCTCTCCTGCAAAGCAGTGAGATGCCCCCGAGTCTTACTGCCTGGTATAGGCTGGGGTATAGAGATCCATGGGGCATGATTCCTGCCTTATCTTTCTATTGAAACTTGAACACTGCCAAGCTAGAAATGTAAAACTCCTAGGTCAAACTACTTGCTGGTTTCTCATTAGAGGAATATCGGCTGGAAGTGTGACGTTTACTTTTGTTTAGTGCCTGTTTGAGTTATTTAAAATGTGTGAATATTCTATTAACATAGAGTTCCGAGTCATTAATGACTCAGTGTACTTAAAGGCTGGTGGCAGGGCTGAAGGTGATAATTCAAGGAGGTCATTAACACACTGGTAAAAAGGCCAACACGGTGTGAAACACATTATAATTCCAAATTTTTACAAGATAGAGACTACATATATAAAAAATACAGCCTTGCAGTGTTCTTACTCTTCTATTCATTGTTTTCTGTTTTATTAGTTAATAGTAGAATTAAATGACCAATTGAAAAGGTTTTTTAATAGCTAGTATATCACATTCAGCTGTATGTGTTATGCACAAATATTCTTTATTTGTCTTCTTTTTGTGCCCCAGTAGGAAAACTAACTTTTCATCACATATGGGATCCATCATTACTAAACATTTTTTAATAAATAATAGAGCAAATTCTGGTCTTACAATGCTATAAATAAGAAGTAACTTCACTGAATTCAGTGGCTACATTGGTGTAATATGTCAAAGAAAAATATGACTTCAGGACTCTTGGTGTTCTGGCCAGAAATCCTGAGTTAGATCGCTTCAGCAGTACTGATTTATGACATTTGAAGTTCTGACCCTGTATTTAATCAGCCACATTACCACAAGGAACAAGTAAAAGCAAAATGTCAGCCAACAAGTATAAAGGTAACTAACTACCTCCAATTCATGTGGTTCTCTAATAACTCTAAAATCAGAGAAAGTTTCAGTTTAACTTACTGCAGCAGCGTAGTGTAGTAATACCCCAGCTGCAAAATGAGTGAGCTGGAAAAAAATGTACTACAATGGCATAATTTGCCTGTGTGGTGTGTGTGGAGAAGACAACCCTGCCAACTGGTGTAGCTGTTCTCTCAGACTCCTGCCATGAGAGCAAGATCCACCAAGATTTCAAGGTGAAACAATAAAAAGCTGATGCTCATTTTAGTTCTTCTGTTCTTATCCCGTGCCATTAAAACATTACTGATAAGGAAGCTGAGAACAAAGTGTGTTTTAAACAGCTTGGAAGTAAGAAGATATTTGGCCACATTCAGGCTTAGATGTCAACATAAGTGTTTTTTAATGAACCATAAATGCTATTTTTAATTTGCATCTTTTAATTACATGCAGTGAAGTTCCTCTGTGAATTTGTGGTCGGGGGAGGAGAGGCAGAGGTCTATCTTTTATTGATTGAAGTGCTGTGTTAGGTCCTCATGCTGAGGAAACAGAAACAGCCTGGCCAGAAAAGACAACTGCAATTCCTTCCTCTGGCTGCATCTATAACACACAGTTTCTTCTCATTACAATTGAAATAGGAACACGCTTCAGTTGTGATCTGACTTCATCTAGATTTAACTTTAATCTAGAAAAGTTTGGTATTTCTTTATCTGGTGTGGCCTCAGCTGTGCTGAATAAAGGTGAAGGATCACCTCCCTCAGCTTTCTGGGAACTCTTTTCCCTATGCAACCCAAGATGCAGTTGGCCTTCTTTGCTATGAGGGCATGTTGCTGTTTCATGGTCAACTAGTCTGCCAGGGTGCCCAGGTCCTGTTCTACCAAGCTGGTTTCCGGCTGTTCAGCTCAAGGCATATCCTGGTGCTTGGAGTTATTCCTTCCCAGGTACAGGGCTTTACATTTTCTGTTGATGAACTTCATGAAGTTCCTCTCAGCCCATTTCTCCAGCCCATCCTGGTCCCTCTAAATGGAGGCACAGCCATGGGTACTTACTGCTAACTGGTCTTCTTTCCAATCAATCCAACTCAAAGGGACTTTGCCTGATTAACTATACATTCCCTCAGACCTTGCTTCAGTAAAAGAATTCTCTGTTTGTTCATTTATTTATTTTTTTTGTGAATAACCAGTGAAAATACTGAGCCACACAGATAGGTTTCAGAAAATATGCAGGTTTAAGATGTGTGGCAAGTCATACAGGCAGTTGTTTTATGCCCTTTCCTCTCAAACCTAATTTGGGACAGAGGGCGGTTTTGACTTCGGGATAGGCAGAGATTAAAAAAGGGAAAAGAAATAATGGCAATATGATTGTTGCTGGGTTTTTCCCCTGTCAGTATAATCTATGAAGTCTTGCATTCCCGTCTTTGCCTCCTTTTTAATCCCCAGCAGTGAAAGGTAAAGATGAACCAACATCACTTTGCTGTCATTGAAGATCTGATTGTTCAGTTCTAGGAAGCTGTGTAGCAGGAATATGCTGGATGGACAATTTGAAACTGCAGTTGAATTATTCTGGTACTGTTTTGAATAGCTGGCATTGTCTCAGTTACTAGGTGATCTGGATATAACACTTAAATAATTTCATTTTTCTTTATGGCTTCTGTCAACTTCTTTCCTCATTGGTTCTAGCTACTTTATGCTGCATTTTCCTCCCTGAGGCAATTTTTCCTTGTCTCTGGAGAGCATATGGGAATGAGCAGATAGCATTTACACTTGGTACAGGACTGTTTCTGATTTAAATGATGTGTTCTTTTTTTGTCCAAGATGTATTTGGACAAATTACAAAATTACAAAAACAAATTAAGTTTTTCTCACAATACTTAGAAAGTTTCCCTTGGGTGCTAGAATGCTATAGTCGTTAATTTTTCCTTATATGTAGGATCAAAGCATGGTATAAAAAGTTCAGAAAGGGTACTCAAGGTCACTTTACTTGACAAGTATGGTGTTCTCACATTTTGTTTTACTGTGCAGAGTAGAACTCTAAAATGTACTGCTTAAAATAGATAAATCTTGCTGAGGTTTACCTAAAATCTTTTCTAATAAAAATTCCTTTAAAACAGGGACGTTGCCCCGTAGAAAACTACTGTCTTTATCAGTATGTGAACAGTTTTCTATATACTTCCAAAATACATTGTTTTATGTGTGTACGTGTCCATCTGTCTATGTTTATATGTGCATATGTATTTTTATTCATACGCATATATACAAATATAACCTCCTTGGCTTCTCAGATTTCATATTTTAGTATTTAAAGTGTTTTTTGTTGATGTGCAATGAAATAGACTCTGGTCATTAATACTACTGCACCATGAGAGGCTTTTTACAATCACTTTTGTTTTGTGCAGTGTCTAAACTTAAAATTCAGCTAGTTAATCTGTCACCTTTCTATGTTTCTTTACTATGCTTTACATCACTGCCAACCAAGATACTGGATCATGAGCTGTTAAAGGCACCTGAAATCTAAGTTCAAAGTACCATCTTTTCCATCTACACATGACCCTAACCACTCATGTCCATCCTCCTTTCTCTCAGCAGCCCAGAGATTTTTGAGTTCCTTGCCGCATTCTAATACAATTGCAAGTACAGTGATAAAAAGATCTGCCCCAAATCTGGTCTACACCTTGGGGATTAAGATACCCCTCAGAAAGATATGCTTCATCCTTTTCTGGCTAAGGTGAAAGAATAACAACATATTAAACAGGTTAGGATATAGGAAGGGTAGGGTTAGCATGTCCGCTTCCAGGATTCACATTTTAAAGGAAAAGAGCAAGCTCTGTCCAGATCCTTATGAGGAAGAGCAGATTAGCCTACTTAGTGAAGAAGGTTGAAGCATGTGAATCCGAAAAGGGCTCTTCTTTCAACCCACAATAAGGTGACTTAAAGGCAGAATTTTTTAGGTACTCAGGTGTGTTCTCTCTAGAACCATCAACTACACAGGTGAAAATTCTTGGATCCCATTCCAGAATACTTAAATCTTTTATTGAAAAGATCGATGCTCACAATGTCCCTTAGACAACATTCAAAATTTCACCCTCAGTTTTTAGGAAAACTGATCCTATCAAATGTGTAGTTTATAGGAAATTTAATCTAAAATGCTCCCAGATCTTAGAAAGACAAACTTATCATTTTGGCATAATTGCTTTAAAGGGCAATAGTTATAACTTTGATCAAATACTATCATGTCATGGTTAATTTGAACCTAACATAATTATCTCTGTGCTTGTGAAGAGAATCAGATGCAGTTACCAACAACGTTTTACAGTAAAACAGTTACATATAAGTGTTTTGGGTGAGAATGTAGAAATCGAATAAACAAATATACTGGTAATTCAATTACATGTTAGAATATATTTTTGATTTTTGAATTGGAGAATATAATGATGACAAAAACCCAGCACAAGGTAGTGTAAAATGCAGTGAATTTTCTCATTTCTTTCTAGATTTGATTTTATATTTTACCTCTCTATACATAGCTTTGACACAAATGGAGAATACATTTGAAAGACAGATATTTCCTGATTAATTCACTGGCCAGTTTATTGATTAAAAGGCAAGCTTAATGCATTCAAACAATTTCAGGCTCTTCCTATCAAATAATTTGTCACAGTGTCTGCACTGATTCTAAATATAGTTTATTTTTATTTTTCTTATATATGTATAAGGTTACTAGCTAAGCAGCTGGGCAATGTTACTTTTAAAACAACATAACCTTGGAAGTGCTGAGCACTTTGGGTTCCAGAAGTTTAAGTGGAAGGGACATTTTGCATTGCATAGGACTGGACTGTGTACAGCCCAAGTGACCGCAGAAACGTGACTTACAGTTTTTGAGCCAATGCAGTTGGAGTCAATGAGTGAGCCCTTGACTCAGCTCTGCTGTCGGCTTCAGGGCAACCAAGGAGTCACCAAAAGGTGATTCACAGGGAATACAAGCCAGATGTCTCGGTAGAAGGTTGTCACAGTGGAAACTGCCTCTGGGGTGAGATGGCTTACTTGTGGTTTTGGTTTTGACTTGGGAGGTAAACTGGATCTGCAGGTCCTCTGGTGCTCCTCAGCTGCATTTCAAGAGGCAGCAGTGCATTTTTTGCACTTTTTGTATTGTGGGTTTAAGCACTGTGGAACCGCCTGCTGATACAGTCGCAAGCTGAAGTGGGCCTGAGGTCCCATCACAGCTTTTTTCACATCCGTGCTCACTGAAGCAACTAGAAGTTTCTATGTGGCACTGCCCACGTAATTATTATCCTGTATTTACCACTGAGCAGTATGATTTGCATAAATTGCACAAGGCTGAATCCCAATGATGGGCACAGTGCATCGCTTTAAAAACATGGTGTGTGGAGTGTTAGCAGTGTAAACATATGGTAGTTCAGTTATTACTGTGCCATATGGGGATGTGTAGAGCTCTCTTCTCTGCTTAGCAGATAGTGCCAGGAGCACATCTGTATGGTCTCGTTGTCAGTGGGCACTGTTGGTTCTGTTTCTTTACACCTTTTTGAGCACCACTATCTTCTGTGCTTGTTTTTCAGTTTAGATTGAGTATGAGAAGTTCACTGGAGATTTTCCAATTTCTAATTACTCGAGCTAATTGCAAGAATTTTAGGGTTTTCTTAGGTGGCATTTTCTTATCAGGGATAGTAGCTTTGCTTTTCCATCAAAGTTTAAAAGAATTCTAGCACAAGACACAAACAAGTCTCTGAGCTGTGACTACCTCCTGTTTATAATTATCAACAAAATAGAGAAAATCACAGATTCTTGATTTCCTGCAGTGTTACTAAAGGAACATCACAATCTTTTAAAGAACATAAAGATCACTGAAATTTAAAGAAAACATAGATAAGGCACCAAAATCAGGCATCTCCATGACTGCTTTTAACTCAAAGCTAATTTTAAAATATATACTTTGTATTATTGTGCTGAGATTTTTGACAAATGAACAATGCTTAAAATGTTTTCCCAAAAGTATTCTAAAGTGACTACAGAGGTCTGTGGTAACTTCTTTTGTGCTTTCCAAGTGGAAAGCAAAAAAGTGAAAAAATGACACCTCCTCTTCTTTTACTGATTTGAAAAACTCCTTATATTCTTATTTGGCTATATGTCTACTGTACATTAAACATTCCTGATACATTTGTTGCTTTGCACATCTTTTCCTCCTTATAATTAAACTAATTGGGCAATTAATCAGTGTCACCTGTAGCCCTGAATGGCAACTGACATTAATGAAGGAGGTTGTTCACAGTCCAGGCTTGGCAGGGTAGGAAGCAAAGTCTATATTCTGCAGATGGGAAGCCAATTAAAAATGTGGAGTTAGGGTGGTGCAGATTGGAATAGAAATGAGCTTTGTGAAAAATAACAAGTCCTCATTGTCTTCTGAAAGGTACAATGCCACCTGCAGTCCAAAAGTCACAGGCAAAAAACATGTATTTTGTTGCTTCACAGACCATTGTAATTAGATTGCTAAGTCCATCAACCCTTTCCTAAATAGTCTCTCTGGTCAAAATATTAACAGTAGATTAAAGCTAAAGAGATGAGATGATTGTAGATCTGTGTTTCAACAGCTTCACTGCTGCGAGACGTTCTGTTTTTGGCAGTGAACATTATCAAGTTGTAATAACTGCTATTCTAGTTAAGAAAATGTAAGTAAATCATATATAGCATATAAAGGGCAGCTGCAGGGACCAATTTACCTCTGCTGGTGAAAATTACATCTCCTATGCCAGTAGGGTGCCATCCCTTAGGAGCAGGGGGTGATGAATTCATTGTCAGGGAATGGAAAACACCAACTCTTTTCATCTATTGCTCAGTGAGGATTTGCAGGGTGGCAGGAAAATATAAGAGCTGGGACCCCAATCCAGGTCCAATCATTTTTCAATGCACCATTTCTTTCATCTGTCTGTATTTTTCTTCTATACTCTTTTCAGTATATACATGGTCTGCCTCAAATGCTTCAGGTATCCACACCTTCATCCCTGCTTTACAAACAAGTTCCCGATTTCATCTTACTGACATGTTAACCCTGTCATTTATCCTCAACCTATTCCTGGTGTGTGCAGTAGCATTAAAAGAACTAAAAAGACAGATTTTGTATCTATTAAGGGCTTCATACAAACATCCCTGTCTGTCCAAGGAAGGGGTTAATCCACTGTTTCTGCGGAGAATAGTCCACAGTCTTAATCACCCACAGGTGTAGAGTCTGTGTAATCTAAAATCCTACTGCATTCCTGACATTTAATTTGCCATTTATACTAGATCATGCAGAAAGGATCTGTGTAACCCAGATTTGAGCCCACACCCCAAGTTTGTCAGTGAATTTATTCTAGCATCCAAAGTATCCTTTAAGAGAAGTGTTCTTTAAGATGTGTGGAAAATGAAATATAGAAAAGAAAAGCAGAAGACCAGGCAGCTAAAATAATATAATTTCCTTTGTTAGCCTGAAGTAAACTTAAATTAAGAAGGATTAGTAAAATACATAAAATTTGTCCAGAGAATGAAAATTAAGGGGGTTATTCCAGTTTAACACTGAGCCAGGTTTCCCCGGGAAATCCTTGTTATAAATAGCTCTGAGCCATTAAGCACAAAATGTATAATTACCTTGCCCTGTATACACATGGGTAATGAAGGGACTAGAGATCAAAAGCCGCTTCCTCTGCAGGTGCAAACTGACAGGTTCCTCCTGGCTTCAGAGCTTTTCTGCTGGTTTACATTTCCGGGCAGTCCAGCTACTACAAATTCCTAATGGTGAGAGTTAAACAGAACCAGGCAAAGTAAAGGATGTCTTTTAAGTTGCTGCTAAGCTACAGAGGGAAAAAAAAGAAAGAAAAAAAAAAAAGATAAAAGATAGTACAGAAATGAGAAAGTTAAGTCAGAGAGTGACGAGGATCAGATATATATGTATGATGAGGCTTAACTTTGCAGACTATGTCTGCACTATGAGACCTGGGGGCATCTCATGGCTTCTAGTACTAGGCTCTCAGCCTACAAGCCTCCTGACTGCATGCCGGGGCAAACCTCGAGTGTGTGCTTTTGCTTACAGGCAGGTTGGGGCAAGAAGGAAAGCAGTCCTGGGAGGCAATAGCCATGGGGGAGGGCGATAGCAGGTACAGCCTGGCAGATTTGGCATAAGCCCCTCGCTAAAACACCACTGTGTCCCATAAGCAGATTTTAACAGAACCCATGGTCTGGAGTCAGGCATCTCTGTATCCTGTCTGTTATGTACCAGGAGCTGGGAACCTCAGACTGGCACCAAAAATGTGACAAAAACATTGACCTGAGAAATAAATAGAGAGGGGTTGCAGAAGACACTGTGAAGCTTAAGTTTTACAGCTCCTGGAGCTTTGCTTAAAATTCACAAATATGAACTCTTTCCTGGAGGTAGGCAGGAAACTCACACAAAGGAGAAATGTAAGGAATAAGAGGAAAAGAAGATTTACACTCTTGTTCTGAGTAGGATTTTAATGCTGATATCTGACCTTGCCAGAGATTATATCAAGGATTCCCTTATAGAGCATTTCAGAGAGGTGGACAGAGTACAGTTGCATCTATTTCTCCTTGATTCAGCTACTTAAGTGTTAATGAGACAGCAAGTGGGTGGTGATACCAAGTATAATGATGAGGGTGCTGAACATTCTCCCTATGGGCAGCCCTGCTGTAATATACATACAAGTATTTGGTACAAACTGCAACATTCTGGCAGCCTTTTTGTGGTCATTGAAAAATCAATTAACAGTTTTGTAGCTATAAATTGGGGTTATAAATGGAAAGTAGATGCTCAGCCTATTTTTTTGGTTCTAGTCTTTGGATAAAACCTTTGACCCTATGCCTCAGGTGCCTCTCTAAAAACACATTAAGAAACATGAACAATTGCACCTTTTACTTATGCAATGTAAGGAAAAAGTGAAGTTAAAATAGAAAAAATTACATTAAAAGGAGACAACACGAGGCAAAGCAAAGTGATTCTCTCACCATAAGTCAAGTTTCATCCAATCTTGTACTCTGCATAGAGTGAATGTCTTTGCCTTGAGGAAATGCCAGAAAGCTATTTTTACTGGCATAAGGGAAACCAAAAATCTTCATACAAATACTTCACAAAGTCACTCTAAAACATGTTTATTTCCATTATACATGGGTTTTGATAAATTGTGAACTTGGAGTTCAGAAGCCCACTAAGTAAAACAAATTGCTTCTTAGGTCTGGAGAGCACATTATAGCAGTTATTATAAAACACTTCATATCCTATACATTCTCAACATTGCTCTGACTATTTGAGGCTGAATTCTTTGTGTAACAGTTGCAGTACTATTCAGCTTCAGGAGCAGAAATGTAAATCTAGTGCTAGCCCTTGAATTTTAGCTCCTTTGCCAAAGGTGCCATGTACTGTACTTTCACTGAATTTCACTGAATTTTTCACTGAATTTTTTTAGAGTTGGAAGGGACCATAGAGATCATCTAGTCCAACTGCCCTGCTGAAGCAGGCAGTTTCACAACAAAAAATTTGGGGGGAGAGGGGGTGGCAGGGGTTGGGTGGGAATATATACTGAAATGTGAATAAATATAGAAAGTAACTGGTAGAAACCTTTTTTTTTTTAGACTACAATTGAAGCATATATTTTCATTGATTCACAATTCATTTATACTACAATAACTTCTACCAATCTTGTTACTTTATAAATCTATAAGAGACATAGTGCTACAGAGAGCTTACAGTCCAAACTTTATAATTAACACTAGAACTCTGCCCAAGCATAGCCACATGAAAAGTAATGGAGCTCCTTCTTGAACATGGATCTACAAGATGAAGAGTAAACCAAGCTTAACAAGTGAATAACTAGTAAGTACAGAAAGATAAGAAAGCTGTCAGAGAAGGGAACATATAGACAACAGTTACCTAGCTATAGTTAAGAATTTTACATCTGATAAATGTAAATATGGATCATCACTCATAGAAATGAATTACAGTATTCATGAGATTTCTTGCAGCATCTGAGCACTTATGTAGCTATCTGGATGGGTTTGACTTAACAAGTTTCTCCATTCCCTTGTCATTTAGGAGTTTTGCATTGGGCCCTAGATTTCTTGTGTGGCGTTTGGTTTAGTCTCATGTCATATCAAGCAACAAAGTGAAATAATGGAAATGTATTGGTACATGGCAGGAGTTTTGCATATTGCCCCTCACATCTTTGAGTAATGTATGTGAAGAGATGAGTCAAGGCTAGAAACTGAGAGTAAAATGAAGATGAGGAAATATTTTGCTAATTCAAGTAAGTTCTGTGTAACGGTTGAAAAATATATTAATTCCATTTGAAGCTAATTTAAATACAGCAGAACATCTGAAAATGTACCCATTTCATCATACAGCCATTTTACAGATCTTCATAGATAAAGTGCAAGCCAGTTCAACTGTCTCAGAAGCATGCTAGTATAAATTTGCACTTTAGAATCATAGAATCATAGAATGGTTTGGATTGGAAGGGACCTTAAAGATCATCTAGTTCCATTGGCAGGGACACCTCCCACTAGAGCAGGTTGATCAAGGCCCCATCCAGCCTGGTCTTGAACACATCCAGGGATGGGGCATCCATGACTTCCCTGGGCAACCTGTTCCAGTGCCTCACCACCCTCACTGTAAAGAGTTTCTTTCTAGTATCTAATCTAAATC
>JAOTQQ010000001.1:39325309-39353868 GCA_026546715.1 Gallinago undulata
CATCGGCAAACTTGCTGAGGGTGCACTCTACCCCACTGTCCACGTCTCCAACAAAGATGTTGAACAGCACTGGTCCCGATACAGACCCCTGCGGGTCTTGAAAGCCCGTTGTTTGTTTCTAAATGTTTAGTTTTGTCTTAGCCAGTTTTGATCCTTGACAGTACTTTACAACCTGATTTCCTTAATAGTGTCTTTTGAGAAAAATTGTCAGAAGTTTTTTGAACATCTTTCTGGAATATATTAATTGTTTTTCCTTCATTCTCTGTGCTGTCGTCTCGCTCACAAATTCTAACAAAATCCAGTGAAGCACAAGCCTTTTTTGTTCCTCATGGAAGCCACTGTAGTTTTATGTTTAATTTTTACTCCTCAAGGCATTTCTTAAGTGTATCTTTTATTGTCATTTCACACAGTTTTCACTCTGGAACTGAAGCTGGGTTATGGGAATAACAAATGCCAAACATAACTGTTGTAACTATATTAAAGCTGGGCAAAACATTTGCTGAATTCCAGGCATTGTATAGAGAAGTTGACTCTGACACATTATATATTCTTGCCAGCAGCTCATCTATTTCATTCTTAAATTTCTTCAGAACTCTTAATTTAAGATTTTCCAGTCCTAGTGACTAGTCAGCATTTAATTTTCTAATTTGTTCCAGTACCTCCTCTTTTGATACTCAATTTCAGACAGTTCTTCTTGTTTTGTGAAAATACAGCACTGCCATTGCCACACACTTGTATGTGCAGTGACAGAAAAGCTAAAAAACTAAAGGTGTGGCAGTGAGGACAGGGTTTTTTCTCCTGCTTCATTGGGCAGCTGGTTTGTTTTAATTTTGCACAGTGAATTCTACCTTTTAGGTCTGTGCTTAGAAAACAGCAACTTTCTAAATCACGTTTTTCAAGATTAAATTAGCCATTTTTTCTTTCATTTCTTTTTTCCTTTTTTTTCTCCTCATTTCCAATCATTTTGTATATATGAACAACCAAAAAAATTTGTAAGTTTTTAATTTATAAACAACAGCAGCTGATATCAGAAACAGCTTCCATCCAATTATTCATCCAATAAACATAGTTTGATATAAATAATAGAGATACATACTTTTAGAGAGGACTGTTAACACCTTCAAGAAGTGTCCCCATACTGCTCCAGTTAGTTAGGTACAATTAACACTTTTCTTTGTGGGTCTTTATTTATCCTTTATTTAATACAGTTAAAATATTACAAAGTTATACCAGGCTCAAATGACAAGAAATGTAGAAGCAGCAATTCTTGGAAACAGATTGTAACATTTAATCAATGTTGATACTAAGGCTAGCTATGTCGGTGATTTGTAAGGGTTTTCTAGTTGAATGTATTTTCATTATCATAATTTGATGCACAAGAGTTCGAGCCCAGATAATTACAAGTGAAGATCAGGGGATAAAATATAAGAAGTGACATTTCCTCTGACAAGCAAATATTAGCTAAAAATAAAGCAGAGATTTTCTTTTGAAATTTAATTCTGTTACAAAAGGAAAAGAAAGAGAGAAATTAATGAGCCATATCACCATCACTATCTTTGCTACAGCTCTTTGAATGTATAGCTTTTGCAGCTAAGGTCAGAAAACTCTTGACCTTAAATCTACTCTGTATTAAACTAGCACCCTGATCTGGATTGTCATGTTATGAATGAGTCATTTCAAGAGGATAGTTTAGAATAAATAGGAAATTAGAAAGGAAGAAAGAGTTTCCTTCTTTACCCCTTTAGAGGTACTGTTGAATATATTATTTTCCTTCTCTATCTCAGGGGTTCTGCATTGATAGGGATCAAAGAAACCATTTACAAAAGGAGGAGAGATCAGTCAGGTATTTAGCCTAGAAAATTCCATTTGTTATAATTCTCAGACTATTTTTTTATCAAAAAAGTTACAGAAATCAATCTGTTATGACCCTTACAGAAAGAATCCTAAAAAGACCCCTTTCAAACCCTCTGTGAAGTGTGGCTATAAAAGTGGGACACCAACAGCATCCCTTGTTAGTGAAATCCTCCAAATGTTGGGCAGTCATCCAGCAGTGATTTAGGTCTATAGCAAACTATCCTACTAATCACATAATATTATTATTAGCCCAACTGTGCTAATAAATAAATAAAATAAAATAAAATAAAATAAAATAAAATAAAATAAAATAAAATAAAATAAAAACCACTCTTCTTACTTTTTGTCTGAGTGTTCCAGTGACCTGAAAGACTTCCTAATGCAAGGTCATGTTTTCACTACTTTTATTCAGCGTGTATATCAGATATCTAGAGAATATTAAGAGACTTTTTAGACTGCAGTCTCATCAGTTCCCTTACCCTTCCACCCCCTGAACTCACTAAATCTTTCTTTGAAATAATCTGCTTGCGATGTAGACAGGGTGGAAGTACAGACACACACAAAAGCATATAAAGAGAAGTATATGGAGGATTAACTGCAATCATTTTTTGTTGCCCTAATAAGGAAATGTATATTTGTTCATTGTCAAGAAAATTTGCAATCACATTCTTTTTACATGTAAAGCTGCTTTTGGCATCTCTGTTGAAGGTAATAATTGGATGTTTTCCCATTTGAATCTGATCAAAAGACAATTTGTGGTTTGTCTGTCTTGTAAGGTGGAAACCTTACACCAATATCTTTGCTGGGAATACTGAAATGTAAGAGTTAAATTGTAATTTTGGGATAGACCTTAATCTTTTAAAGAGTACAGAACAAATAACATTGTTGCTTTTCTGTGTCACTTCTCATTTTCGTAGCAACTGAAAATAAATCCTTAAAACTCTAAAAAGCCCTGAAGTCTTATCTAAGGAGATGGTCAGAGAATGTCTGTATCAGCAGGCAGGGCAAGGTGGTGCCACAGAGGCTGCATGGGAGAACAGTTACTGGCCGAGGACCTGCTATTCATAGGGAACTTGCTTCAGTCATTACCCTCAGTCTAGCTTTGGTCTAATCCCATGGCCTGAGCACCCATCATCAGCTTCAGTATATTCCATGAGTCACAAAAAAAGATCTTTATGACTTAGTTTTGGTCAAAAGGAGTCTATTCTGTGTTATCTGCATCCCTCCGTGATGTGAGCCCGAGGGCTGAAAGTGGCTCTGACTGATCCACTCCAGTGATCAGCCATGATCTGAACCAAGAAGCTAATGCAGAACACCTAGTGACAGCTCTGTAACACAGTTTGCACAATGGGGATCAACACTTTGAGCAGGAGGACTTCATAATTTATTTCCCATTCTTCCAGAGTTTGTGTGAAAAAGGGATCTGTGCTAAAAATAATCATGGGGTGTCCATTGGCACGGCCTGGTGAAGGGTCTTCAAACATCATGTCCTGTGTGCACTGAAGTGGGAAAAATTACAAACATTTCTGCATTAATCAGTGTGAAAGGAAGCTGCAGTAAGAGCCATGGTCCTCAACTTTAAGCTGCGCAGCAGAAGAAGCTTATTGCTCTGGGAGTCCGCAGCTTTGAACCAAAACAGCACTACAGTTTTATATGCTTTTGAGACGTTTATTTTTCAGAGAGAATGTTCTTCTTTTATTTTTTTTTTAATTTTGTGGCATTGTATAAAATAGAGTGTCAACATAAAATGCATTGTTTTTTTCTCAGAGAAATTACCACGATTTTCATTTTCCAGCTTAATATCTCAGAGCCACTTAGCTAGAAAATTAAACTGAAAAAGGATTAGAAAAGATTAGTCAGATGTATATAAAGAACTAGTATCAATACTGAGCTTTTCTTTTTGTTGTGTGCCATGACTAGGTGATGAAAAACATAACTTTTTCATACTGTTGTCCCTGCATGCTGAGGAAAACTGCAATCGATATTTTGCTATCTGTCATTATAAGAAAACAAATCATTCAAAGAATGTAATTAGCCTGTAATTATCAAGTGATAATGAATACCACATCCAATGTCTTGCCTTCTTTGAAAGTTACAGTTATGCTGTGAGAGAAGAAGAGGCAAGAAACAGCTTTCAGTGCTATACTGTCAAAATAGGTGACTGAGATTCTAAATAGTTTATGAAGTAGTTGTTGACAGCTAAAAATAATCTCCAAGCAATGTTAAATTATCAATTCATTGAAATGTCTCCTTAAACACAGGAATGAAAAATACTAGTGATTAATTAATTACAAATCCAATAAGCAGAGGAGATGAAGAGAGCAGTTAGAGGGAATAATAAGGAATGAAAATATAGATTTGGGTGATGAGAATATATACTGGATCTTGGAAATGAGAAAATTTAGGCAAGGCTCTACCCTTTTGAAATCCGTCAGTCTTTTGCATATACAACATGTATTTATGCAGCATAAATTATGGCCAGGAGAAGTAACTGGGGCCAGGAATTAATAGGATTTCAATACAGTTTGACAGGTTTGTCAATATGAAGAATATGCCATTATCCTTGTTAATGCTAACTGAAATTATGCGGAAGTGTTATTAAACCTCACCCTTGAAGCTTAAAGCCCACCTTTAGTAAGTTCTGATCAGGAGGAGACTAGGACTAGTGCGGCAGCAAATTAACCTTAAATTTACCTACTTAGAGGTCTTTGAACTTTTCTTTGCAACATCTTCTTACAGGGCCCCTTTAGAGCCTGGGTGAGTGGGACCTGAATTCTGATCCAGAGGGTGATTCTGATGTTCCTGTTTCTTTCTACTGGTTCCTCTTCATGGGTTTAGGCTGAAGCTTGAGAAACTGTGTATGTGAGAATGGAATTTTAAAATTAGTATTAGATAAAATATGCCCTGGTGCTCTCCTAAAGACAGAGCACCTTAATTACCTGGTACATGAATGGTATGCCTCGCGTTTTAACAGGTGTTGCCTGAGGGCTAGGTTTTTCACCAAAGTACCTAATAAGAAGGCAGCAAGTACTGTGATCTTATTACACCTGCTACTATAAGCATTAGAATTAACATCATTAAAGATATGACTACTATTGCTGCACAGCAGCAAATGCAAACTGAAACTGAAGTGGTTTTACAAGCTACAGAAGGACCTTCCTCCAAGCACCTGTTTTCCCGTGTTCTCTGTGTTCTGAAAAAACCCAAAGTCTCTTTCTGGCTAATTTTCTGTGCTCAGCCCTATACTTTTGAATGTAGAGATATTTAGGCAAAAGCTATTAAGCTGTCTTGGGACAAATGTATGTGTTTAGGAGAACACACAATAAAAGTTCCCTATTAAATTGGCTGTTCCTCACAACCTGCATTTTTTCAAGCTCTCTGTGAGGAGGTTAACAACTCTGATTGCAATTTTGATATCAAATTCCCAGGCAGTTTTCTTACTGAATTTTATATGAAATCTTCTGATTTGCATTATATCTTAACTTATTTGAAAACAAGACAACAAAATGCACTCATTAGAATAATGTAAAATACCATTTTTACATGCACAGTAGCATCTGTTCCTGATATTTTGAGTTTATGTCACAATGCTGTTGGTACCATCTAATATTTACACAGCAATGTGGAAAAATTTTTGAATAGGGATGACTTTCTGCAGAGGCAGTAAGTAGAGAAGCACTTTTTTCTTTTCTTGCTGTACTGTGTGCTCCACTGTGTCGTGTTATTATCCCATTGTTGCAAAAAGCAGTTGCAGCTGGAGAGACCTTTTGGACTCGTTGCACTCCCAAAGGAGAAGAAGAAGTAATTAGGCTCTTTCTGCTCCCTGTGAAACCACAGGCAATCTTCAGTGGCTGATGTAGTGTGACTCGACTTCATCCCCAGTGTACAGCAGGACCTAATAAGTCCAAATGAACTATAAATGACAGTAGTAGACAACAACTGGTACTCCCTTTATCAGTGTAATTACCTCTATGTGTGAAAATCTAAATTAGGAACTGGACCCTGAATGGCAGCTCAGCTGCGCTAGAATCAGCATAGAGGAAGTAAAAGTGACTTCAAGCAGCTTGTGTTTTCTCCAAATGCAGGGGCCATTTGCATCCTTGTTAGACATCACAATCTGAGTTGTGTTCAATGAAATTTAGGAACGCAGCTTGACAACAACGCAGCTTGACATTTTTTGACAATGAATCATTTCAGCAAGCTTTTCAGCTATAATCTATGGAATAAGCGTTATCTCTGTGTATATAATGACTTTTTCTTGTGAATATTCCATTTTTAAAATTAAGCTTAAGCTTATGGATAATAAAAGTAATAGTATGAATTTTCACGAACTGTTCACTGTGGGTGTGTCTTCTATCTTAGCGGTTTTAGACATATTTTCTCAGCAGGCATTATGTATCTGATTCACCCACAGATATAATGTGATCTCTGCAAATCATTTGTGGATGCAGCTGGGAAATATCTCTGTTTAAAGCATTCACACTATAACAGAGCACTTAGGAAAACATAACGGAAATTTACCCAGATTACTCTGTGATGTTTGTAGTATCTTGCGCCCCACCTGAAGACTAAGGTAACAGAAGGCACCAACCCTTATGTTTGTGGTATGTACAAAGGGCTGATTGATAGCTCTAAAATGTTTGTAAATGCTTGAGAGTATAAGAAGTCAGAAATTAGTGTCCGGATGTCACATTGCTTTGTGTCTGTTATACTTGGAAGGAGAAAAATGGAAATCCTTTTTCAGCATTGGGGTTCTCAGGGTGAGATTCTTTGCTACAAAATGACAGGTAAAGTCTTCTAAAAGAGTTAATATATGTGTTGTTGCATTGTTTTCTTCATCTCCAGAAGATATGTTTTTCTTGTCTTCTGTTCCACTGTCTTACTTGTATCTCCAGCTAAACTCTGCACAAACTGCTGCTTCATTGAACTGTGGCCGCTGATGGCTCCTTGCTGTATTGCCTGCGACTGCTCAGGTGTGTTTGTTCCTGCTGTCTTTGCAGTTCCTCTGCAGGTCTTACATCCTTAACATCTTCTCCATCAGACTAAACTAAACTCAGTTCCCAATCCCTCCCTGCAGGTCATTCTGAGTCCTGAAGAGGGTGTACCTAGAAGAGGTGAACTGCACTCTAGACTTCACTGACTATATTGACTAACTGACCTCTGATTACAAAGGAAGGGTACCTCTGATGCAGACATCTCTGAATCAGATAATCCCACCCCAGCAGTCATTTCCAACGTGAGCTTTATGTGTGCCCACTGCAGACCACTTTTTGTAAGGGAAACTTGTATCACAGCAAATACTGTAAGTGCTGTACACCAGTGAATAATAGGGGGCAATATGTTCCTTCAGCAGGAAAATATCCAAAATATAAAGCATGTTTCAGAGCCCGTTTACACTTCAATCCAGATAATGACAAACTTGTCCAAAGGAGCATGCAGCAAGGCTTCCAGCAAAATACATTGACTGTATTTGAGTGTTCATCAACCAAGTCATAAATATAAAAGTTTTTTTATTTCTGCAAAGTGAACGAGCTTGCAAGAGGGATGCATTTGTCCCATTTTTCTCATCATTGTTATTAGAATACTATGAATTTTGATCAGCCTTATCCTTACATTCTTCTGAGACATATAGAGTTTCGTACTACTTACCCATGGGGAAATGACGGGACATTTTAAGAAGCTGAGATCAGATTTTAAACTGCAAGTCCAGTAAGGATAGGTTTTAAAGAAGCGATGGGAACTTGTGTCCTCAGAAAAGCTCTCCAAAGGAAGGAAACATTTTCTTAGCATTCATATAAAAATGAAAAGAAAAACCTATTTCCTGAACAATGTTTTTCCCTTCCAAAGGCTGAAAGATGTCTCCTGATCTTGCAGTCGTAATTTTCTGCCCAGGCAATCATTTGTCAGAGGAAGCCACAGAACTTTAAGATATCTGAACTTACTGGTTTATGCATAAAGTGATGTTTGTATCTCAGCTGAAGAGAAATTGGATTACTTTCATGAACAAAAATCATAGGCATTTGTTTTGGAGATGATATTGAATGTGTTGACCTTTCATGTTCAAGATAGAATATGAGTGCACAATTGCTGTCAAATTTGCTTATATAGTTGCTGTATAACCATGTTGTTACTTTATAAACTGCTATATAGTACCAAATCCTTTTCTGTTACTTAGAACTATCTTTAAGCACTGTCAATACATGAAAAAGAAGGGCAGATGTAGAATAAACAGGTATTTTATGATAACTTGTTTATCCCTTCAGGTAAAATTCTCCATTTTTCTAGCATTCCTTCAAGCCTTCAAATTTTAATTATGTAACAAAAATACTGGAAAGGTCTGGTTACTAGCTAGAAAGCAGTCAAAATCCTGTATAGCATTCAGAACTGCTCATGTACATTTTGTACTGCAAATGGTCTTTGTATTGTGCACAATTACCTTATTGTGTTATACTACCTTTTACCCTCAAAAAAATTTCAGCTATAGTATCTTTCTATTGTTTTCTCCTATAAAGAGATTAGATAAATAAAAGAAGATAAACATTCTATGTTTTCTATGCTATTTTATATGTGGTAATTTTAAGAGAAGCTACTATGATTTTCTCTTAAAGAAGGACTTTATTCTTGAAACGTTGTCCATATGTATGCTATTTTTAGCTCAATGTCATAATCAGTGTAGTGGTGGAAGATTGTCTGCACCCACTTACCTCACATCCCATGAGACAATATTTCTTTAGCATTGTAACACTGGGATGTTATGCTGGAGTGGAAGAATGGAAGGAATATCTCCTTTTGGAAATGGAGCAGTAGCAAAGCCTATACCTCTACATTGTTTCAGAAGGAAATCCTCAGTGACCCCTGGGGCTTGGGAAAAAGAGGGTAGCTGGGGTGCCCAGCACAGCGTGCAGAAAGAGGGGAGACTCCTCTGTACATGCGGGCTAGACCTACTTGAGGAATGGACTTGAATTTATATCTACTGATGGAGATATGACACTGCTCTATATTTGTTTAAGATTCTGTCTTTTGTGGGATTTATTCTTCTGATAAATATTAAAATGAAAATTTTGAACAATAAAATTCTGCAAGTATTTTTACTTTCAATTTATTCCTTAATTTCAAGACTGAAATATCTTTCCAGTTCAGAAGCAACGAAATTAAAAAAAAAATAATCAGCAATACTAAGGAGGACCTATAGAGTGAAATAACTAATTAAAGATTGACTTCTAATGTAATGCCATGTCTTAGAGAGAGGATGGGCTCTTTATTTCTTTTATGTAACTCTTTGAAAACCACAGATGGAAAAAAGGCATATAAAAATACGTTTAGCTGTAAAATTAGATGAATATCCAGCAGAAAGAGTCAGGCTCTTTTATGTTAGTGTGTGCCTTATTTTTAAAATGTATGATGAGTTAAAGGTGACCTTCCAAGAAGGTCTGGAAATGTATTATACAAAAAATGCTTCAATAATCTTGGCCTGCTATTTCATTTATTCCAGAGTAGAGTAATGAGTGATTTGATCAGATAGTTTTCTGAACAACAATATTCTGACAGTTACTTTCTGCAAAGTAATAAAAGGTATTATTTGATGCCTGAAGCTTGACTACTTCTGACTAAAAATATGGTAATTAATGTATTTACGTTTTAAAAAAATAAAGTAATCATCACATTATGTTATTCTGGGTTTTATTTATGAAAAATTCTTGTACAGGATTTTCTATTAGCTCTTCTGTTCAGTACACAGCAGTTAAGAATCAGGTGTGAAGTTTATGTCAAGTTCTTTCCTATGCTATGGAAATAAATGGTGGAGGTCATTTACAAAGAGTTAAATATCTTACTGATGTTTCACTTGGAAGAATCATCAGATGAGATTTATTTAGTGATAAACCCTTACAAAAAACAAGTGACTTGGGGCTTCTTAATTTGTGTTATCAGCATATTTACTTTGCTTTATCACCAGAACTAACCATCAAATCATGAAACTATTTTGGGGAAAGAAGTTGATTTGACAAAGCTCTCAGTGAGATGGTTTCTCAAATCAGGATGGGATTTCTGATCAAGAAGACTTGGGTGAACTTCCAGCAGATTTGTTCAGTTTGATGTCAACTATACGACACATTTCTCACCTCTCAGATAAATGTTTGTATTCTTTCAAAATGGGTTTCTTTAATTATCTTGTGAAATAAATACTTGTTTTTTGCACAAATAACTACATTTAAACTGGACAGATACAATCAGCCAGTGTTTATAGCTTTATGTTTAGGAATCCTCTGCAATACAGCGAAAAGATTGAGTGCAGTCTGAGTTTCTACCTTTTATTTGTTTTGTTTTGTTGTTTTTTTTTAAATAAGAATAAAAAATTTATCAGTTCTATTCAAAGGCAGAGAAGAAAAAAATACCCAAGAAACAAGAAAATAATTTTTAATTAAGTTCTGCTTCCCACTTACACAATACATGTTCTGTAGTCCTCACAAACAGGCAGGAACCATCACAGTCTGTGATTCAAATGAAACTGGTACTCCTCCTAATAGAGATTTAAGTGTTTTATTTCCATGCATTCTACACAACTATCAACTTTTCACTATTGCAAGCTGTAACTCCTGGCCATGTTCTTATTTTACTTATGGTGTTGCCAGAATCCAAACTTGTGGCTGGATTTAAAGATGAGTCAATAGCTTTTGTGGGAATGAAAACCACCACATAATATAAGTTCAAAAATGCTACACTTGGATGAAGGCTCATTTGACCAAAGGTGTGATTCTTTGTGGATCCTTGCAAAAGGTGCAGAGACCATAAAAATGTCAAATGGGGGACAGTATGGTTCTAGTTCAGCAGAATTTTAGGCACCTCTCTTAATTTGCGAAGTTCAGTGGGTGGTCTTCCTACATTCCCTATAATATTGCTAGAAAAACAGGGAGAGAGATCCATATGGTGTTGTTTCTCTACAACAAAGATTAGGAGGAGGTCCATTCTCCTGACTAATTTAGGTGCCTACTGCTGGGGCACGCTAATTCCTGTTTTGTCATCTTCCAGTGGATGGAACAGCCTCAGAGATGTCAGATGTCCTGACGTTTGAGTGGTGTCTGGATTATTGAATCTTTGAATATTAACCCTCGCCATGATGTCCACAAAAGAATAAACAAAATTTATTATTAGAAAAGTGGACACAGAATCATTAGCTAGCACTGGAAATGGTGAGCTATTCTCCCAGCAGTATGGGGCTAAGCATATTGCTGGGAGATGAATATTAATTCCATTTGTTTTCTGTCTTGATTTGTTTTTAAGCTATTTTGTATGTTGGACAGTCACTAAGACAATATTTGCCAGACAGAGTACAAGTGTATGCACCACAACAAAATACTGAAGTGTTCTGGATCTCTAAAATTATCCATCAGAAATACTAATTATTGATGAGGTCACAATTCTTGCTAAAGCGAATATGTATCTATGGTTTCATAGTCTGTATTATCCGTGGTTCTTGCATACAATATTCTTTCCTATAGCAAAGACTCATTTCTCTTTCAAAATGTCTCCTGTTCTATTTCTATTATAGCTGTGTCGAGATCATTCATCCCTAACAGTTTTAAAAAGCCAAGTTACCAGTAAATCTAGTAGAAACTCATCTGCAAGGGAATGAGTTGTGCTCTGATACAGCTGCAGTGAAATAGCCATTCAGATAGTAGATCTGGTTGTAATAATATTTTTCAAAAAATGTGGTTATAAAGTGAACATGCATGACATCTGTTTGGTCTATCTGAAACTTTGATCATGTATCATAATTATTAAATTAAAATATTCATGCAAAGACAACAAAGGAAATAAAGCGGCAGCACATTATAAAAGCTCCTTGCTTTGATGTTTTGGAATTTCTTTTACTGCTTAGTTTAAATGTCCTAAAATTCCTTATATCACCTTATAAGCATTTTGATTTTGAGACTTATCTTAATGTGAAGACACTTTGTAAAATCCTCCGATATAGCAAAGTACAGATAAACTCATTCCTTTGCAAGTATAGTGAATTTCTTCTGCATTTTTTTTTCCCTTAGACAAAGCAACTCCAGATTTCCTTATGCAAATGTGTGAGAATTCACCCTTACCACTGATTGCAGAAAATGATGTCTTTAATTAATAGAACTCAGTAAATTCTGCTAAGGAACACATCAGTGATGAAGCTAGACTTTTATCCTTTCAAGTTGTAATGATGTGTAAAATTATTCATTTAATCTCTTCGTATTTATATTTCTTTTCTTTAGCTTAATAAAAATTGAGGAGGAAAGCTGGTATTCTTTTAAAAAGGATAGAACTAAATATTTTCATATCATGGTGTAACAAGGTACAAATTGTTGTTGCTCAGTCTGATAGATAAAACCCTGTCATCATGAGTACTTTCACAAGAAAACGAACACAATATGGAATGAATCTGTTTATTGCATGTGAAACACCTACCCTCCGATGTCTGGGTGGGAAACAGGCTTTTTGTTTTATATGCAGTATCATTTTAAGGAACTTACTCAATCCAAGGTGCAAAATTCCTATAACTTTTAATAGAAATCTTGCCTATTTAAGAAACAAAATTGCCTATCAAAGAAGTTACAGTTTACTGAAAGACTCTTTTGAGTACGATTTCTGTTAAGGCAGACAACACAATGCAGCTCCCTGGAAATACAAGAATTCACAAATATGCAAGTATGAAAGTCCAAAGAAACTGAGATTATTTTTTCTTCTGTATGACTTCAGTTATGTGTCAATTATCTTTACCTTCTCCCTTGTGAATCACCTGTGCCTTTAAATTCAACAGTGGAAAAAGTAGGTTGGTAGTTATGCAGTATCAGAAAAGATCCTCTTCCTATAGAGAGTTTATGGAGAGTAGCACTGGTTATCTTCTTTGGTCTTAATAGGTAAAGTGAGGCTGTCAATGTGGAGAACATATTTATAACTCCTCTACAAGGTACCATGCTGGGCCTGTAAAGACAAACCTACCCAGATGTAATAAAGCATTTCTAATTATAGTTTAAACTCTTCAAAGCAGAAAATTGGAAGGGACTTCCAAGACAAAGAGAAACAAGTAATTGACATCAAATCCAGGAGAGCAGGCAGAAAGTCCACTGCATGCCCCTTCTTACTTTCCTAGATCAACCTTCACAACTGAACTTCCAAATCGACACAGAGGCTTGAAAAGCAGCTGCAGTCTACCTGGCAGCAGGATCAAATCTCTTAGAAGCAGAAATCCCCACATTTCTATCCACAGCTAAACTTCTTACACCAACTGTGACTGCAGTTTAATTGTGAAGCAAACTGTATCCATAACAAAAGAGAACAATTATAAGTAATCTGACCATGCAGGCAAACAGAAATCAAGTGTAATGATGTTGTAGGCCAATTATTTGTTCTGATTTCTCTATCTGGGCATTTCATTCAAAATGGACTAAGACAGGACTTGTGGAAGACAGATTTTTGTAACAGGTTTATGGGGAAGATCATTTCAGCAAAACTTGGAGGTGTCCATTTCCTTTAAAAAAGCTATTATCTCCAGAATCTTCTACTGATACAGACAGTTTCTCTAGCTATCTCTTATACAACCTAGACTCTTGGTATTCCTCTGGCATTTTGGCTTTTTGGTTTCAGCCCAGAAATGACATGGAGAAGGTTTTATGAGTGACATATAAAAACAAGTCAGATGAAATTCCAGACTGAGGTATCTAAATTTAGATGTCTAGGTGTAGACTAGGTACCTGGTCTTTCCTTATAGTCATCGAAGACTAGCATCCTTATTCAGTTGGTGACATATAGGTGTCTAATGCCATTTGACATGCCTAATGACATCTGAGATGTCTGTACGTGGCTGACAGATATGACATAGGAACCATAGTACACCAGCTCCCTTGTGGACTTGCAGCTGAAGGCCAGGTGATACAGCCTAGGTTAATGCAAGATACACTTGAGCTTGCTTGTGGAAATCTGAGTGGAGCCACCACCACCTGATACAAAGAAAAGGCTCTGTAAAGTTGTTCTTCAAACCTTTATGTAGACCTGCATTTGACCAAACTTTGCACATTTGACCAGATTCCATCCACATGTCCACACAGACACTTTTGAGTGGATTAATACAAATGATACAATTCAAAAATGCATGAATTAGCATCCTTCTAATTGATACGGTAAGAGGTTAAGTTTGCTTGGATGGACTATTTTTAGACAGACATATAAACTGTGTACAATATAGATTTACAGCTGTTAGTTGTCTGATTTTCCTGTAAGGAGCATGATTGTGCATCGAAATACCAGTCTTGAACATCATCCCCCTCTGGGTTCTTGGCTTTTGGTTTTGACTTTATTTGGTGACATTACAATTCAAACAAAGTGACAAGATAACCATGAAGGTTAAAGCTGTTCACAGATTCTGTGCGCTTTAAAAACAGTAGTCAATCAGACCTCAGCTTTGACATGCCATAGTTGTGCAATACTCACACCCTTGTGAGTGTTGTTCATTTTTGCTCTGGATTGGTCATTAGATGTGTTTGACTAAGCTCTTATTTATATTCTGTTAACTATACCTGCGTGTCCCACTTTGCTTCCAGGGGCAGACAGTGCCACCCTCTGCCCTAAGGTGTTTTAAGGCTAAGTACGCAGGGTAGACAAAAGAGGGCAGAGGAAGAGCATAAGCAAGATGACTCTCCTGCTCCATGGCACAGCTGGGAAAGTCTATTTCATCTGAGTTCTGCTTCAAGAGACAGCTATTTGGCAAGACCAAATGCTCCTAATTCTGCTTGTGGTGCATTACAGAAGCAGCACCAGAAAACAAATGTCCAAATCCTTCTGTAATGTAATTCTTCTTGCTAGGAGTCTTACACGTTCTTAGGATTACACCAGACAGATGATGTCCCATACTAGTTGAAAAGCAAGAAAAAAAAAAGCTAATCCTAATAGAAAAATTCACATTGTACATTAAAGGAGAAGGTGTAAACTTTGATGCTTTCTTGGGTCCTAGAGATCAAAGGATAATTTTGTTTATGCAAAACAACAGGAACCCAACTCAGATGAGAGTAAATAATGCTGCCTACTTTGAAATAATAAAACTAAGATGTATACAGACCCATCCTGAAATATTTATGGAAAACACTCCGTTAACTATCTTGGAAGCAGGATAAAAGAACATTTCAAAAAATTATATTATTCTGGTACTGATAAATAAATAAATGTAACTAAATGAAGAGAATAACAAATCACTTGATAAAAATAGTTTTGATATGCAACCATCAAGTCCTTCCTAAATATTTGTATTAGTTTATGGAACATATATAAGACAAAACATAAGCAAAAATGCTTGTTTCATACAGTCATCATTCTATACAGTGTCCCTTTCTGTCTCTTGTATAGTGTAGAACAAGTTTTTTTATCTCCATGCAACTATTTTATGTACCTTACTAATCCTGCTACAATTTGAGTTGTGACAGCATTTCTACGACAGTCTCTATCTTCCAGGGCTTTACAACACAGATGTAAAAATTTATTCCATGCTAAAAATGCATTTTATCATTTTATACAGATAGACACGTTATATACTTAAAGGTTACTATATCCTTTATATTATATATAAAATAAATATGAAATACAGTATAAATTAAATACAAAATATTTATTCTTAATTGTAGATTTTGAAAAGTTCTAAGAGTGTCAAAGAGTGTACACATACACAAAAATTTATGATAAGTATTTAAACCAGATATATAATCTGGATATTTAAAACAGATTCAAAAGCTTCAGACTTTAACAGAATTCTGGCCTGCAGTTTATGCACTGTAACCTAGATATTCAAATTAATGGAACATGCGTTAGTCTAAGAATAGGGGTGGGTATGGATATGGTGCTGTGTGAAAATATGAAATGCTATTCCAAGGTGAAGGAGTGTAAATAGCACCATGTTTTATATTGTTTACTCCCAAGTAAGTCACAAAGGTGTACCTGGGAGTAGTATCAGGCCGTCAGGATTTGGCCAAGAATTTTTCATGTCAAAAAGAGAAAGAGATATTGGAACTACCATCTAGGGACTGGATTTTGTATTCTCTGCACACTCAGAATCCACTTTATATGTGGCTTTGAGTGTGCAAAGAATGCAAGATTTATGTCCTAAAAGCAGAAGTTGAATTTGCCTAGCAAAAGTGCTATATTCCAGCATCATAGTAAGCAGATGGAACTTGGCATATGGAAGTGATTTTTAGAAGAAGAGTCAGATGAACTAAATAGCAGGAAAGAACAGAGGAACTGATTTGATTCACTGAGATACCTTACTGTTGTAAGTTAACAGGAGGATCCAAAGAGGTTTGAATAGCTAAGAGGAGAATAATGACTTATAAGAATTGATGAGATCGTCTATTTTAGTTCTTTACATACAGACACCATTACCACAAAATGGTGAGAGGGGAGGAAGATTAAGACCAGATTTGGCAATAGGATTACTGTGTGTGTAACTTCAATACAAACTCAATTCAGTCAGCCAACCATATTATCATTGTGTTGGTTCCTTACATAATATAATTCAGTATACTTCTCTTTGATATTGAAAATTACAAGAGCAGGGGAAAAGCAGTAATACAAAAGGGACATCAGTCCTTCAGTAACAATAGTCACGGGGAAAGAAAAAAAGTAATCTCCACATTTATTTATTATCCCAAGAAAAAATATATCAAGTCAAACATTCCAAGTGAGACATCCTGTGAAATTTTCCTTCTCTGATTCTTTATCAGCTGCAGAGTCCAACTTTATGCAAATAAATAGATTAATTGTGAGAAAGAAAAGAAAGGTACAAGTCCCCCAAGTGTTATTCTTCATGTTCATTTGCAGTCAGGGGTAAACTGATACAGTTCTGTTACGGGGAATGTAACTTCAAATATAGATCCTGTAATTTAAAATACAAAACTCATAATAGAGAGTACTGGTGAGTTTGGAAATCCTAGCACTGAGATGTTTTTACTCCAGGAAGCTACAAATGACAACACAAAGTATTCTAGCACAAGACTTGCCAGTGGAGAGACAGCCCAAAAAATCACTAATAATATCATTAATATTGGCAAGATTTTATTTTGCCTCAATGTTCCTAGAGTTGCAGGAGAATGCATTGCAGGAGGCTGGCACTGAAAGGACACCCTCTAAATAGAAAGAAGAAAAAGTTACACATTATACCTGGTAGGCAAAAGGCATCCAAAAGTCAGGCCTGAGCTTCCCAGTGATCAGCTTTTCAAACATCCAGTGGCTGATCACAGGGCTGCGTTTTCCCCTTTCTATCACCACTGCCATGCTCCCATGCTTATTAATGTGCCAAAAGAAACATTTTCTTCTGTGTTGTCTAAGTGGGATGTTCGCAATTGCATGGTATTTGTCAAAGCATATAACCTCCATGAGGATTTTTGTGTGTTTTAAACTGGTGTGCTGCATTCTCTCACAGGGCAGTGCTCTGCTAGCTGTGCAATCCCTTTCTTAACCCAAGTAGCCTCCCTGGGATAAGTACCTACTTTCATAGTAGTTTGTTTTGGCAAAATGCTAAATAAATACCAATCAAAATAGTGGGGCTTAGGAGGTTATTTTAAGATTTCATTGTAGGTCACAGCTGCATCAGGATGGTGAACAAAAAAGAGCACTAAGTATTTCCAGGAGGAAGGAAGGTGGAGAGAAGTCATTTCGTACTACCTGATATAAGAGAAAAAGTGTTTTTGCAACCTGTGTTTGGACAATATAAGTGAAATGTACTCATTTAGCTTTGAGCAAGAGGTAGTGCCAGTGTAATTTTGAATGTGTCACTTATACTCTGTTCTGATTGGCGTGTTTTGAGCTTCTGTGATGTAAGCTTTCCTACTGACAGTTTGTCACAGGAAAAAGTGGAGAGCAGAGACTCCTACTATGTCTGAAAGTGTCTGATCTGGAAATTGAATACATTTGTGCACTATATGAGAAAAAGACGTGGATGGTCCAGGAATATTACCTTTTTAATACAAACCTTTTTAGAAGCTATATATTTCTGGTAATGTGAAAATTCAGTGAATTACAAATTTAGCTGCCAGACTTTTTTTTTTTTTCTTTTCTTTCCTGCTGTCCATTTCTATAAAACATGAGTAGTAGAACTTCAGTCAGATCCTTGGGTGCTGAAAATTGACAAAGATCTGTTGAATTCAGTGGTGCTATGCTGATTTTCGTAAGAAGTCCAGGCCAATTAATCATTTGACCTCTCTCCAGAAGCCAGATGATGCAGGCTTCAAGGCATTTTACAAGCTCTGTCAGCAGCTCTTAACCACCAGAGGTCCCATGGCACGTCTTGAAGCTGTTATGGCCCACAGATATAAATACTATCAGTACAGCTCTTAAGACTGAGTGGTTACGAGCTTCTTTGTTTAATATTCAGTGTTCCCTGGTTAAGGCCTGTGGCTTTCTTAAGTAGCTCCAGAGAACAGATGAAGTTAGTAGCAGTCAAATAATTAATTTTCTAGAGACTAACAGGATCCATACAGCATAGAATCATTGTAATTATTTTTTAAAGGTATTGGAATTTATGGATTGAAAAGCTGGAAGACCATGCTCCCTCTGAATTGCATGGGGAAAGATGTACAGTTTAAGCAATCAAAGATTTACTGACACCAATGCCACAGGCTGTGTCTTTGACAAATGTTAGCTGTGTAGTCATAGGGATAGATTTGCATTCTATAATGAGATGAACTCCAGACCTTTTGTGACAGTTTGTGACAAACGTAGGAAATTTCAAATGAACATCATATTTGTGGATGTCTGAGAGATGTACCATAGGTATGTAACTTGAAGTTGTAAAACCATTTCTGGAATCTTCCCAAATAATAACTTCAATAGTTCATCCTGGAACTCTGCAGAGTAAAAGGATCAGCCTTTCACTTGAGTGAAAGGACCTCATGAGGATATTTAGTGCAATCCCCCACTCAAAGGAAGGTCAACAACAACAGATTGCTCAGGGCTGTGTCCAGTCAGTTTTTGAGTATCTCCAAAGGTGGAGAAGCCACAGCCTCTCAGAGTAACCTGTTCGCAGAATGAGAAAGAAGTTGTCCTATGTTTAAATGTAATTTCCCATATTTCACTTTGTGCCTGTTGCCTCTTGTTCTGTTACTGGGCACCACTGAGAAGAGTCGGGCTCTCTCCTATTTACTGCCCTCCTGTCAGGTATTTACACAGATCAACAACATCTCACTGAGCCTTCTCCTCTTCAGGATGAACAGTCTCAGCTCTCTCAGGCATTCTTCATAAGACAGGTGCTCCAGTACCTCAAATATCTTAGTGGCCCTTTGTTGGACTCTCTCCATGTCTCCATTGCACTGAGGAGGCCAAAACTAGACACAGTATTTCAGGTGTGGCCTCACCAGTGATAAATAAAGGAGAAGGACCACCTTCTTCAGCTTGCTGGGAACTCTCTTCCCAGATGCAGCTCAGAAGGCTTTTGGCTTTCTTTACCACAAGGGCACATTGCTGGCTCATGTGCAACTTGTCCACCAGGATGCCCAGGTCCTTTTCTGCAAAGTTGCTTTCCAACTGATCAGCCCACAGCTTGTACTGGTGCCTGCGGTTATTCCTTCCCAGGTGCAGGGCTTTGCATTTCCTGTGGATGAACTTCATGAAATTCTTGTTGACACATTACTCCAGCCCGTTGATGTATAGCAGCACAACTGTCTGGTGCATCAGCCGCTCCTAGTTCTATACAGTCTGCAAGTTTGCAATTGTTCTAATGAAGGTGTTAGTTTTGAAATATAAACCCCAGTTTGATACTGGGGTATAACACTGGTGTCTGGCTTCCAGCTGGACTTCATACCACTAATCATAACTTTTTGAGCCCGGCAGTTCAGCTGGTTTTCTGTCCACTTTGTTGTCCACTTCATTGTCCACTTCATTGTCCACTTCTCTAGTGGAGATAGAGGTTTCAAAGAAGGTGTTATGGTTTGGTTTCACCAGGTTTCAAAGAAGGTGTTATGGGAGAAAATCATCCCCCTTTTGGGGAAAAGAGATCTCCAGTTTCAAAAGATGCCAACATAAATTACACCATGATTATGTGTCAATCATTGTGACAGTATTTCTGTGAAAACTGGAATGTTAAGCTTACTTTTCTATCCAGCCTTTGCTGTGTTATTCAATTAATGAAAGCAACACATACCTACTCATAATACTTAAAGGAAACATATTAATGTTTAGCTTTAAAATCTGTGCAGCACTTGGCAGGCCAGAAATAGCACTGGAAATCTTTAAGACTATTTCCCGATTCAGGAATATCACTTGTCAAATGACAAATGTTTTCATACCCCAGTATTAAGGAACTTCATTTTTAACAAGAGTAACCGTATGAAACCAAATTAAAAAAAAAAAATTATTTTTCATGATTTCTCATTGTGACCTGGCAGCATGGCTATTTCAAACCAATCTCATGCACACCTTTTCTAAAAACAAATCAGTCTCAGAAGAGGTTAATGGAAGCCTGGAAAAAATGAGGAGAGCAAGAGCGGAATTCTGTAAATGAAACGATTGCATCATTAGGTATGGAGCAACACCTCAGAATGCCAAGGATGCTTTTAAGGCCTCTTACAGTTAGCTTTCTAAGCAACTCTGAATTGTACACTTATAATGTGCTCATTACTCTGCTCATTAAAAAAATAAGCCTGTGTAAGCCCCAAACCATGATGTCCACTGTCCTAACAGGACAATTTCATTCAGCGTTGCGAAGTATCAAAACCTTACTGCTAGATTTTGTAGAAATGTGCATGCATTTTTAAACTATGCTATAAATAGTCCAGATAGAAAATGGAAGCCTATATGGGAATTGAAATGAATACCATTCCAGGGTTGGGTTTTTTGGTGTTGGTTTGATTTTTTTTTTCATTTTAATGTGTTTTATTTTGTATACTATAGTGGAATAGATATTATCACATGATTTCCAAGTATTCTAGAGTAAAACTTATGCAATATGAAAATAATTAAGAATAGATTTTAATTTTGATAGTGAATTTCCCACCTCAGTCAGTTCAGTCTGGACCTGGTACATTACTTGCATCCAGTATTTCCTCTTCCTTTTTTTTTTTTTTTTTGGTAATTGATACTGATGTGAGTCTGCCTTTCCACCAGTTACATTTGTTGAGAAGAAAAAGGAATCATTATAACAACTCACCCATTTTCATAGAACTGGACATTGCCCATATTTAGCTGCTTAAGAAATTTGATGATGCATTTGCATGTCAAATTTCAATGCTTCCATATCCCCAAAATGTTATTTTTGCTGCTTCTGTACAGAGATTCAGTGGGTATTAGCATTACGAAGTGAAAGCTGAACACAGCTGACTTCTAAGATACTCAAGGTGCACCTCCAAGCATTCAGACATCCTTCCAAGTGCCTTAAATTCACTGGGTGATATTGCTCAGGATTACACTGATGGCAAAAAAAAAATGCATAAGATAAAAAGCCACTTGAAATAGTGTTTATTAACATGGAAATATGCTCTTTTAACATTAAGTGTTTTCAAACCTGTTTAAAATGAAAGCAATCCTAAAGCAGTAATACAGCAAATGAAAGAAGTGTATTGCAAAATAAACCCTTAAACAATAAATTACAAGCTGCAAAAAATGAACAACAGCCACAAGGGAATTTCACTAATTCCAGTTCTTGAGAAGAAATACTAAAAGTATGAAATTACAATTATTCATCCATCTAGCAGGGAGCTGGAATTCCAAAAATTAAAATGCAATGCTTTGTTTTTAAAAAATCCTATTTAGACTTCTATATTTTGCTATGATATAAATAGAACTTCAGAGAAGAATTTCTGACTTATTGGCTAGAGAGGTAAACTTTCAGGATTCAACTAATTTCATTTAAATTTATCAAATATAAGTTAATTTCCTGAGCTCTTGCTATCAGGAATGAAAGAAGACAGAGAAGCACCCAATATAGATGCCTCTGTCCACTGACGGAGTGGCTAAATCAAGCTAAACAGCAGATACCTAGGATAAGGTGAACTGATTTTTTAGGTATCTTACTGCTCCCCTGTACTAGAGAGTAAGCTTTCTGCAGATTTCTTCTTGGCTGCTTTTTACTTGTTTTGTTTGTTATTTGGTTAGTCTGTTTGTTGTACAGAAGTCATCCTCACACATTGACAACCCCAATGAGAAAAGTGTAACCCCTTTGAAGTTACCTAAAGAGAAAGGTGATCTTCTCCCAACGTGACAAAAGATCTTTACATCACAAAAACTCTTTAATGAGAATTAAAGTAGACAGATTATTGAATTGAACTTTTCAGTGAAGTTAAATTAATTATTTATTATAAATTCAAAATTATATATGAATGATACCTATACACAATTTGACGATGTTGATTCAATTAGTTCTTGAAATCAAGCTGCAAAGTAATTCGAGTACATTGTGGTCCAAATTATAATTTTATTTTACAAATTCTTCCTTCTAGAATATCTTTTGTATGTTGTTCTTATAGACAAAGGTGAATAGCAGGTGCAAATCATCTGTCATTCAGAAAATAATCCATTTAGCTACTCAAGAGATTGACTATATTCTCACATTCTTGTCTGACATATACTTGTCATGACATATACTTGTATGCTTACTCATGCCATTGCAGGAGGATGATATTGACCAGTCTTCTCCTAAATAGATATTGTAATTTTTGACTCTAGGCATCCATGTTCTGACATTGTCCAGTGTTCCGCTTTATGATCTTGACAACAATTTATGCTTCTGATTCTTCTGAGAATCTTTCAAAAAATTTTGTTCAATTGAATTCACACCAATTTCTGATCTAAGTTATTTTCTCTGAAAACCAAAATATGCCCTTTATTACTAGTTTATTTGTTTCATCATTAATGAGTAGCATTAAATCCATCAATCATTTATTTAAAATTTGTGCTTACTCCTGTTTGAATATCTCACTTTTAAAAGCCAGAGGTGGAATATTTCTGCAGTCTTTCAGTCCCCTTGAGGTCCTTTGTTCTCTCTATAGTACACTGACAAGGAAACTCTATGCCAAATAAATCTAATTTTCTCTCCTCAGATGCTTCTCTAAATGGTTATAATATTCCTTTCATGTCTTTTTAATTGATTTAGCTCCAAAAAAGATCAGTTGAAGACTGTGTGGGCCTTTACTGCATTATCAGTTTCTTCCTTAAGAAAGCAAGAAGTGCAGCTCGTTCATTTTGTTAGTACTTTTTCAAGCTTTTTTTCTCCCTAGCCTTCTTCCAGACTATTTTCATTACTAACCTATAGCATGATGTTTGTGGTGATGCTATCAGGACATCACTGTAGAAAAAAAAATATTTGAAGGATCCTGAAATATCTTAGTAGCAAGAAAACTACTTAGCAGCAAGAAATGCAGCTTTTTAGTACATAGCATCATTCAGACTATTATTCTCATGTCCAAAAGAAGGACTATGTCATAAAGAAAGGAAAAAGGACACTTTCCATCATGAACAATGTGCATTTAAAGTTCATGGCAAGCCTGCTACAGAAGGAGATAAAGCCGAAAGGAAAAAGATGGATGAAAATGACATTTATATTACATAGTTAGCATATCCTAGCATTGATAGAGATAATCTATCAGAGCTGGGATAAAGCGCGGAAGAGGGGACGATTGTTGCAGTTGATTTCTTGTTTAATATTTGTGGGAATTGTCTTCTTGATTTTTTAATTTCCAGGAGTTGTGTTCATCCTTATCTCAAGCCACACATTCTGTGATTTTTAGCAGCAGACCCAGGACATCCGTGATAGCATTCCTGTCTTTTTATTAGAGCAGATGTCACTATTTCTTATTACTTTAAAAGAGAGAAAAACTGTCTGTCAATGTGATTTCATCTCCAGCTCCTCCAGTTCCAGTAAACATTGGTTTCTTTGCAGGTGATGCCACAGCTCAGGAAACTTTTTCAGTGCTAAGTTAGCCTAAACCCCATGGTTTCCAGAAGAAAATGTATTTTAAATTTGTTTCCTGGATTTGCTGGAAATATCCAGCCAAGGGAAAGTTCCCTAGTCTCTGCAGCATCTCTGTGAAATAGGTCCATTTCTGGTCCAGCTGCCAGCTGTTTCCCTGAGCAGCTGCCTGGGACTTGCAGGTTTCCAGCTGTGTGACAGTTCAGCCTGTACCTCTGTCCTGGGGCTCAGCTCCCCTTGGAGTCCCAATTCCCAGCCACTGTGTAGACCCGCCAGAAATCCAAGCATCATTGTCCCATCTGCTTTAGAGCTGCCTACATCTTATTGAGTGAAACATTTCAAGCTTAACCAGCCACAATTTTCCAAAAACCAGAACTTGATGGATGATGTCAACAGAATCTCTGAGGGGAAAAGTGATATCTAAAATAAACTTCACCTTTTTGTTGGTTTTGAGTTCATGAGATTATTTGTACACAAGATGCAAAAAAGACTCTAATCTTTGCCAAGAAAGTAGAAGGCTTGAAGTCTAACATGCTACAAAGCATAGAAAAAAACACTTATTATTTTCAAGGATAGAACCTCCCCTGACACAACAAAGTCAGGAAAAAAACTCGGAGATTTAATAAGAGTGGAGAGATTCAGCCTCAGAATGTCACAGATCCCCACATATAAAGGTAAATGTATAAGAGAACCTTGAAATTACAAAAAAGTCATATGCTTGAAAGGTCCCCAGTCATCTGACCTTGTTTTCAGACAGTTCTCTTGAATTCTTTAGCTTGTAATTGTACCAGGTATGTGGTTACTTCTGCAGTTCAGGTAATGTGGACACAACGTTTTTTCTGAGTGTGCTTTCATAAGAGAAATCAAGTTTAAACAAAAATATTCTGAAATATAGCTTTGGGGTTTTTTTTTTAATCCTATTCAATTTAAAAGTCAGAATATTATGTATCTAGAATAATCTCGGACATATAGAAAAAGGGAATTGGTTTGCATTTGTCTTCTTTCACATCCTTTATATACATATTGTAAGGGAGCAAGGAGACACCAGACAATTCATGGGTATTATCTAATTCTTTAAGCAAATTAATTAAAAGAAGTTCATAATCCCTAAAACCAATAAACCTCCTCCCTTCCCCCCAAATAAACAAAACTAATTGAAAATTTTTTCGCAGGTTGAGAAATCAGCAGAAAACAGGAGCTTAGTGGCTGTGGTTATCTTGAGGAAACTGTCTTCTAATCTGTTTCCTTTACATTTCTTGCAGTGACAACTGGTATTGAGTCAACTGTTTTAGTACAGCACAGACCCAAAGTTCTGCTGAACTGATGAAGGTACCGAAATTACTTTATAACTCTTAAGTACTAAAAACTCTCCAGAGTAGATTTCAGAAAATTCCTTAGAGGGAAGAAAAACACAACTTCCTAGGAGTACTATGACTCCCAGACTATATAAAGGAGATTCAGTGACATCTGAAATAAGACAGAATTAAAAAGTGTGGTACAAAGGCCAGCTCAAACTGGTAACAGATTTATGAAAAGGAATAAAGACATCAGTCTCTAGAAGAGGCTTGAAACAATGAGTATTGTGGCCAACTCTGCTACCATTACATACGCTGAGTAGGTCTGCTTTGATTCAATGACGATATAAATATCCATACTTAAAATGTACTTACTGTGAGTAGTTTCCCTGAATTGAATAGGTCTACCCGCAGAGTACAGATCTGAGTACATACTGGTATCTTGGCAGGTCTGAGGCTTTCTAGTGTAAACAGCCGTTTGGATTTCAGTAAAGCCAAACTTGAAATAAAGATCTATTGAGTGAAAGCAGAAAAAAACGATCTCTAAATATGGAATTCAGCCCTAAGGACAGATATTCTGTTTTACTATGAAAGTACAAGCTTGCAAGATAATGTGTGCCAGCAGATTATCCAGCCTTATGGTGCTGCAGACGGAAGAACTCTGAAGTTCTAGCAGTAGAGCTGAACCTGCAGACTCTTTGGGACATCACCGCTATAACTGAATGGGACTTGGCACACCATTTGCTCCCTGAGGAATGGCTTGGGGTGGTAGAAACATCTCATGTTTTTGAGAAGCCAGCACTATGTTTATGAGGTTCTATTACTCTCCAGACCCATCAGGGTAAGAGCAATTATCCTCCCAAGATACTTGTGCTGAAATGCTGTGTTTTTCTGTGTGTAAGATGGCAACGAAAATAGTCTCAGCAGTCCAGCAGTGTCAGAGGCAGATCTGCTTCCTTCTTTGTTAGGTCTGTCCTTTGATATTGATGAATTGATGTTGCAGCTCATAGGTACCAGTCCAGACTTAAAATTTAGCAATGACTAAGCAAGGAAGCCAGAAAATACAGCAGGAAGCTGAGGGTTAAATGTCCTTTATTTCTAATAAATCCGGTGAGGACTATGTCAGGAATTGGGGAGAAACAAAAGTTATTTCTTTCTGATAGCCATTGCTAGGGGGTGGCTAAGAGTCTGCTACTTTTCATCATTTCTACTCTAATGACTCATTCAGTAATGGCTTGCAGTCTTCTAAAAATTCAAGTTGATAGTTTCCTAATTCAGCAAAGTAATTTTCAATCTCTTTTAGAGTTTTCCACTGTGTCTATCACTGGTGAAGTGTAATAGTTCAATGTATTCTGCAGCCTGGCCACAGTATTAGAAATTAATATTGTCTTTAGACTGTCTTCTAATTGTGGTACAATCAAGGTTCCTGCTACATAATACATGCTTGGCCTTTTCTCTGAGGTATTCTGAGTTACTCTTCTTCTACCAGATAATTTCCATTAAATCATATGAGATGAAGCATAAATCAATTGATTCCCAAAAGCATGCACTTAAGTCAGATCTTTTTTCAAACACGTCATCAACTCCTGATCCTATGATAAAGACCGAAGGCACGTAGTATCCCAGTGGTGTTGTGAGGAAAAAGAGTTTGTCTAGCTTTTTTTCTAGTTAAATAAATACTTTAATGCTACTGGGATTTTGTAGCATTATTCATGGAATGGGTTAGAGCACCTGGACCCTCACACTTCTAAACAGAAGGATAGGAGGAAAAGTAGTCCAAGTCCTTGAGGTACTATAGCCCAAAATGTAATATTATGTATGGTCATTCTACCACATTCATTACTTTTGTAACGCAAATCAAAGACTACTGTAAAGAATTTGGAGAATCTCACTCATCATTTGCTTTAGCCAGCTGGTACTTTTATAATAATTCTGATCATGTCCACTATGTTCTGTGTAGGAAAGAAGACACAGGCCATCAGAGTATGAACTTAGGACAGGGCTTAGAATAAAATATATTTTTTGGGGATCTGGGGCTTGGTATTTAACTTGGATATCAGTTAAACAACTAATTTTCTCTAACACTTGATTGACTAAAATCCTTTTCCCAATCTTTTGAATTTCGGAAATTTACATTATTCTAACTAGCTCAACTTTTTCCATATGTAAATAAGCACTCCTTTGCTACATATAGAGAAAATGTCATAACTGTACTTAGGGTTATAGGTTAACAACCTGTGCAATTTAATTAAAAAAAAAAAAATGAAGCTGTATTACTTTGTTTTAAAAATTGCTCCCAGGTTGCATACTTTATATATACCAACTTTCATGCCACAGTAATTTTTTTTAAAGAGGCAAGTTAAAATCCCCTCAGAAACTTTGTTTAAAAATGAACTGTTTTCAGAGCTTTGAAATTCTTATTGACTTACAAATACAGCTGTAGGGAAAGTGTCTGTTGCACACTGTATTACCTGGAACTTTGTGTTTGCAGCTGCTTGTACGTTCAAATGTACATACTTGTCAGTCCTTTCATGTAAATCCTTCCTCCTCTCCAGGATATCTTTTGGAAATAAACTAGCTCTTCTGAAGTAACATTGCTAGATTTTTCTGCTTATTAAATTGAAAAAATAAAGTCTTCTTTCAAACCTTCCTTTCATCATACATTGCCAAGTGAAATTGTACATTGAATATTTTTTTCTGCTTCAGTTATTTAGCCCAATTTTTTTAAAACCTTCATGGAAAATTATAAAAACCTTACAGGAAGAGCAACAAGGAGGATTGTGGCAATTACAGGCCTGTCAGTCTCACCTTGGTGCTGGCTATGGAGCAGATCATCTTGAGTTCCATCATGCGGCATGTAAAGGACAATCAGACAATCAGACTCAGTCAGCATGAGTTCATAAAAGGCAGGTCCTTCTTGACTAACCTGATCTTCTATGACAACACGGCCCGCTTAGCGGATGGGGGAAAGGCTGTGGATGTTGCCTACCTAATCGGCTCGTGGCTTGGATGGATATATTCTTTGCTGTATAAAAACCTGGCTGTCTGGCCAGGCCCAAAGACTTGTGATGAATGGAGTTAAATCCAGTTGGCAGCCAGTCAAAGTGGTGTTACCCAGGGCTCAGTATTGTGGCTGGTTCTGTTTAATGTCTTTGTCAATGATCTGGACGAGGGGATCGAGGGCACCCTCAGTAAGTTTGCAGGTGACACCAAGTTAGGTGGGAGCGTTGATCTGCTGGAGTGTAGAAAGGCTTTGCAGAGTGATCTGGGCAGGCTGGATTGATGGGCTAAGGCCATTGGTATGAGGTTCAAAAAGGCGAAGTGCTGGGTCCTGCACTTGAGTCACAACAAGCTCATGCAGTGCTACAGGTTTGTGAAGACTGTCAGGAAGACTGACTGGCAGAAAAGGACCTGGTGAGCCAGCAGTGTGCCCAGGTGGCCAAGAAGGCCTATAGTATCCTGGCCTGTATCAGAAAGAGCGTGGCCAGGAGGATGAG
>JAOTQQ010000001.1:39362072-39375983 GCA_026546715.1 Gallinago undulata
CTCATCCTCCTGGCCACGCTCTTTCTGATACAGGCCAGGATACTATAGGCCTTCTTGGCCACCTGGGCACACTGCTGTCTTATATTCAGCTGGTTGTTGACCAACACCCAGAGGTCCCTTTCTGTAGGGCAGCTTTCCAGACACTTTTCTCCAAACCTGTAGTACTGCATGAGTTTGTTGTGACTCAAGTGCAGGACCCAGCACTTACTCTGCATCTCCTCACTGACTATAAAATTAACGAGTTGCACCCATCATCCCTTCTTATTCACAGTTAATGGCAGCTTCCTCAGTTTACATATACTTTAAAATCTCCTTCACTCTGCCACTGCATTATAAAAATAATGACCTGAACCACCAACTCACTGAAATAATTCATCAATACTGGTAAAAATACGTTATCAATAGTGCAGTATAGAGGTGAAAAAAATGGGCCTAATAGTCTCAAAACTTCCTTTTACCTTCTTCCCTAAGACTTACTGTCCTCAAAGAATATTTAGCGAATAACTTGCAATTCCATCACTCATAACACCTTGCCTCTCAAAATAAAAAATATGTAGAGGGACACTGGCGTCATGCTTACTGCTGTTTTAAAGTCCAGATTCAAGTTACTGCACATAGTACTTTTGGAGCTGATAATGTAATATCAAGTATCTATTGCCAGCCTCTTGAATGGACTACAAGAAAGCTGTTGTTGGAAAAGGCACAACTTCTGTCCTATTGTCCAAAGCAAATGTTTTCACAATAATGTTAAATCAGAGAGAGAAATAATGTTAAATCAGAGAGAGAAACACATTGTTTATACTTTGTATAAAAGGAGATACGACATGGAATGGTGTTTTGACTTCACACAGTTAAGAAGAATATCCAGTCTAATGAACACACTGCTAGGCTATGTATATATACACAAGGGTAGTTCTCCAGGCACTGCACTGATGTAATCACTAGATAGAAGACCAGAGGCTGATTTTCTTACATTATGCATGACAGTCTTTGAAGGTGTATTTTATAACCTTATAATGTCAACATTTTATACTTTTTTGATGGTTGCGCTGGGCTAAATTTTACCTTTGGAAATGGTGTGGGTTTAATTACAGTTTATTTCTGTGTCTGAGGCAAAAGCAGCCATTTCGTGGCTATGGAGTTGCATATGGCACTTAAGCTGGTGAAATATGGCTTATACATTGGAACTGTATCATGGAACTGCAGCATGCTGTCTTGGCACGCTGACTGCTGCATACGCTACAGCCCAGGCTGGAGGAGGAAGCAAGCCAACCAGGTAGCTCCAGAAGTCACTGTTAATTCCCAAGGTTTCTTAGAACCATCTGTACACTCAGCCCACATCCATGCTCTTGCAGTGGTGGGGAACTACTGTCAGAGGCAGCTGTGAACCTCCCTCAAATCTCCTTTTCCCCTCAGAATACTAAAAGTAGGAGCTGCTCCAGTTAAGAGCTAGGGTGTGGAATCAGTTTTTATTCTGCTTATAATTAAGATAGCTGCAGTTAATATTTTCTTTTTCATTTCAAAAAGAGGTGCCATGAAAATAATAAAATGTCAAAATTTAAATAATAAACTGGAACACTGTTGTAGTAATGTTGACTCTTTTCCAATGAGGAAAAAAAAATCTACATTTCTTTTTTCATTCTGTTCTAATTCCAAACATCTGTGAAAGATATACCAATATAAATGAGCCAAGTAAATAATTAGAATCTGATCCAAGCAAATTTTATGATTCTGATTTCCTACAGTTATAATTTTTAATATATGATGATAATTAGCATTGCTGTTGATCATCAGCTTACTGAAGAAGAGAGGTAACTATTGCTTACAAAACCAGAATAGAAAAGATTAAAAAATTTTGTATCCCTACAAATAGAGATAAGCTTACCTTTGGGAATTTAACTCAATGGGTTTTCCAATGTTAAAAATATTCTTGTATATTTATTTCTTACAAGTGCAGGAGTGTATCAACTGCCCATCCAAGATCTTTTCAGAGAGATTCAAAGACAAGGCAGTCAGCCTTCCACTTCTTTGTACTGAAAGCACTTTCTTAAGCACACAGACTTAGGAAAATAAAAATATATTTTATTAATCTCTTTCTAATCTCTTTCATCTCTAGATACCATTGTGTACTTGCTGTGCGGTGTTGTTGAAGGGTGGTTCATAAATTCCCGTTCTAGGGTTTTAATTGCCTGAGAATCTGCAGGTTCTCATTGTCCAATCAAAGTCCCTTGGAGTTGCCTAAAATTTACTGCTATAACTTGCAATATAACTGAAATGCGTATGTTCCATCTGCATTCCCCTTATTTATGTGATACTCCAAAATAATTTTCAGAAACGTGTTTTTTCTTTTTTCGGTTCAGTCTGCTGAACAGTGTCAAATAGATATAAAAGTGACAAGGACAAAAAATAAATGAATCATGCAGAACAAAAAGCCTCATTTATCAGGTCAGAAAATCCAGTCCTCCTAAGACTGGTATTATCCCATTTATAAGCTAGTTCACATACTTAAGTACCAACAGGTCATTTTCTTGGGTACTATCTGAAGTCTCATCTCTTAATCTTGACTGTAAATTTTTGTGGGTCTTTAACCTGTGCCAAGAATGTGACATTTAAATCAGAAGAGGTTTCTTATTCTGATCCCCTTCTCGTACAGCTTTTACAAGGAGTACCTTAAAGCATAAGTGTCACACATTCCTCATGTGAGAGGGAGACTGGCAAATTTATGAGGACATACACACACTCAGACAGCAATTGATTGTGATTAAAGTGGTTGAAGTATGTTCACATAGATGTGGAATTCAGACTTAGCAGACTGTACTGCTTAACTGCTCCACCAGATAGTTCATTTTATAGCTATTATTATATGGTCTATGTCCGATTTCACAACATTTAGTATATGGCCACAAATTTATTGTTTGGGTTTTTTTTGGTTTTGTTGGGTTTTTTTTGTTGTTTTGTTTTGTTTTTTAATAATTCCTACATATATAATAACTCCATGTGTGGTTCCTTACAATTTAGCAAGGAGGAAAAAACTGAGGAAAAAACATTAATATTTCTACAATAGAAACACCTCTGCCTTTTCTATACTTTTCTTCTTTCCAAATATCGTCAAGCATTTTATAAACACAAAATGACACCAAGAAGACTGCTTTAAGGCCAACAGATTTTAACCATTTAGAGACAGAGAAATGCAGGCAGAAGCGATCTCCGTATTTTTTGTCAGAAGCAGAGAAGACATGGCAGCTCATATTTCAACGCAGACTAACAGGATGAGAGTGTACCTCTGGCATGCCTGAGAAGACTATGAGAAAGCCAAGAAAACCTCTGGATTTTCACCCCTACAGCTACTAGTTCAAGCTGCGTCAAGACCCCCTGCTGTATGTGTATACCTACATGTGTGACAACCATCCTCTGCACCCCATATAAACAACCACATAGAAGGATGCACAGGGAAAGTCCAGTGTCACAAAACAGGAACTCTTAAACTACATGACGGGCTTATGCCTTTCATTTTCACACAGATTCCCAGATTTTCAACTAGCAGGTGTCACTGTGATCATCTGGCCTGATTTTCTACTCAGACATTCCAGCTCATCGATAGGCATTTTAGGGCTGGAGTAATGATCTAAACTGGAACTGGAATCCTCCTAAACCATCTGTGTCAGAGACTGCTGGACCAGAACATAGCACTTACGAGTCTGATGAATGCACAGGGATGTAGTCCCACAGTATGGTACCCTGAAGGACCATATGGAATACCCAGTGATTAGGCAAAAGAAGATATTCTGGCCTAAAAAAAATTTATTTATTTATTTATTTATTTATTTTGTTCTCATATATTCCTTTAACTCTATCAGGCACCACAACTGGCTGAGCTTCCTACATGGAGAAATCTTCAAACTGGAAACAAGAAACAATGTAAGAGTTAATGTACATGTCTAGATCCAAGCTAGTCACATAAAATCCTTTTATAATTAATGAAGATACATAGACTCTTCCATGGTGTGGCTGATTTCAGCACGAAGTTGATGTCTAAAATATGTCAGATGAGTCACCGCTTTTTTCTTTTCCATGATTATAAAAGGAGCATAAGATGAGTCACCTGGTTTCAGATATCTGCATTGGAGATACCTAGTTAGGTGGGTTGAATGCCACCCTGAGCTTCTTCTGAGGCTGTCAGACCACTTTCTGACAAACTCAATACCCTGAAGATGAGCAGACCTGTCACCTTCTATGAATTTAGAGTTGCAGAACCTATCCCTGAGCACAGTCAGCGGGCACAGGCTGTTGTCTTTAGCACTTAGTGAAGAATATGATTGACAGGCCAAAATCTAACATTAGGGAAGCCTGTTCTGCCAATGTTAGTGTGACAGGGACACAACAGTCTGCATTTTATCCGTGAAAATTGCCAAATGCTGAAAGTTGTGTATTGCTAGACATAAGGAGCACACAAAAGTTCTTCCTGTATATGACAGATAGAAAATCCCTGAATTAATCTAGAAAAAGCATGCTGATTTTCCTGAGATCTAAAGGACCTTTTTTTTTGTTAATTAACTGCACAACATAGAACTCTTAGAAAAAGGACCTAAAGTTCCATTTACCTTAAATTGGTGCCTGTATTAATTAAACATGTATTCATGACTTAAGCCTCATGGAGATCTTAGCATATTTTCAAAGGGATAGAGTTTCTGAATATCTTTCCTAACCAATCACTTAAATCAGTGGGAGAGGTTTATTATTATTTTTGATTTAGTTCAAGTAAAATTTATTGATAAACCTTGCAGTTCCGTTCTTAAGGATAAAAATTTGAAATCTATTATAGCTATCTGTATAGCTATATGTGTCAATATATTTTTTCCTGCTAGACTTTAGATCAGGATTAGATGCTGCTTTGGAATTCACCAAAATTTTTTGCACCTATAACAGCAGTCTGGTTAGTAGAAACATTTTCCGATATTGCATGCATTTGAGCCCTGACTTTGCTGGTTTGCCTCCCATTTGTTTTCTTTCCAGTATTTTGTCACAAATTTATGGCTTCTGTATGACAATAAATTTTGCAGCACTGGGTAATAGGCTATAAGGTTGCTTTTAGCACATCTATTAATTTTTTGCCATCTTCTTCATTTCCTATATTTCATTTGACATATTAGATTATTTATGAACCGCTTCTCTATTGATATTTACTTTAATCTTGTTTATTTCTCTGTTTAACTTAGGAAAGAGCTCAGCTGGTCTGGCCTCAAGGGTACCTATGCCAAAACCCTTAAGAACATACATCAACTCCAAGCAAGCTGCTTTTCAGGCATTGGGTAATAGATGTGAGTAAATGAATCACAACAAATAATCTAGTCAATAGGCTATACTCTCTTTTTCCTCACATTTATTCAACAAATAACATGTCAAACATAATATATTACAGATTGATGGTTTTGGAAATATGGGCAGTGCTGCTTGACCAAAAGTGACCACATGAAGTTATTCCTGTTCCTTTACTTAATAAGCCAGCTCACTTTTCCATAAGGCTGCATTTCCCCTCCTGCGCCTGATGCGCTGGGAACAAGGCTGTGCTGTAATTTGAACACATGGCTGCAGCACAGGTTGCTGCAGTTCAAACCTTTAGCTCCAGACATGCTCATTCAACAACCAAGGTGGTGCTTTTATATAAAGCACAATATAATGCAGAGACTTCTAAATACAAAGCTGAGGCTTGAATTCAATGATTCCTCAGAGGAGCTACTCTGAAAGCTGTTTTCCATGTACTTTTCTGCAAATGAAGTGGAGTCTTTGTGGAGACTCAGTGCAACATAGAAGGAAAATAGCTAAAGTAAATAAACTTATTGTTTAAAAAAAATAATCACAGTCAATTTTTGTACAATTAAAGACATTATACTACAGGTCTTGTTGTTCTATAATGGAATTCACTTCTTCAAATAAAAAACTGTGCTATAAAAAATTAAAACTCCAGATTTCTTTGTAAAGATTAAAATGTGCTAACCATCCTATTCACTGTGCTAATTGACAAGGCTGACTGAAGGCTTTGCAAAGATGTGCTTTTAAATTAAAGCCGAAGGGATGAACTGTACCCACTTGAAAAGGGGACGATGCTTCCTGTCAGACCTCCAGTGGGGTAACCAAAGGGAAAAACTGTACATGACTTGAGAGTTCTCATGTCCCATTTTCAGTGTTGTGTCCTGTAGACTGTGCTAGCAGAAATACTGCCAGGGAGACTGCCAGCGGTTAGGGCTGAGATGACTTTGGTCATGATTTCTGAAATCACAGAACTAAATGTAGTTGTGTGCTTGTAAAAGGAAGGGAAGGAGTTGTGAGATTTACCTAATTCAGTGTGCATCTGGTGGAGTAGGCTTCCTCACTGATTGACTGACAAAGGTTGTAAGCACTCCTGTTAAAAACTGTTCAAAGACAAAAGTGAATATGTGCTATTGGTGTTTTACAGCACAGATCAAAGAAGGCATACATTTCACAGATTTCAGAGGTCTGAACTCTACTGCACTCTGAAATTTTACATTCATGTAAACAAAGTTTCTGCCATTTAATTTCTAGGTTCCAATGTTTTCATTTATTCTTTACTTTCCAAAAAGAAAAGGAAGAAGCAGTGAAGAGATATTTCTACCATCTCATCAGTGACTGATACTTTCTAAATTCTAGTTATGATACATGTTTCCTTGGGGGCAAAACAACAAAAGATGTTTCTGATGTTATCAGGTTACCAAAAGAATTCACAGACTTGGTGTCAACAAACATGACTTATTGTATAGGGAATATAGTAACCTGAAATATGAGAGGTATAACTTTATTACATCTTTCCTCTTCTTAGAACCACAAAATACTCTCATGTCTCCCTCTTGCTACCATTAGCTCTTTACTCTTTCAGTCACTCATCATACAGTTTTATAAGTCATTTGCAGTTTACACCAAGTCTTTTGTGATCTGAGGCCCTCTGTTGCTTCAAATGTGAATACACATATGTACAGCAGACACTGGCTGGGTGGATAGTTGGGCATTGTCCTGGATATATGGTTTGAGTCACCCTCTGTGACATCTCCAGATGCCTGCCTGTTCAGCCCCAATCCTGGTATGCTATACTGTCCTACTCCCAAGACACGCTAATTTTGAGCCAGCTCTTTGTTCTGCGTATTTTGAGCAGATAATAGATACTAGCCATGAAACAACAGTTGTATTTCTTTCATCATGCTGGATGTTCTCATCTTCCAGCTGGTGTGCCAGTGCCTGAAAATATATACCACACGTGCAAATCTCTCCCAGAAAAGACTTTTAGAGGTGATATCTCTCAGAAGATGGAAAGTGTGCAAGCCTTCCAAATGCCTTTCAAGTATGAGTGTTGATTTGACCCACAGTTTTGCACATTCTCATGTAAAGGTTGCAACATCTATCATGTTACGACATTTATATGGGGTGCCTTCTCTCAGGGAAACCTTATTTATATCACCTCAGATTTGGAACTAGAAACCTTACAGGCAGCTGGTCCTATCAAAGATACCAAATTTCAGAGCAAGCCAGTAAGTATGAAATTTCAGAAGATACAGAAAAATCAGCCTTTAAGCCAAGAAGATTTGCTAATGTAGCTATGGCTTTGCCAAAGTTTTTTGTGGCCCATCTATCCAGCTGACTCACCTGTCTGCACAGACATACCTTAGCAATGACTATCTGTTTCAATATTGCTTTAAAGTCATGGACGCCTATGTAGGAGAATTACTCTGAGACTGACAAAGCATAAATATCTGCAAGTACAAAAAAGTTAGAGGCATAGCATAAGAAATAAGAAGTCCATCTCAGCCTGCACCACCTAAAAGGGAAGGTTTTGCTCTCCTTGAACGATTCCTTAGTACTGAAGTCTTTAGTATCCTTTGAACATGTTCCGTGTTTAGGCCAACAGAAACCTTTCCTGAAATGAGGGGTATAGAAATTTGTCCTTAGAGTGAGTTCAGCTGTCATCACTCATTCGCATGGTGAAATCTTGAATTAGCTCTATGTCAGATCTATAATGGAAGCACAAGCATAGGATATAGATCCACAGTAAAATTAATTTATACAATCTTCTAAAAATATATATTTTAGTTGAATAACATACACAATTAATAAAATTTTATTAAATATCTTATTTAATTAATTTTCCCATTTCTTTATTAATCACATTTAGAATATTTGTTGTATTGTGTATCAGTATCGCCATTATTTGCTGACTAATTATTGATATGATAAGCAACTCCAGAGCTGTAAAAAGCTGTTCACTGAATAATCCGTTTTTTATGAACATTAATTTATTTAAAGCAACATGTAATTTCTTATTACATCACTTAGATAATGACTATTCCTTTTCATTTGTTACCACTTTCCATCAGAGTAGAGTAGCAGCTTGCTGGATAAAGTATATTTCTTCAAGACATATCCTTAATTAGCTTGTAGAAAAGTAAAACTATCATGCCAGTTTTCAGCCAGTAATCTTAAAATAAATGGAACTTGAAAAAAATCTCTTAGCATCTCTGCTTCATTTTCTACCTAGGCATATCTTTGCCTTTTCTACCATGAAAAAGACAATGTAGACAGCCATCCTCAGTTTTCTGTAACACTAGATAAAGTGAGTCCTTCAGTGCGAGAGAAATTGAAAAGCAAGGGCAAATAGTACAGCTATTGCATCATCAAATGTTTTACTTCTTTGACACCAAAGTAGGCCTATTGCCTTTGTACCTCACCTGGAGGAGTTGGGTGCTACCAAAGAGGGATGCAGCCACTAGGATTTCTAGAGAACAGTCTCTGTTATAAAGTTAATTAAGGTTCCTACCCAGTGGAGGTAGCCAGCTGAAAAACTGAGCGAAAGCAGTGAGTTAAAGTTGTTCCTGCTTTCAGGGCTGCAGGGAGGCACTGCAATTGATTTCGGATATTTGTAGATACTGGTTTCTCCCTAGCCAGGAATCACTCTCCTCTTTTAACCATTGCCAGGAAAAATGTTCAAGCAACTGGAGCTTCCTTATCCGCTCCTGAAGCCCTTGATGAATGATAGTCTCTTCAAAGGGAAAGACTTGCCTGTGGGATGTTCTCCCAACAGGGGTAAATTTGGGATCAGCACCTACGTATGCCAGAGCATGTAAGGCATTTTCCCATTCCCAGTTGAGTCCGGCAGGAGTTAAATGAGGGGGTTGTGGATCATGTTGTCATTTTGCGTTGGCACCTTAATTCATCCCAGAGAAGCTGAGGTTTGCCAAAGCTCAGCTTTCACCCATTTTTGGACATGGTTCATAAAGATATATCTAGGTACCTAAATATAATGCCCTGATATTTAAATAATTGAACAGTTTTTAACAGTCATTAATTGGATTTCAAGCTAGCTTATGTACAAGTGTAAGAAGAGATTTGAATTTAATAATACTTTAAGTAAAACAATCTGGAAAAGCTGAGATTATGTGGACAAAAAAATCCATATTAAATGTTTCCTCTGCCAACTTAGTCAATATTCATCGAAGTAAATAGCTTGGAAAAATTAATTGGCCCATGAGGAGTTGTCATGTTAAATTTGCATGCTAGATTCAGAGTTAGAGACTGTGAAATGGAGAATTTTCGGTTATTTTTTAAGGGCAAAGCTAAAGTAGTTGGGAGTCAGTAAAGTGCCAGAATAATAAACCAGTTGTCAAAGAAGCAATATTACCTATTGGACTGGGAAGCTGACATTCCTAACAGCACCTGCCCTTTAATTGAACACATTGAAAACATACGAGTTAAAATTAAATAAAACTACTTTTTATTAAAAAAATTATTATTTACATGAACTTAAGCTACTTTGTGAAAGCGGAGCTGAGTGGACAATTTTCTTTTCATCAGTGAATGAAAAGAAAAAATAAATGAGATCTGTTCAGATCAACAGGATATTGATCACTGCAATCCTACTCCATTTTTCCCTCACTAGAAAGAGAGAGTGAAAAGGGAAGCTCAACCTCGCTGCTCCCCTAGGACAATCATTTGGGAAATCCAGCTTAGATGAACACATTATTTAAAAGAATAAGGAATAGTCTCAGAAGTAGAGGTTATTATAATCTGAAAATTATCCATACTATGTTGATAGTTACTTTCTTGAGGGCTGAGTAGTCACCTTAGAACAGGGAGCTACCATATCTAATATCAGTTTCTTAAACATTGGACATTGGAAAGAAACAATATGACCATCTCTGTGTAGAGAAGCATGCTGGAAAAATGAGTTATTTTCTTCTTTATTTTTTTTTCCCCAGCTGATTTTTTTTATTAATTCCAGTTGAATTCTTGATTTGTTTTCAGTTTGACAAAAACAAGGAAGTTTTCAGCTAAAAAGTTGCTGAATGCTTCTTTAAAGTTTATTATGCTTTTCTACTGATCCCAGAGTAAATCCTATTTTCTCTATGGTTTGTATTTATTGTGTCCTGTCTAATATCAACACATTTGCAGTTTTCATGCAGTGAACTCACAAAAAATCTTAATGAACTTACCTAAATATTGATATATGTATATTTATGAGAGAGAAAATAATAATGAAGAGTTATTACATAATGACAAGAACTATAATTCAAACAACTTTTATATATATATGCATATAAATATATGAATGTATGAATAAAGACATAAATGTGTATACACTCAAATGTACAGATACAAAAACTTATATTGTTCTTTAAAATATAATTTAATAGAGAAGATTAAAATAATTGTTCCTCAACTTCTGCAAAACCTTCTAATTGATTATTCATGTGGGGATTTTTTCCCAGTAACCAATAAGATATTTTCTAAAAGACTTATCATGTGCCAATTTAATTTCTTTGAAATTATTCTTAGATATGGAGATCCTAACTCTTTTTATTTAACTAAAAGATGCATGGTTATTTTTTTTTTCATGTTTAAAATAAAAACTAATTGTTAGTTCATTCTAAACCCTCAAACCTAAAGTTCACAGCTATGTGTGATGTTCATACTCCACTTGAGGCAAAATCTGATCACAGATTTGGTCTGGGAACAAATTCTTTCATAAAAAGAAAAAAAATAGTTATAATGAAAACTGAAAGTTATCAGGTGTCTCCCACAGGAAGGAAATTTCCTAATATTGGACTGTGAGTCTGGCATGCTCAGACAAGGTCCTTAACAAGATGCCAGGACACATCACAAACTACACTGGCCCTATAGTCAGAAGTTTGGTTCAGAGTCTGGGCCAAACTGTGATTTCCTCTTATTTCATGGTGTGTCAGAAGTGGTCCCTTGGCAAATATGACAGCTAGGAGCTATTATCCTTGCATTTTTAAAGAAATAAGATGTGACAGTTCTTTTTATCAATTTGATTAGCTTTTTCTCCTTTTCTGTAACAAAAAATAAGTGGTTTTACTCTCAGAACTGGTGGTGTTAAATAAGAATCTTGGATGTTTTAGTTAATTTAAAGAGGGAAAAGTGTAAAGATGAGTGTATCATATCCTTGTGAGAGTAAAATTTTTAGTCAAACTTTGGATATATCCTTCATTAAATATTACAGTAAAAACTCTTACAGCTATGAAATAAATTATACAGACTCACAGTGTATGGTACTCAGTTGAATACCTGTATCTAATTTTAGAAATATTTGAATCACCAGAAAAATCCTTTACTAGCATTAATTTAAGGCTTAATAGAGTTATTATTAAAAGAGAACTGCAAATTCTGTAATTTTATAAGAAGCTTAAATCAAGGCCAGTGAAGGAGGAGGAAAATATTGCATTGCTCTTGGATATATGCTACTTTGGGAGAAAAAAAGAGATGATTTGTTCTCTAGTGATATCTTATTCTTGCTGCACATGCTCACATACTGCACTTCCTCCCCTGAGGACTGCTTATGTTACTCATTCATATCCATCCAATGTCCTCTATAACCTGATATTGGTCACCAACATTTACTAATGTTAGCTATTCCGTTGAAGCATGTATGTTGCCATAATCAGCCATCTAGGTATTCATCAGGAGCTTTTCTGATCACATCATATAGTTAACATGGATCTGCAAAATAAAGACTGTTAATTGCTGCCAGCTATAGAAGCTAACTCCCTTCCAGATGCTATCAGATGCCAAAATTAGCAGGTTGAAACAGCAATCTCTTGAAACAGACTATTGAAATTATTTTGATTTATTCTTTAAATTAGGGAAATTCAATAACCTTCCTTAATAACTAATATTTACTCCTTAAAAGCACCATGTTTCCATATCCACAAAGGAAAACAAGAAGAATATGGTCCACAGTGCCATGACTACATAGTTAAGTAAAACTTTTTTCTTTGTGGGAAAATTTGGAAAGCTCTGTTTTGCTGCTTTAGACATTTAATACATTGAAGTCTTATACTACTCACTCGCTCTTTTTGTCCACTGTCTGCTGCTGGTACTCAGAGTTGTCACAATGTCTCAAGATGCCCTTTGACAGAGGTGTTTCAAGTATTGTCAGAAGTACCAACCAATTTCCTTTGTGAAAATGTAGTAATTTCAGTTTTCATTAGTAAATGGATAAAAGTAATCTCTTTAGGGTTTACTATACACCATTCAAATTGCTACTCCCACTGGCCATAAGGAGGTCAGGTTAAAAATAGACACCAAAACTGGTAAGAAAATCCCTCTGCTGCCCTAGTTGGCCAAGTGAGAGCCAGGCAGTGAAAGGGACAATCCCCAGCAGAGTAGGTGCTGGGGCAAAGAGTGGGCAGCTGGGAGAAGCCAAGGGGCAATAAAGCCCCACTACAAGGGCACTGCACCAAAGGCACCACCCCTCCAGCAGACCCTCCCCTCCAGCGCTGATCTCCCTGCAAGCAGTTAATCCCACCCCTCCATGCCCTAAAGGCATTATCTTGTCTGATATAATATTAGACATTTGGGAAAGAAAAAAACCAAAACCAAGCCAAAACCAAGCAATAAGTGGTGGGACTTCAAGGCATATATAAATACAGTAATTTGTGAATAATCAAATTTCAAGTTTAGCTTCTTATCTTTTTTTAATATGCCACAAGAACATCTCCACTCTGTTACTGGTCTACACCAGGTAGCAAACTCTAACGTGTTGTTTACTACATCTTTGCAAGATGTTACAACCACTTCAGAAAATCTAGGTAAAAGAATGAATAAATATGCATGGTGTTTTACCTATGAAGAATTTGTGCTCCTATAATGTTTCTAAATTATGCCAAGCTTCCATATATTCTACATAAATCCTTTAGTATTCATTCACCTCTTGATAGGCACACCTTCTATCATCATTTAGTGACCATAATTATATTAATGCATGGTTTATTATGCCTTAATAAAGCGTCAAACCCAAGTCATCCTTTACGGAGCTATTAATGAACTACAAATCTTTATTTAGGAATGCAAAGCCAAATTTTTTTTCTATCAATACTTTCTTGGCCTGAGTCATAAATGAAAAGCCAACGTCAAATATTACTGCATATTCTCCTCCTTTTTTGTTAGGAATTTGGAGAAAAAGTCAATTTATCTCTTTGCATACCAGCCCCTTTTGTGTGTATGCTTGCTCCATGTAAACTTGTGGATGTTTCATGACTGTTCTCTGAGCAATGCAATCCTTATCTTTTAATGCAACAGTAATCTCATCTCAGACCCCCTACTCATCTGACAAGGAGAGCATGCTTACAACAACTTGTTACATATAATGAATTTTGGATTGTTTCTGTCTTTATGTTGTAGAGAGCTTCTATCAGTCCTTTATCTGAAAGCTAAGCCTTCTTCCTCACATTTTCTTTGTGCTCTCTGTTTGTATGGGAGGATCCAGCCGAACCGGTTTCAGAGCACAATAGGTGAGATGCAGGGAGTTATCATCCAACTCAGCTTCATCTCTGCCTTGCTTCCTCTATGCAGAGATGACTTGGGGGGAGCTGCAAAACGGCTCAGCCCGGG
>JAOTQQ010000001.1:39384105-39396417 GCA_026546715.1 Gallinago undulata
TACCCTTTGGGTCCTGTCACACAGCCAGTTCTCAATCCACCTCACTGTCCCCTCATCCAGCCCACACTTCCTTAGTTACCCAATGAGGATGTTATGGGATGTTATCTTCTATACCATTTTCTCCCGTTCTATCTAAATTCATTAAACATGGAAGAAGTTACTCTTGATATTTAAACATTTTCTGGAGAATAACACAAGGGCCACTCCCACATTCTCTGTTACCTACTGTTCAGCCTATGACATTGAATTTAATTTTCCTATTAGACACTGCAAATCCTGTCAAGTACACTAGCGAATAACTATTTGTCAGGTGTGACGAGAATATTTCTCCCTTTCTTCACTCCTGTGAACAATAAACAATTAAAATATATTGTATATATATGAGAGCTTGAACACACTCTATGTTTTATACCTTTTAAAAATAACCTCTTACTCTTAAGGAAAGTATTTGACTTTTGTAAGAACCCAACAGAAAGACAAGGTGCCTCAAAGCTCACTTGCCGCAGGACTTCTGATGCCAGTGTACCGATAAAAAAGAATGTATGTCCTTGGTTCTCAAAACAACTGTACCCTCTGCCCTGAAAACTTGTCTACCTTGCAAGGCACAGCACTGCTTGTGCAGCAGAGGCAAGGGGGTCTCATGCAGCAACCATGTCGGACAATGATTGGATGAGCACAGGGGACTGTCACATTGATTGGTCAAACTACAAGTCAACAGGAACTATAAATTACTGTTATACCCCACTGCAATTGGGACCCCTCACCACCATCGACCCTCACCATTGTGAAGGTCTGAGAATTGTGGATCAATGGGACACCGTTGACACCAGAGGATTGTCGAACTGTTGTGTGTACTGACCGTGGTGGTGATACACTATTTCTTGCAGCTCTCCGAAATTCTGCTTCTCCTTTCCTCCTTTCCTATACATCTGCCTTTTCTCTATTGTCATTTAGCGTCATTTTTAGGTAACAATAGTAAAACTATAGTAAACACCATCTGACCTCGTTTGTGTCTTAATCACACCCCTGGAATCATTTCAAACCCCCTCCTGGACCAAAAATCGGACTGGAACCTAACAACTTTCAATCATGTCAAATCTGACACAAAAGAAATCAGTTGTAAACACATTTAATTTTTGTTGGTTTTCTCAGACCAATGTACTCCTGGCTCTTTTTAAAACTGTAAAAAAACAATAGGCTTATGATGTTTGAATAGTCTACACATTTTTTAAAGCTTAATTGCAAAATAATCTGTTCAAAAACAAGGTCTACAGTCATCATCTCTTTAACTGCATGTTAAGGACAAAAGTAATCACATTAAACTAACATAGGCAAGCAAAACTCTGTCTGACAGCTGAAGGTGTTACACCTAAAGTTCAGAGTTCAGGGGCTGATTTTTTTTCTGCAGGCTGTCATATAGGTAGATTATCCTTAATATGCTAGTAGCTAAATGCTAGCCACCTTTACCTAGTTATATACGAGAAAGCGCATTTATTTAAGAACTTGAGTACCAGGGCCCAGTGCCCTCCCTAGACTGAAAGAGGTAAGTTCCATGTCTCCCTGAAGAATACTTGCTTCCCAAATTAAAGAACAGGTAACAATGACTGAAGGATAGTACAGATCACAGTCTTCATCTCCTTCCTGTTTGTCATCCTTGGTAGTTGTGGGGCTAGGAAGGGGGAAGTTCAAAGGAGTACATACTCTGTAGCTTGTTGCTCAGTTTAGTCCTTTGAAAGGAGGAAATCCTGGATTAAAGAGTCTTCCTTCAGGTTGAGTTTTGCGTTTTGTGATGTGACTGTTTAATGTAACATAAATTCTAAGGGAAGTCTGACTCTGGGTTTTAGATTACACTCTGCCTCCATGTTTTAAGAGCAAGGAGATCCAAAGGATGTTGTGTTGTCTTCCAAATCCATTACAGGACTTCACCCTTTGCTAAGTACTTTGTTCACAATTTAAAGGAAAAAACAATGGCATATGGTTCAGTTAGTAAGCCCTTTTCATTAGACTGTCAATTCCTGTAGTGTTTTATGCAGAATGTGGCAAATTATCTGTGGGGATACTAGTAAGTAACAAGGCTGGTGAAGAGAACAATATCTAGAAATTACAGGGTACTGTAAAACCTTTCAAATTGAAGACATCTCAGAAATGAGCACCTTCAATGGGCAAAAGAGGTTTCAAATATTTTCATCACCATTCAAATTTATGCAAAACAAATATGTAAAGTTGACAGAACAACCCTGGAAAAAGGTCTTTACTGAAACTGCTTTATATTGCAAACCTTCCTCCTAATTATTACTACAATTATGTGATCCATTTATTCCCCACTTCATGATGTTCTTCATAAATCACTAAGGAGTTTCTTTAATATATATACTGGCAGCTTGTTCAAAAAATCTTACTGCTTGTTAAATATACTTCTTGTATTAGAATGGCACATAATTATTAAGAAATACTGGAGAAAACCTGTATTACATTTCGGCCTCTGATGAGGATGGATTAGCATATGCTACCTGTAAGTTATGAATTTAATTTATCTATTGGTAACTGATTTTCTCTTTGATTAATGACTATAACATGTTTAGCTCTTTGGTGAATACCTGGATTTATACTGTATTGAGTTCTGAGTTCTACAAGAAAGAAAACCTGGTGCAGTATTAACAGTTTTGCACTAAAATTATTTGCAAACTAATTAGCAAAAGTTTTATATCCTAGAATAATTTTTAAAATGGCTCTCGATTAATCAAGTAATCTATGCTGTGCTGCAACAACAAAGGGCACGGACTGCACCAAGTGATGAGATGAAGACGAAGACGATTAATGTTTCCTTTTTGCAACATATATAGTTTCTGTTTTCTGATCACGCATTGTGCTCTCTACACAGATAAGTTGTGAGTGAAAGTTCACACGCAGTTGTGAGCAATACAATTGGCTACATATAAGTTTCCACGCATCTAGGCTAACCAATCATTGTTATCTGTTTTCTATCTTGCTATCCTTTTTAGCACTGCCTTGCTAGATTTCATGCCACATAGACAATACCATATAACATTCTTTTACTGTTCTCACGCTTCCTGCCCTCCAGAGCAAGAACATCTGCTGAACTCTCACAGAGCAGTGTATCTCCAGTTTCCTCATTCCCACACCATACAACTGCAATTAGATCATTCTTGGCTGTAGAGTTGCATCAATTTTTCTAGGCTCACTTGGCCAGAGTACACCCTGTGCTCAGAAGCTTCTATGAAGATTATTTTTCATGATAAGTACAGTCTCGCTGTACCTCAAAATCACAGAAGTCTGGGGATTTAGATATGTAATAGGGTTTAAGAATCTCATATCCCAAACACAAATTCCTTGAGAGATGCCAAAAAATAAACATTGTTTAAAAATTTGTATTCTTGTCCAGAGAAAAGAATGAGCTCTTTCAAAAGATAGTAATATTTGGACATTTCACCTTGACTATATATAGATGTTTTCACTTCACATTTTAATTAATTTCAAGTCTTGATGACCAATAGCACCTTCTGCTACTTAAGGTGTAGTTTCACAGATTAACTTTGTGTCTCTCCTAATGAAAATGGTACTCCTGCCTTGACTCTTAGGGGATGCAAAATGATCATGGGTTTGACCTCAGCTAAAAAGTAAACAGTTTTCCTCTCTGGATCAATTTTCTCAGCATCAAGCCCTGATTTGCTTTGCCACATGGCTGTAACTGTTAGGAGCACTATAGAGAAGGGACCGGCACAGAAGTGGGATGTCTTCACATGATGGTAGTGTCAGCTCAGGTCAGTTTCAGTTGATGGCAATCCAGATGTTGTCCATGCTTATGTCTAATCCTTTGAAATACTTTTATCTACTAACTGCAAGTGAAAATGCAGAAATTGCCATCTAGGATGAGGCTGATCTTTATTCCTTCCTGATATGTCAGGTATAATTTACAGGGCTGGGGAGACACATATTTTGGTTCTCCATCGTGGTCATCCTGTCATGGCTATGCCACTTCATTTCCTGCCCTCTAATTTCAGACTGGAACTGAGTTTATCTCTGTACCTGAATCCAATACTGGTCAGAATCCACTTCATTTTTTTTAGAAGAAAGCTGAAATTGTTATAGGAAAGCAAAGAAACAATGAAGCTTATCCTTCAAGAAAAAAAATACCCTAATCTTTCCTTGCAAAAAAGCAGGCTATGCTTGAAATTGTTTGATACTTTTACTTTCTATACTCTTGGGGAAGGATTTAGGTCCAGCAATAAAAAAATTAATCTCTTATTTATCAATACAGTAATTGCCATATACTCATGTCAAGGAAAACTTGCACTGCATGTCTGAGAGCCTACACACTGTTATGGTGAGTCATTCTGACAGATAGGAGATACTGGTCATTTTGGCTCTAATTTAGAAAGATGAATACTGGATGCCACTCTGAGGTGGAAAGCACTAGGAAAGAAGACCTGAGAAATTAAATCAAGATTTGTCTTTATAAAGTAATTTCCAGCAGAGACCTTTATAGCTAATCCTATATTGGCCACAATTACTCCCTAACCAGGCGGATAACTAGGAACTTAGAAGACATACTACTATACCACAAGACAGATAATAATTACATTATTAATTAAATTATTAAAAATAGTTGCATCATTAAATCAAACCAATAATTTATATGACTAGAATAGTAGGTTTGCTCAAGGAAAGGGATGACTCCCAGCTTTTTAAAGGACTTTTGCTCAGGACTTAAATAACTACGTACTTGGGAACAGTGGATCTTAATGCTAGAATAATACAGTATGCACATTGTGTGTGAATGTGTATGTGACAGGAATATGGGAAACGTGTGAATGATTTTTTTTCACTGTGCAATATTTTAAATAACTAGCTTGATTGTAAAACCTACAAAGCTCCTGCTACAAAGACAAGTAACGTGAAAGTTACCCTTAGGAAATTATTCATTAAATAGGGCTTCTCTGTCAGGCTTCTCTGTCCTGGGTGCTTATGATAACAAAAACACAACAATGACAATTAATCGTGAAAGTTACAGCTGAGATGTCACCAGTGGATATAGAAACAAACAAACAAAGGAAAAAGCAAGCTTGAAGTTAATCAAGAGAGGACAGAAAAATAAATGAGCTGTGAGACATATTTAAGTACCATAAACATTTGCCATAGTGTTGATTTGCCAGAAAAACTTAATCATTACAGGGGCTACACCCCAGGCATACACTTGAGACTAAATAATGAGCACATTTAGTCAATGAAACAAGTGAAAGCAAGGTTTCCCCAAGAGAAGAGACAGGAAATCTATTCCTTCCCAGCAAAATGATAAATAACCTACCATTAATGTCCCAATGGAAAATGCTACAGAAAGGTCATAATGTAATAGCTTATTCCTGGCTTTCCAATAAATGGTAAAAGAAAAATAAAATAATAAAAAAAACCCACTTTGACCAAAACAAGAAATAAAAAGAAAAACAGGAAGAAAACAGAAAAGCTGTGTATACAAGATTTTATAATAACTCCTTACCTCAAAAGCGTACCTCTTCAGTGAAATTGTTGGCCCTGCCATTCTGCCTTCTGTGGAGGTCCAACTGCTTCTTATTTCAGAAAGAAATGGTTATTGAACAAAACTAGGCTGAAAATTAGAAGACTTCCCTGTACCTTAAAACAAGTGAGATTACAGAATAATCTTCCCAATGAAGTCATGAGTATAGCCAGTTCAGGATTGGTTACAGGCTTCCTCAACCCGAGGTACTTTCTGCTCTTTTAAAGAAATTTTAGCTCCAACAATGGAACCATTTCCCTCATTCTTTGCAGCCACTGCTCCTACTAACTAAAATGTCCTGTCCTGTTAGTAGCTTTAAAATTCAGTCCCCTGTACAAAGAAGGAAGCGAGAGTAGTCATAAGGTCTTTTGGTTTTAACTTTACAGGAATGAAAAAGGTACACGTTCTAATTAGAGAACGCATATTTGCAGATCTGGAAAGAAGAAGGAAGACATCATGAATAGTGGGGGAAGAAGACAATACAGGGAGCTTAATTTTCAGAGAAGTATGTTGGCAATGATAACAGCCACAACATGGTTAAAGTGACCTTATAGACAATGCCCTTGTTAGCACTGCTAATTATATCACTTGCAACAGCACTAGAAGAGCTATGATAATTGGCACAGCATGGTGGATTCAAGAGGGTTTTTTCCTAACTTCACACTGTACCAGCTGTAACCTGAGGAAAAGGGACTTTTTTGCAGTTTCAGTGAACTGCTCACTGAACTCGGCATGTTTAATTTCTCTATAATTATCAAAAAAGTTTCTGCTGAAAGATTTTGTTCTTTTACTTTGGTAGACACAGGTACATGTGGCTTCTAAAAGGGAGAGCTTTTCAATGCCAACTTAATACAACATACCTTTATAAGAGATGTCTGTGATTGCTTTGATGCCTAAAGGAAAGCAGTCATTTAGCCAAGAACAAGGAAACAAAAAGAAAGGAACATTTTATTCACATAAAAAGTTGCCACTCTCTGTTTTATCATTGGTACAGACAGACAAGCTGATATCATTTTGTTTCCCAAAGTAACATCAACTATTCATGTTTGCCAGAGAGGGTCTGAAATTTATGCAGGCTATCCAGTGATCATAGCTATGCTGAAAATTTTTCTGTATTAAAGAACTTATTCCTACTGAATATTAGAAGAACTGTACTGAGAGCAACCAAAAGTCAATATAATCTTCCAGCAGTTAGCAGCCAGTGCTTATGAAAAGAGAATAAGAACAACCTAGAGTGCAGCTAAACTTTTCCCAAAATATTTTCTCTTGGCTTTCAGTTACCTACTTGTCTGTTGGAGACAGAGGCTTCATTTGCCTGGCTTTGTTGAATAGCTTTTGACAGACAATTCCTCCATTAGAGAAATTTTCTAATCTTTCATGAAATCAGTTATGCTTCTGTTATATAAAATATTGAATGGCAATGAACTCCTAGATTAAATTCATTGTGTGTGAAAAATTTTTTCTATATTGATTGTCTAGTTTTGTATTTTGAGGAACAGCAACCAATGTTTGCTAATATCTTCTCTGTGCCAGCCGTTATTTTATAAACTTCTGTAGTATCCCTCCCATCACTTGGCTCTTCTTCAAACGATGAGTCCTTACCCAATTCACCTCTTCTATTGCTGAAGCCACTCCATCTAGTGCTCCCTTTCTCCTTATGTTATACCTTTGTGTAACCAGTTGCATCAGGCTGTAATGGAGGGTACTACTTCAAATCGTGGAACCAGAGGAACAATCTTTATTAAATGCCCCGAAGGCAAACTCGTTTGCCACAAGTTTTGAAGCAGCAGCTCATCTACACATCAACAGAACCACACCTAGTATATAATTGCAGTATTTGCCTCTGGTGTCCACTGTCTGCATGATATCTAGCTGTATTGAAATAATAGCAGAATTTGTGGTCAGCAAACATTCTGACATTTTGTTTTGACAGCATAGAAAGAAAAGTAGGAATATGAGTAAATGTGTTGCGATCAACAAGATTTCCCTCTACGTGATTTCAGAAATCTCAAAAAGTTTTATGGTCATGCTTCACTTTGATAAGAAGCAAATCTTTGGTGCTTTTGACCAGCCTTTTGACCAGCTTTTATTTATATTTGTATTAATTATAGATAATAACATTAAGGTCAAAATGTAAAAGTCAGATGAAAGTTCCTTGACCTTGCCAGAATGAAATATTTCAATGTTATCTAATAAAAATTTCAACAGTTTATTAAAAATTGTCATGAAAATTAATTTTTTAACAAATCATTTGTATTTCCATGAATCCATGTATTTTGAAAGCATACTATTCTCACATCAAATATTTGACCAGGACTAGTTGTTATTCTCTCCTTCCTGCACGTAAGTGTCATCAAGAAAAAGTGCATTTCTTCTTAAATGAGATGCAAAGCTGCAGAGAGGCAGAGAGATTGAAGTAGTTAAATGATCCTTGAGGAACCTCTAAGGACCTTAAGTCCAAAATTTAGATGCTGAATCTTCTGTCCCGGCTTCTATCTAAAGCATAAAGTGCCTGAAAGCTCCAAGAGGCAAGATTAGGAAAAGCTTGTTTATAAGTTTTGGATACTGTATTCTTCGTGTTTAACTTCACATTCCCCTCACCAGAGATGACTACTCTGCAATGAAACTGGTAGAAGGTGGATCTTTACCTTGGCTACTTAAGTTATTTATATTTGTTTAAAAGTAGGAGAGGAATGTTCTGCGCTACATTGTCTTTGACACAAGGCTGGTGTAAACCACTCTAGTCCTCCCTCACTCCTTGTTGTTAGGTCTTGCCCTATTGCTGAAGCTCACCAATTGCCCTGAAGTGTACAGAGCAACAGTTCTTTGGAGCTAGACTGTAAAATAGGTGACGTAAACTATCTCTTAGAAATGAAAAGTAGCAGACTGAGACAACGGGAGGACCATCAAAGTCTGACATTCATATAACTTCATCCTGTAACACTGGACTGAAAAACCCAGGACTTTGGGGACTATTTTTAACCGTGGCCTGTTGCGCACAGAACTGCACAGACTGCTTGTACCAGCATACCTGATGCGATGACAAGAAAGGGGAAAAAGTTGGAAATGCCAGGAAGGGGAGGATATCTAATTAGCAGTACTGCTGGGAAAAACGTTAGCAAAGCTACTTCCTCAAGCCCTGCTACAGCTAACTGCCTTATAAACTGAATTGAAGCTTAATGAGAGAGTTTTCTGGGGGCATTCAGAGCAGTCTGAGGACTGCCCTCACTCCTGCCCACTACTAGCTGTCATTCCCAGTGCCTCCATTTGACTGGGCTACAACCCTGTCCTGAAAAAAACTAAGATGGCAATAAAAAATGGAAGAGAGTTTTGCATCTTGGGCAAACTCAGTGTATAAAGGGGAGGCAAGGAGGCAGTGGGCTGGACAACTACAGCCCCACAACTCCCCCTTTGTCAGCCCTGCAGCTGGTCTCACAGGCAGGCCACAAACTACCTGATCTGCAGCCAGTGGTATAGATCATAGTTTGGGGTCAATATACCATACCAAGCATTTCTGAAAGTGCCATGACCGCTTGTTTGCTTTAGCTCCTAGTGCCTCATTGTCCAAGCCAGAGCTTTGGTGAAGGTTCAGCCCGAGGGTGGTAAGATATCAACATTGCTCTTTTTATGCGAGTGGGAGATTTCTAGCAGCCTGAATAGAACATGTTGAAGCTTTTTGCCTGGTGTAGGATGAGAATATAATATGAAAAAGCTGAACAGCAGAACTTTAGATGATGTTGCTAACATTTTTTTGGTTTTCTTAATTAACGTTTCCTGCTGCACTACATAGCAAGAAACGACATATGTTCTGTGAGCTCCAACTGTTCTCCACCCACCTTCTTTCCCACAACAAAAACAAAGGGGGAAAATGTAGAGCTATTTGACTTATGAATAACACATTTTTTTGATATTGGCCTAGTCTTAGGCAGACAAGTTTCAAAATGCAGTGTTGAAGTTTTTGTTGAGTTCTGGAACTCTGAGTGAGCAATTTCTTTCTTTCTTCTGAGATTATCTGGTGCAAACATGTTGTCCCCCTTTATTAATAAAAGAGCAGAGTGTTTTAAGTATAATTTGAGCACCAAAACATTTTGTATTTCTGAGGCAACTAAGGGTCTCCAAATGGTACCTAAAAGGTGAAGAGGTATCAGAGACTAGTGGAGCTATTCCAACTACTGTTGTTTTACTACTCCCCTTGCCAAAGAAGATTTCACTGAACTGGATGGCTTTCATCTGTGGTGGCCGAAGACTGGGTTTTCTTTAATTTTTACTACTGCAAAAGAAGAAAAGAGTTTGCTCTTTGGGACTTGAGTGGACTTCACACGTTATTTATAACCTGTCTGCATGTGACTCTTTCTGCACAGCTGGATAAAATTCTCACATAGAGAATAGATTTGCTTTCTCCTGCTCAGGCATGAGTAGAACAGATTATTCAGAATCACTCCTGGTTTTAATTATGTTGTGATTATTACTTTCAGTCAGTGGAAACTTCCAGGGTAAAAAGTCCAGCTAGAACAATTGCTTAAAAAGTATTTATTGTGATCTGAGAGCTTCCTTATGGAAAAAAAAAAAAAAAGGAAAAAAGAAGAGAATAATACAATATAAAAAGTGTATCAAGTCAAGCATTAGTTAGCAAGTCTTGAAAACTAGAAAGAAACCTTTCCCTCTTTAGAGAATAATTTTCACATGATGGGAAATGTCTCTAACAGACATACAGCTAGGCATTTGTGCAGAGAGTAAGACAAGATTTCCTCCTGGTTAGTAAATCCTTGAGAGTCTACACTGTATTGTGATTCTCATTTTGCACTGAAACAGCCACTGAAACATATTTCTTCCAAGGAAATTATAAACTTAAGGAATCTCTTTAGAAGACTAATATATCTCTTGATGCTGCACATAACCTCTGTGATTCTTTCATGTTTGTTGCTTGTGTTTGCTTTCTAAGGCACATAAAAATAAATTGATACAGTAATCTGTTATTCTAGTACCGTCTAGCAGTTTTCCTCAACTATCTCAGTCCTACATGCATGTCATATATTGCTTGTCTCCGTACATAACTGTATTATTTGCCACGCCTTTTAGATCCTTTTATCACACCTTATAGTACCATTCTGAAATATTTTTCTTCATATTTCTCTAGCTCTACTCTGAATGCAAAGGTACATTTACAGTGTTGTTTGCTTGCATTGTTTTTGTAATTTTTTTCTCCACACTTTTGAATGCAGCTCTTTTTCATGTTATGAAATATTCTGCTTGTTAAAAAATAGCTATGATAATTATGTTATCATTAATGATATTCTTAACTTGGAAAAGGCTTTTATATAAAAGTTGGTAGGTGTATTAAAAAAACCTCTTGCTACTGCAGTCCTGGAAAAAATAATTTCTAAAAATTTGCTAGAGTTTAAGCTTATTCAAAAACATTAATTGATTTGCAGAATGTACAAAACTGCCAAACATGCTTTGTCTTCCATGTGGAAGGTTATGTACTGCCTACTTAGTAGATAGTACAGTTTAAAGGCCCAAAAGCTAAATATTTTTTCATCTTTCCCTGGATTTTAGCAGTATGGCACAAATATAGTTAAATTAGGGCAATATATTTATGTGTCTAAGCATATTTAAGATGTTGTACTGTTAGAAATATCTGGTACAGCACATTTAGGCTTGTCTGTAATATAGTGAACACATCTTGTCATTATAAGTGTTCGATGGATAACTTTATGACATATAATTATAGCTTTTTTTTCCCATTGGACAATTCATAGAGAGAAATGATTCCTGGATATAAGTGGTTGCTATATTAAAGTGAAGTGCAGACATACTTCAGAAACAGTGAGAATTATAGGAGGAGCTGATAAAATTGAATCCATAATATAAGTTTTTGATTTCTTTGATCACTTTCTACCTAACTGTGTCTTTATTATACTTGCTTGCAATGGCCTAATAATATTTAAAAACTGTGATGAGGTTTTCTGTTTATGTTAGTAATCCTTTATCTTGGAAATAGATATAATAGCCAATCTTAACAACGAATTTTTCTGTGCAGTATTATATCAAAGCCATTACTGTCTAATCACCTCTATTCTTGATCTTCCTTGACAGCTATTGTGAAACATCAGGTCAGTTAGAATATAAAGCAAATAGGTGGTACCCTACTGTATATGCTTTATGTTCTCATTCTTAACATTTATTCCCTACCTATTTTTAGATTACTCTTATGTGAGCAGTACTCACTAAAGACCTCATGCAGTATCCATTGGTGTCAAGAACCAAGCTTCACTGGGTTTTAAAAAAACATGTTTACATCAGAAGTCCGTTGTATAACATAGTTGGGTCAGCAATAATTATTGGGATATTATAATGAGATTTACACATTTGAAAAGTTTTAGGGTGAGGCCTCTTAAATAGGAAAGGTTACCTCCTTTACACTGAAACCGCTGATTTCTTGAGATTAGGGGTATCCCTTTATGTAGCACTTACTTAGAGTATACTCTACATTTCTGTGTAGGATAGCTGTAATTTTTGTACTTGGCAATATATAAACAGATTTTCTGTCTGGCAGATAAGGTCCCATTGCCTCTCACAGTTTGTAATTACATTGTCTCCAATGTCTTAAGGAACTGGGCCTGTAGGACTAAACCAGGCCTCTATGACTATTCAGTCAGATAAACACAGTTAATGACACTATGACAAAGTGACTCGATTGGCGGATGAAGGAAAGGCTGTGGATGTTATTTACCTGGACTTTAGCAAGGCCTTTGATACAGTGTCCCACAGTATCCTCC
>JAOTQQ010000001.1:39399234-39410160 GCA_026546715.1 Gallinago undulata
CACAGTACTCCAGGTGGGGTCTCACGAGTGCAGAGTAGAGGGGCAGAATCACCTCCCGTGACCTGCTGGCCACACTTATCTTGATGCAGCCCAGGGTGCGGTTGGCTCTCTGGGCTGCCAGTGCACATTGCCGGCTCATGTTGAGCTTCTCATCCACCAACACCCCCAAGACCTTCTCCTCAGGGATGCTTTCTAGCCATTCTCCGCCCAAACTGTATTTGTGCCTGGGATTGCCCCATCCCAGGTGCAGGACCCTGCACTTGGCTTGGTTAAACTTCATGTGATTTACATGAACCCACCTCTCCAGCCTGTCCAGGTCCCTCTGGATGGCATCCCTGCCCTCCAGTGTGTCGAACACACCACTGAGTTTGGTGTCATCGGCAAACTTGCTGAGGGTGCACTCTACCCCACTGTCCACATCTCCAACAAAGATGTTGAACAGCACTGGTCCCAGTATGGACCCCTGAGGAACACCACTTGTCACTGGCTGTCAATTGGACATTGAGCCATCAACCTGGTATAGAAACCTTCTAAACAGTATCCATTGAATAAGAGAATCCAACACATCTGTTAATAAAAGATTCTGGAATTATAGCAAACATCTCCGATATCCCTAATCGCTGGATGGAATAGCAACATTCAAAAAGGGAAATAAAAAAAAAAAAAAGATGGACAAGATAAGAGCTATTTTTGCAGGGAAAACAATATGCTGATTCCTTACTGAGGTGTAATTAAGTGGTCATGTAGATCTCTGGTATCTTAAAAAAAAGAAAAGAAAAGAATGGTATTTTAATCTTCAACCATAAAAATGTTATTGAAACAATGCAACACTTAGCCACTTGTGAACATAATGAAAGTTTTTTCAAAGGTGTTGTAAATAAGATGCTCCTCCAAAACCAAACCAGTTAACCTTCTTGGCTTAGCATCGAAAGTTTTCTTCTGACCTTTTTTTTTTCATGTTTCTTACACAGTTCTCTTCAGAATCTTCACCACGTGTGCTCTCTGTCTCTTTGTTACTATCTCCTTCTTCCAGCCTTCTTTTTTTCTTCTTCCTAGCAAACAATTCCAGCAAAAACCACTTAGTTTACTGGGACTCTTTCTGTCTTTTAATCTCTTTTTTTCTTTTTTTTTTCTTTTTCCTCTCTCCCCCCTCGCCCACCACCCCCCATAACCACCGTTTTCAAGGAATCGCTGAAGGGATCATGAACCTGATCTTCCATAGTACCTTCTGGGTATTTCCTTTTCTTCTCTTACTGCAGGATTCCCAAGTATCCATTTCTTAATTCTCCAAGAAGCAACACTAGTAGTGAATGCATGAGAATTGTAGTGTAAAAGACAGAAATTTCTTTTTAGGTATTTAGGTTTTGGTTTTTGGTTTTTTATTTTTTGCAATAAGCATAGATTATCTCCTGTGTTCCTCTGATTTTTTGACAAAATACAATTTTTCCTACTTGTATAGAACATTTCCTACCTTCTATAGAACAGAGTAGAATAGAATAGAATAGAATAGAGCAGAATAGAACAGGACAGAACAGAACAGAACAGAACAGAACACCCTAATTCAGTCAGAAGGGACCTACAACAACCATCCAGTCCAACTTGGTACATCCAGACCTCTTCAGGGCTGACAAAAAGTTAAAGTATGTTATTAAGGGTGTTGTCCAAATGCCTCTTAACCACCAGTTAGGCTTGGACCATCAACCACCTCTCTAGGAAGCCCTTGGGCTGTCAGGGCACACCGCTGTCTTGGAGCCTGCTGTTGACCAGCACCTCCAGATGCTCTCCAACCACTCCTCTCTCAATTTATGTTTTTGCCTGGCATTACTCCATCCTAGGTGCAAAACCTGGGATTTGGACATAGAATTTGTTAAATTCTATGCCATTGATGTTTTCTTAATTTTCCAATCTATCTAGATCCCCCTGCAAGGCCTCATGCCCCTCCCAGTTTGGTATCATCAGCAAACTTGCTAATAGCGCATTCAACTCCTGTATCCAGGGCACTGATAAAAATATTGAACAGAGCAGGTCCTAGGATTGAGCCCTGAGGAGCACCACTGGTGACCATTTGCCAGCCATATGTAGCCCCATCCACTAGATCCCTTTGAGTCCTGCCCTTCAACCAATTCTTCTTTCAGTGCACCTTGAACCCGCTCATCCCACAGTTGGACAACTTGTCCAGAAGGATGCTGTGAGGGACAAAAGTAAAAGCCTTAGTACAAGCAAAGTGAATTGAGTTCTATGTGAACAGAATATGCAAACCAAACACTATGAGAGCACACAGTGTTTGCTCACTTAACCAACAACATGAGAGAACAGAGATGTCAGCTGCAGGTAGCTGAGCATGCCATTCAATAGGATAGGACAAAAAGCCCAAATCTGTTGCATGCTGGGCTGCTCCACAGTCATTTGCAGGCATACTGCATCAACAGACCTGGCTATGGATGCCAGGTTAAATAAATAATTAAAATCCAATGAAAAATCCCCCAGCCCTCCACTGATGAAGAGTATGAGGAGGATTTATTTAATTATTAATTTAAAAAAATGATTAAAGATAAATAAATTCAGTCAGGATGGAAATATACCTTTTGATGGAAGATAGTTTCATGATTTTTTTGTCTGTTCTTCTAACTTCTGTGTCATAAACTTGGATATATTTAATAACATCAGCACATTATTCTAAATACATTGCAAACCAAGACCTTATTCCTCCTTACACTCCACATTCAGGCAAGGCATGATGTCCTAACTAAACATTAAGCTCATATATTGATGAGACTATAACATGAACACTTAATTCCTTGCTGTTAGCTACTTTACAAACTTGTAAAAATTAAAAACAGTAATACAAGTGAACTTGAAAATCTCTGTGTTTCCTGTATATGTTTTATTGCTCTTTATATCTTTGTTTCCTGAAAATACCATTTACAATTCAAGTCAAATCACTGGTGGCTTATCAGCTTTAATACAACTTTTTCCTTTATCATACACTTAATCTTGATGTAAGATCATTAATATTTAGTATAAACAATTGCAGGAATTTTAAGATGCAAATTAGTATTTCAAAAAGCCTTTGATAATTTAGTAATTTAATAATTTAATAATTTTTTTACTTTAATAATTGAAGTGAAACCACTGCCCCCCCTGTATTCTTAATAATATAAACAAAAAGATATTATTTAGCAATCATTGTTAAGAACTTTTTCTTCTTGTATGCGTTTTGTTCCTTCAAAGTAAGGATATTTGAGATATGCAGTCAAGACTGCTATTTCATGGATAATTTTAGCTGTTAATTTCCTGTTGGGAAGGTGTCTTTAAAGGTTTATACCTAAAGTAGTCATCCTTATCTTCTTTTATAGTCAATGGAGATAAATAGATTATTCTATGTAACACTTCACATCATCTTAAGGTAGTCATCCAAAATAAGTAAGGTGACTCACATCCTTTCAGTGTCTATTTCTCTCCAATGGCAGGAAAGAGCAGATGTTGCCCATTTCAGAGGTTAATGTAGGTATTATCTAATAGTTCAAATGACTTCCAGCTGATTTGCTACTTTTTCTTTCCAATGGTTGCTTTCCCTTTCCAATTGGCTGCTCATGGCTTGGATAGGCATATGCTTTGCTGGGTTAAAAGCTGGCTGGATGGCTGGGCCACAAGAGTGGTGGTGAATGGAGTTAAATCCAGTTGACGGCGAGTAGCATGTAGTATTCCCCAGGGCTCAGTATGGGAGCCAGTTCGCTATAATATCTTTATCAACAACCTAGACAAGGGGATCAAGTGCACCCTCAGTAAGTTTCAGATGACACCAAGTTGGGTGGGAGTTTTGATCTGCTTGAGGGATAGAATCATAGAATCATCTAGGTTGGAAGGGAACTTTAAGATCATCTGGTCCAACCATCTAACTAGCTCTGAAAAAAAAAATCCCACAAAAAAAGAAAAAAAAACCAAAGAAAAGCATACAAAAGAACCCCCCATATTACTAAACTATATCTCTAAGCATGACGTCAACCTGTCTTTTGAAAACCTCCAGGGATGGTGACTCAACCACTTCCCTGGGCAGCCCATTCCAACACTTAATAACCCTTTCAGTGTAAAAATTTTTCCTAATATACAATCTGAACCTTCCCTGGTGCAACTTGAGGTCATTTCCTCTTGTCCTATTGATTGTTATTTGGGAGAAGAGACAAATACCCACCTCACTACAACCTCATTTCAGTGAGCTGTAGAGAGAAAAAAGGTCTCCCCTCAGCTAAACTAGCCCAGTTCCTTCAGCTGCTTCTCGTAGCTGCTTCTCGTAGCTGCTCCTCATAGACCCCTCACCAGGCTTTTTTGCCCTTTAATTTAGCAGTAACTCAGCAGTGTTAGGTTAATGGTTGGACTTGATGATCTGAAAAGTCCCTTCCAACACTGGTGCAACCTCATAAATAAGTCTTGTCACTTGTGCTCGCCTACACCTTCTAAATAATTTCCAACATTTCATTTTGTAAAGTTTTTTTTTTCTTAAAGCTATGATTCCTGGAATTTCAGGACCTCGACCTCCAGTTAAAGTGTTTATTGTCACAAGCAAAAATGATGGTCTAAATTTTTGTAGTCTACTTTGAAAGAAGTACTAATAAATCCCCTTCAATTAAACAGTCCCACCTTTTCATTCATTTAACTATAGTTCCGCATTCTATCAGGGATTTCATTAACTTAGTAGGAGTGGTAGTTTCTGATAATGATAGTTAAATTGAAAGATTTATTTTATATTTATGACACAATAGCATGCTAACCTAACTCATAACAATTCTTTTTATCTTTTAGAATAGCTTTGTAAAACAAGAACTTATATTTATTAGAAGTCTCAAGTTAGCCTAAGATGTACTGAATACAATCCTACTTCACTTATACTGAATAAGAAGCATCATAAAGAAATGCATGTTTGTCAATTTTCTGGATGACTCCATATGACTGACTTCAGAATTTATAAAAGGACTTGTTCGAATATCAGCTTTAGCAACATATTGGTATGAAAATAGGCATTTTTAAAAAAAATTATTTATTTTATTATTGAAAACTGCCTAATTTTCAAGAAATAAGGCAATTCAATATTTTGCCCAAGAGTGAAAACACATGCAAACATTAGTTGTCAGTTTCAGAAATGTCATTCAAACACTTAAGAGTTTTACAGATTCCAATATATATTCCATGGTCATCTAATTTTGGACCAGTCACATTAATCTCAGCCATAACTACATGTCACTGAAGTGTCTGTTTAAAATAGTTGTCTAGGCTTCCTTTATATTCAGAGAGAGAGAGACCTCTAGAGAGCCATTAATCTTAGGTACCATTCTTAAAATAAGATTAATCCCCCCTCTTGGAGGTCTGTCCACTGCATGCAAAGGGAATTTGTGCTAAACACTTAAATCTCTGTGAGATGGACAGAACGTACACATATGCAGCCAATGGCATCTGGGACATCTTTGGGTATCCAGGATGTTTGTCTGCAGCTGGAAGATACAAGACAGAGAATCTGCACCCTTTTAGAGTAGTAGTGTTGGGCACACCAGATAACCTAGGAGCACTAAGCTGGTCTCAAAAGACTCTAGATTCTCATGTTTAGATCACGTGACTAATTTAAAAGCATTTATACATCTCAGGACATTTTCATCCAGAGAAATAGATTTTGGAAGAAAAAAACTGTAGTTACCTCTGCACTGTTCTTTATCCAAATTTCACTGAATTTCACTGAATTTTTTTAGAGTTGGAAGGGTCCATAGGGATCATCTAGTTCAACTCCCCTGCTGAAGCAGGATTGTCTAGAGCATGTTAGAGCATGAAAAGCAACATTGATTTCATAACCTGTTAGTGAACAAGCCTTGTTATTTCACTTTCTAATGACTGGACTGCACAACATACTTCACAACACATGAGAATGCACGGGAGGCCCAGTTATGCATGCAAATACAGATCCAAAAGGAAAATATCTTGTCTTTTTATTGAATGACTGCTTCAGCTGTTTTGACTACTTTTAAACAGTACAGCCAGCCATCTGGGAACACTTGTTTGGAAAACTTTTTCAAACTCAGTGCATTCATTACAAAGACCAAATGATCTTCCTTTTGGAAGGAAGGCAAATGGCAAGAAATTTATGTATTATTGAAGTATTTGATTAGCTCAAAATGATGCAGTTGGACACGACATTACCACCTAATCAAATTATGCCTCCTTATAGGACAATGCAGGACACATTAGTTGAAAGGTAGCATTAAAGGAAGTAAAGTGGATTTTGCTGACTGTATTTCCACAGTCTCAAATATAGAACTTTTTAAAAGTAGACTAGAATTAGAAAATGGAAGCCTTGTTGCATCACAGTTACAAATAAGTACAAGTAAAATCTTAGCACACATTTATCATATGAACATTGCTCACTGAAAATCTGAACATCAACAAGTGACAGAAAAGAATCTGAGGACTTGTTTTTAGCTCCCGGAAAGCAGAAATAATTAATGGATTTAATTTGAATCTAGTGTATAATCTGAAAAAGCCCCCCACAAAAATCTATAAGAATTCATGGTTTCATACTGACAAATGCATCTTAGAGGATTATAGTAGATGTTATCAGTAGAATCACAGCAACTATAGCCAGATGGTGGAATTTCTACTCTTAATAAAACTTTTTTCTTTTTCTTTTTTTTTAATAATTTTGGTGTCCTAATGAGATCTGTAACGTTCTGCATTTTAAGCAACATAATAAACTGTTTTCTGACAGTATATAATGATCTATGCCTAATAATGTCTCACCTCCTTCATCAAGGGCTAACCATAGCTGCTGTAAAAGATTTATAATCTTGATGACTATGATGTCCATTTATACACTAATACTTGTCACAGTATGGACACAAACCAAAAGCACACTCTCTGAATAAAAATAAGATGTGCATAGACATATCACTCTTGTGAGGCCCTACCTGGAGTACTGTGTTTAGCTTGGGAGTCCTTAGCACAGGAAAGACATAAACCAGTTGGAATGGGTCTAGTGGAGGGCCACAAAAATGATTAGAGGAATGGGGCACCTCTCCTGTGAGGATAGGCTGAGAGCATTGGGGTTGTTCAGCTTGGAGAAGGCTCTGAGGAGACCTTATAGCAGCCTTCCAGTATCTGAAGGGGGCCACAGGAGAGATGGGGAGGGACTCTTCATCAGGGAGTGTACTGATAGAACAAGGGGTAACAGTTTTAAACTGAAAGAGGGAAAATTTACATTAGATATCAGGAAGAAATTCTTTACTGTGAGGGTGTTAAGAGTCTACAACAAGTTGCCCAGAGAAGTTGTGGATTACTCTGCCCTGAAAATGTTCGAGACCAGGCTGGATGGCGCTTTGAGCAACCTGGTCTAGTGGGAGGTGTCCCTGCCTGTGGCAGGGGCATTGGAACTAGACGATTGTTAAGGTTTCTTGCAACCCAAACCATTCTATGATTCTATGATTTGATGATTCTATATAAATCAGCTAGGCAATATAGACCACAATAGAAACCCCTGATAGAAATTACGTTGGGACTCTATTGCCTGTTGATAAGTCATTATTTTTAACAGCTCTCAGCAAAAGAAACTTCTGAATTTGGATTTTAAGGAATATTGAATACTGAGGAGACAATCTTAAGCCGGTAAAGAGAGAGAAATGTTAGACTCTATGTCAGAGTCGAAAGAATGACAGGAGACACAGTATTGCAGGGAAAATCTGCCATCAGAGCCACAATGAGCTACACTCCTGGAACAACATCATACAATCATTGTATGGTACTGGTTGGAAGGGACCTTTAAAGGTCATGTAGTCCACCCCCCCCTGCAATTAACAGGGACACCATCAACTAGACCAGGTTGCTCAGAGCCTCGTCCAACCTGACCTTGAATGTTTCCAGGGATAGAGCACCTGCCATCTCTCTGGGCAATCTGTTGCAGTGTTTCACTACTCTCAGTCTAAAACATTTCTTTATTATAATAGTCTAAATCTTTTCACTTTTAGTTTAAAGCCATTACCCCTTGTTCTATCACAAGTAGCCCCGCTAAAAAGTTTGTCCTCATCTGTAGGCTCCCTTTAAGTACTGAAAATCCACAATAAGGTCTCCCTGGAGCCTTCTCCTCTCCAGTCTGAACAACTCCAACCCTCTCAGTTTGTGCTCGTAGGAGACATGCTCCATCCCTTGAATCATTTTTGTGGCCCTCCTCTGGTCCCACTGTAACAGGTCCATCTTTCCTGTGCTGAGGACTCCCAAGCTGGACACAGTGATCCAAGTAGGGTCTCACTTGGGGCAGAGAATAGAAGGGCAGAATCACCTCCCTTGACCTGCTGGCCACACTTCTTTTGATACAGCCCAGGATACCGTTGGCCTTCTGGGCAGTGAGTGCACATTGTTAGCTCATGTCCAGCAAGTTAGTATTAGGGAAGGAAGTTAGTATTTACAGTAAAGAAAACCCCTCCAGAAAGTCACTTGCTCAATAACTGTGTGTTGCTAAGTGAAATCAAGAGACAAAACTCATGAGCTAATTATATGAATCTCTCACAGTGAAATTTAAACCGGTGTAAGAGAGGTTTGAGGCCATATGGTCAGGAGAAGGCTGAGTCTTACCTTTTAAAGTTGATACCTAGCCTATTTACAAAAGAATTAGTATTATGGGTGCCATTCCCTTGTGAATTTTCAAAAAATGTTAGCAATTTTTTTACCCTTGAATATAAGGATCTATAACACATTCACTGGAAAAGGTGGTTAAAGCAGTAGAACTCCGGCTTATTGATGACAGAATGTCTATGTAAAATTGCTTCTCAAACCCAGAATTATCTCTCCACAGAGAGTAAAAGACACTTCTGTAAGTGCAAAATTTATTTACAAAAATGGGGAGATAAAAAGAAACTGCCAGGTAAACTATAACTTATTTGTCTAATTTTTACATTTATGGTTAAAAATGTGGTGTTAACAACAAATGTGTGTAGGAATACCATGATTGAACCAGTAAGAACCACAGTCAGTTGAGGTCAGAAATAGCATACCAGGAGCCTATGAATTATAAGCTACGTACTGATAAGAACCATCAAAGGAATAATACAGGATGGTTGAAATAATTGAGAGTTTAATCAGTGGCAGGAAGCTAAAAGGAGTGGCAAACACTAATATGAACAATGATAAAATGAAGGAAAGAAGGTTACTGTTAGGAGAGTGAATTTAGTGCTCTGAAAAGATGTTTGGTAGGCTTAGATATTTATTTACAGGGCCAGGGGGGGGGTGGGTGGAGGAGGGTACAATAATCATCAACACTGAATTCCTCACACAGTCCTGCCAAATAATCTCTGAGTTTTCTAACAGTTTTCCTGAACTTCTTTGGGTACCAAAGCCAGGATAAAGATGTCTAAGGCTGATGACTGTATTTGGCCATATGGCTTTATAATCTGTGAAGAGAAACATGAGTTCTTATAACACAACTAGTCTCAAAGGAGACACAAGATTAATTTTTTTCTGGAGGCAACTATCTTTCATCAGTGAGTTGTCAATCGGAATGCTGAAAGTTCCTAGACAGATGTAGAAAACTACACAGACAGTGCATACAACTAGGTGAACTCTTGGTTAATTACTCTGACTGTAGATGTCCCAGTATCATGTGAGACAAAACCTGGCTAAGATGAACTGCCTGAGTGACAACTTTAAGTCCAGATCCTCAGAGGATTATTTAGATCCATGTTGGATGCTTAAATATCTTTAATGATATTGAACTCTGTGCTTCACAGAACAATTAATTATTTGAATAGCAGGTCACAAACAATTAATTATTGTTACCACTCACACTTGTACTAAGTATATTTGCACTGTATGGTGTAGAAAAACATTTGTGGGTTTGTATGTTTAAATAAGTATTTCATTATTTCTACGCATTTATAAGGCAGAAAAAAAAGGTAGAAATATCCTTTGCACTTGAGCAGAAGACATGGCTTATAAGCTTTGGGACTTCTTCTGATTTGAGAAAATTCCCATGTGCTTGAGAAATTGAGTTATTTATTATGGTTTTCCATTTGGAGCATTAAGTGATATGTTGCACTTACATAGCCAGATCACTGAACAAATAGGTGAGTGGGATTTTTGGGCTCAGATTATATATGTTACAGAAGGAAGGTGAGGAAATAGAACAACAGGCCTAATATTTTTGTTGTTTCTCACCTTACAGAGAACACACTTTTTAGAGTTCTGTCCCAGTCATAATTTTGTAAAAGGTGATATTTCACAGACATAGACAAGCTAGAAAGGAGGTAACAAGAATGTAAACAGCAGAGTACAGCTGTTAGGTTGTATTCATTGAAGTTAGAAATGATGGATATAGAATACTGTTCTCAGTTAAATGAATTGCAGATCTAGAATACTGTGTCTTCCTGCATTGGTTTAGTGGGAATAAATTGGCTTACAGATTTTAAAACTCTAGGAATTTATTCATTTATGGATGATAGTATCACATTCCTAGTGACTAATCTTGGACAAATAAAAAAGACATGCCAGTGTAGTCTCGCAATAGATAAGAATATTTTACTATATAATTAGCATCTTAATAACTGGATAAAGCACCATTCATTCTTTCAACAGATATAAGCCCATAGAAGTAAGTTGGTGGAATCCAGTCTACCTAATTTAAGTACACCATTTCTAGCAAACTTTTAGGGGCCTCTGAGGTCTTTCCCAATAAAAGAACATTTTTCAGTTATCAAGAGGAGTGAGTATGTCTTCGGGCAGATGTAAATTTAGGGAAACACACTTTCTTCTGAAGATCAAGAAATTTGAAGATTATGAAGAAGATAGAAGCAGAGATTCCACTATAATGGCTCTGAACTTTAAAAAGGAGGATCCCGGAAACTATAGGCCTGTCAGCCTGACCTCGGTACCGGGAAAGATCATGGAGAGGATCATCCTGAG
>JAOTQQ010000001.1:39413728-39434409 GCA_026546715.1 Gallinago undulata
AAATCTCCAAAGAAGGGGACTCCACAACCTCCCTGGGCAGCCTGTTCCAGGGCTCTGTCACCCTCACTGTAAAGAATGCTTAAACAAAAGTAATGTGGTGATGATTATTCCTGATTTGCTTTGTAATAATTTCATGATTACTTCACCTAAAATAAATAAATATTTCAAGGATCAATTTACCTCTTACCAAGCAAGTTTTTGACTCATTTAGATACAATCATGTTTTCTCAACAGTCATCCTTCTAAATCTGTAATCAGGGGTTTTGAAGCTATAGATTCAAATTCCTTCTAGTTGAAGGCAACTGAAGTCTGCAATTCCTTCTTTGAAAGCAGCAGTCTCATTACTTGTGATTACGATGACAAAATTCTTCAAACTAATTGGGCATTGTTTCTCTGTGGTGGATGGGTTATCAGGTGCTATGCACTGTCCTGGTCTGGCTTTCAGCTGCTACTCCAAAAAGGTGTACATTAATTCTGTATTACTCCTGTCATTGCTGTATGAAAGTCTTGGATACCCCAAGGCTTTCCAGATAGATAGACTCAGATGAGGGTTGAGGTGTTTGACTTCACAAAGGAAGGGATTCAGCTGGTCATGGGCAGCAGTAAAACACTCAGAGACAAGGAGCTTTAGCATTTCTCTTGCACTTGAGACAACATGGTTCATTTTTCCTCATATTAGACTTAAATTTTGTATAAATATCCTTTTTGACATTTTTTTTTTTTATGGATCTGCTTTAACTTTCAGCTAGATGCCCTTGGAGACAGAGAAAAGTATCTCTGGGAAACAAACCTATAGATTTGAAAATACTGCCCCCTAAATTAGCTCTTCCTTCATCTTTTAGAACACATTCTTTAAGCTTTCAGATCCGGATAACTCTCTCCCTCTGTCATACATCCACATCAAAGAAAAAAAGTCTCACTTTCTGTTAATAAAGCTAAATTGTGACTATTTCACCATCAGATTTTTGCTTTAAACCATGGATCTTCTGTAACCGATATGAAACTATCAGGACATGGATAATTAGGGTGCTGTATTAATCACTGTTGGCAAAGTGGAGGAATGATTAAAGCAAAAAAATGGCTAATTTCACAGTTTATCTGTGACAAAATTCTCAAAAAGGGTCATTTATATTGCTGAAGAGATTCCTAGCTATTTTAATTTTTTTTTTTCAGTGGAACAAAGTAATAAGAAAGATTAATACTGTCTCGCAATAGATTAAAATTTATTCTTTTAATCAAAAAGTAAATACAGTATATTATATAACTCAATTCTTGAAAAAACTTACTTTTTACTCAGTGAAAATCAGATCTATACAGAATTCTTGCTGTCTGCTACTACTCCTGCAACCGAAAAACAAATGCTTAATGTTTAATAGATGCAGTGCAGGAAATGAAGACTTTGTCTTGGCCTTTCCTTTGTTCTTCTCCCTGCAGTAAAAACAATATCTAAATAACCTGTTTCTGCTAAACAATGCTGGACTCCTGTGGAGGAACTTGTGGAGTCCTGTGGGTCTTCCTGTGTTTGTACTACATATTTTATACATGTTTTATGAAGCCAGCTGCTGAATGCAATCTTAGCTCAACTTGACATAAGGAGTTCTTCTGCCTGCTGCCATTGCTGCCCAGAAGAAACATTTATTTTTGCAATTTGCTTTTTTATTATAGCACCCTTCAAGAAGAGGAACATTACAACTCAGTTTAAGAGACGTTGTTCAGTAATAGCCATGTAAAGAAGCTGAAGTGCTGAACATCTTCTGGCAACTAAATGCAGTTCTACTGTCAGAGTGGTTCTAGTCTGCAGGGCCATTCATGCCAAGAACACAGAAAAAACTACAGATCTCAAGCCATGAAATCAGCTGTGCATACCTAGGAGAGGATTCAGCAGTCTGGGTGCTATTCATTGCCACAGCTGCCCACTCTCAACAAGAGGACTGAATGAGACAAGAAAGGAAAATGTGAATTGTGGGGTTGTTGTAATTCCTCCATCTCTGTCCTAATCCTCAAACATTTTAAGATTAAAATCAAGCTCATGTTTAAACAAGAGGAGTATAGGAGTGTAGAAAGGGGATAAAAGGACAAGATACACATGGGTTAAACACTATCATGAGGTTCCAGAAAGAAGCACTGTGATTTGAAGAAAACAATTCTATTGCCCAAACGTAAATGAACCTATGTTGTACTAGAACAGATTAGTCAAAACTGTCTTAAATGTATCCGCTCAAATCTCTGTTAAATCCCTATGTGGAACCTGCCATCTTGTTACAGGACTGAGGCTTCTCTGTTGGACAAGGTGGATCTCAGTTCTAACTCATTCCCAAAAGCTTACAACTACTGTGGTCAGAGTTAACCTTTATTTTAGCTTTACTCTCTGTTAAAGGGCAGGATAGTGCGGAAGTCTAAAGGGGGCTAGGTGAAAATCTAGTTGAGTCTAGAGAAGAAAATATCTACAGCACAAACCCTTTTATTTGTAATTAAATACGTACAAGCTCTTGTTTAATTTTCTCACAGTTGAGTACAACAGCTATGTTTCAAATCATGTGAAGATGTATTTATAACTTCATTTTGATGTTTACTGATAAGTCGAGTATAAATAATTATTGGGATTTTATGGAACACACATAGAATGGTGCAATTTGTAAAATCATGCATTAACAGTTTTACCATTTCACCCTGACATATCTCTTCTTCCTTAACAAGGTTTGATTCTGTTAATAAGTACAAGCAGGAATACAAGCTATATACCAACACTTCAGTTACAGAGCAGGAGAAATGGTAAATGTCATTCCTGACACATTTTGTCCCCACCTACTTACAGGCTCTTGCAGTACCTCATACAGGCAGTTTTCTAAACAGTGGTCTTCATGAATACAAAGCATGAGCATCATCTCATGTAACTTATCCACCTAGAAATTACATCATCCTCTAGAGTCAGTGGAAAAAGAAAAACAGGAGGAAAATGCTTATCTGTGTTCATTGACCACCTAGGGACACACTTTCTGACTTTCAGGCAGCACTGGGTGAATTAAACACAAGGCACATTAAATCCAGATGGAAATTCTCATCAGCTTCAACTAGCTTTGAGGCCATATGTTTTGTCAAAGTACTTCTAACTCAGCACAGCAACAAATGATAGCAGTAAACTAAGTGCTAGCATTTTTACCAAGTTTATATCAGATAAGAAGTTTGTGGGATATATGGAACAGATTTGTAGGGCATAGGCATTTCTGAGCTCCAAACTCCTCTGCAAAAAACAGCAACAGCAAAAGGACAGAAACCAAAACAGAACCAAGGACAATAAAATCAGTGACAACAAAATCAACAACAACAGAAGAAAAAAGTCAGAGCCTGAGTGAACGTATAAATACTGCTGTAAGGTCAGCTATTTAGGTAGCAATGGTAGCAGCAACAGCTTTCTTTCCCTGCTGTTATTCTGGAGCATTCAGCAAATATTGTCCTCTCTTATGTCAAAGGCACTACCCACAAAAAAGGTGATCCATTAACATTTGCATATGCTCTTCCCTGGCTGTTTCAAGAGCAGAATTTGTGCAGTGGTTACTTCCTGGTTTCAAAAGGCTAGATGGCATATAAAACTTTGCAAACGCTTCTCCTTTGAAGGCTGAGAATGATATAAAACATTAAAGACTGATTCTTTTTTTCTTTTATTTTTTTTAAATCCCATTCACTTTCTCTTCCTCAATCCCCACCAAAAAGAAAAAGAAAAAGAAAAAAATTACCTCCTAGTTTTTATGCAAACATTTGGTGGTGATTTATGTGATAGCAGCTGCTCTCGAGCCCAAGTTGATAGATAGGACACAATACAACATAAATCCTAAATGACAAATATATAACTGCTGCATTCAGCTGATATTAGACTGTCAATTTCACATAGATGCTATAAAAGAAGGTGGCTAATCCCTTTTGGCAGACATGAACTTTTGTGTTTGTTTTTTTTTTTAGCCTTCAGTCCTGACTTGGGAATCTATTGAAATCTTTATTATTGTTCACTTGGTTTTGCATTTCCTGCTGCTTGGCTCCTCATTCCCAGAGACTTTCTCTTCTGTCACTGTAACTTTGTCAGTTTGTTCTCAAAGCTGCCAGTCCAACAGACATCCCTTCACACCTCCTCTGCTGTTAAACCAAACTGCCCAGAACAGTTCAGTCTTTCTGGTAAAAGAAATAATGTAATTTCTATTTCACTGTCCCATTGTATAAGGTGTTGGGGAAATGACAAGACATCAATGCGTGAGTGAAGATGTACATTGAACCCAGGAAAAAAATTAAGATGTCTGATGGCACAAAGAAAAATTGAATTAAACAAGTAATACAAACACAACAGAAAAATGAGAAACTAATTCATCATGATATTTAAGTGAAAGTCTTGGATTTTTCTAGATTGACAGTTCAAAGATATTGAGAAAGAGGTCAGAAACTCAGGTCAACCCTAAGACCATCTCCTTCCTCCAGTATTGTACTGAAGAGAAACCTTATTTCTAAAGCCAACACTGACATCTTTAATCTTTATTTTATAGCTTCATGGTTGACGGTGTTTCTAATAAGGAGAACCAACTGCTATTGAATATTTTTTGTGTTATTAGTTAGCCAGAAAAAATCTATTCTAAATCCATCCCCTTGCATTAAAGTTTTTATGCAGGTATATCTGAAAGCTACTGGGAGGCCCTGAATTTTAGCACACTGGATAAAACATAATAAACTGACTAAAATCAATAAATAGGATGAGATGGTCATTGTTATTCCAAACTTGTTTCTTCAAATTGACAGTTCCTAAGCCTTTTTAAACTAAATTGAGACCCAGAGTGGATGACATACTACTGACTCGGGCTTACCACATGACAGGGATTTTCTTTTTAGGCTCTTGTGAATTTTGCTGTGATTTGTAAGCAAAACTTATTTAAGCAAAACAAATGCAACAGTAGTATTGCATCAAAAATTATACTCTCTACTAGTGGAAGGAAAAAGGGTGGGCAGTTTGTTCTTTTGGTAACTGGTGATGCTTTTCAAATATGACTTAAATATTTTCAACTAAATATTGGAGAAAAAATATTTTTAAAAATTGGTGGGCATTGATCAATGCTAATATCCCTGTTCATGCTACCTAGGCTTTAAAAAAAAGTCCCAAGTATTGTTTGTAAATCCATAGTACCAGTAAGATTTTTCAAACAATGTAACTTTTCCACCATCTCAACATTTCTGCATTATTAATCCACCTGAAAGAATTTGTTATCTTGTAAAAAAAGGCCTAAATTACCCCACAATTGAGAATAATTCTCTTAGCTGAAAATGTTTGCTGGCAGGAAGGGGAATGATAGGGTCACGTGTGTTCATGTCTTTGTGCATCCCCAGGAGAGACACAGGTGGAGGACTGTGGGAGGGATGCCGAAGGAGGCAGCTTTATGTAAGTCTGTTTGTCAGAGGGCTCTGCGTAATGCACTGCTACTGTCTCTAGTCTGCAGGTAAGAGATTATGGCTCTGGGGAAGCTCTGTATCCTGTGGCTTAGGCAGTGGGTTGGAAGGACAAAATGAAGCACCTGGAAGCCTCCAGGCTTCTCTTGCCTACAGCTTGATTACTGACTTCATGCAAGTGAAATGAATTCCACCTGTGGATAGTACTGTGTCTAATCTTAATGGATGTTTTAGACCGATGGTTTATCTTTTTAATCTCTCAGTAATACTGTTACCTAAAGAATCCCTCAAAAGCCTATTATAGGTATTGCAAAGGAGTTAATTTCTTGTTCTTTTTTGATTTTTCTTTGAAGATAGTGGTAAAAGCGAATGACAACAAGCTCAGCAATGCAAGAGATTTTAAATTTCCCATTAGCTGACTTCACTCACAGCTCACTAATATGCAGCATTTAATCATCACCCATGATTTGTGTAACACTGTGAGTATGCTCACAGCAAGTGAGCAAAAGTGTTTTGTTCGTGGCATTAAGAAGGCCAGAGAAAAGCACCCTCTATCAGTCTAGTAAATAAAGTCTAAGACCATATAATTAATGAACCAAGAGCTTCTTAACAACCTATGTCATCAGCCAAAAGGCTGCATTTAGGACTCGCTATAGATCAGGCTACAAACTCTTGGTGTTCCTGAATCCTTTGTGCACTAGTACTTTGATAGCTGGCTTTCCCATAGAACTGTCTGGGTAGGTAAACTCCCTAAAGATAACAAGAAGATCAGCTAGTCTAAATTCAACTAGACAGTCAGGTTTAGGTAATAGTCACTGCCAGGATAATTTATAGTTTTCAGCTTTTCTCAACGTTACTGACATACCGGGTCTCAGAAATTGTATTAAGTCGTAAACTGACAAGAGTGCAAAGCAATTTGCACAGAGCACGAAACGAGAGTTGGAAAAAACTTTAATATTGTTAAGTTTTCTTTGAACTTTGTCTTCACACTAGTTTATAGGAGTTAATTCCTATCCTCATTTCTAACAGACTAAGATTAATTGGTCTTCTTTATCAGAACATCTGGCGATTAGGAATGTTCTTCTCTCACATGTATCTTCCATCATGGAGTGTAGTCGCTCAATAAAAAGATGTGCTTCAAACCACAGCAGCCATTTTTCAATATAGCAATGTACAGCAACAGGTTACTGCTTTTGTAAAGCTATTATTTTTACTGTCAACATGACTGCTGCTAGAAGTTGTCTCATCAGACAGGATAGGTTGAAACTGCATAAGAAAATCTGACCAGGCAAGAAACTAAGTTTTATTATATACCTGTATATACCTAGACTCACACACGTGTACATGTATGCACACACATAGAAGATAGTATAACTGAAAGAATAATTTTAAAATGAGTAGTAGGGTACATAGGTGGATATGACATTTCTGAATCAGAAATAATTGTTATCTGCATATGGACAGGCCAATAATGTAAGTATAACGTTAGCCCTATCAGAGGCATTAAAGTAAACTGTAAAGTAAAAATGCCCAGGTGCCTATTTTGGGGATAGTATGGAGGAGCAAGAATAGAAAAGTAGAAACACATTTTCTAAGAAAATGAAAAATGAAAGTGATATTAAATAATTTTGTAAACATGTCATTTCAATATGAAGTCCCGAAGATGGCTCTGGGATGTAAAAATAAACTTAGGAATTTGAGGAGTAATTGATTTCCGTACGAAAGCTAGTTTAATCATGTAATTTCCTCAGCTACAGAAGCATTAGAATTGTAATCCCTGAGGGTACACAGATGAAGGATTGAAGTGAGCCAGCACTGAAGTTCTGGCTTGGGTTGTCACTCATAATTAAGTCTGTAAGTGTCTGGTTTGATTGCATGTTGAGCAATGGTCCAATCTGCTTTAAGTATTCATCCAACACAAGAGATTTCCCTGTACAAGGTCTTTAGGGGTTGAGAACTGGTAAGGTAAGCTTGTATCTTCAATCTTTTTCTGACCACTGATTCCACTGTATATAAATACAGACAGCTTACATGAGTATAAAGTTGCAGGATGCATAAGTAGTAGACCTCTATAGTATAGGTTCATGCAAAGCAAAAGTTATGTGTATGTATGAAAGCATGTTCATGCAGATATATGTCAACCTATCTATACACACACATACTTTCCCCCACCATTCGTTTCTCATATGTTCCTGTTTGTATTTGCATCTGTCAGTCTCTATACGCTTTCGGCATTTGGTTTCCATCCATAATAACCTCTTAAATCAGCTGCTTATTTAGGTACATGTGGATATTAACTACATTGAATGATCAATGCTTCTATCTTTTCCTAATTACTTACCAGATAGCAAGATTTCTGATGCAACATATCAGCATCAAGTCAGCTTTGCCAGACTTTATCAGGCAGAAACATTGTACTGTCGAACTACACATATTTCAATCCATTGACACTATGTGATCCTTCCACTGTATGGAACATCTCTTGAGGAAAGAAACAGAATAAGAAGTTTCAACCCTTGGAGTAGCGCAAATGTGCATTGTAATTAAAAACATTGTTGAGGATGGGTGTTTCATGTATGAAAGAGAGGGGCAGAATTTATTAGTAGGTAATTTATAAACAAAAAGCAGATTTGTCTGACTATGTCTATCCACTTGTTGGTCATAGCCAAGCTAATTTAAGATCAGATACTCATCCACATAATCCTATGAGATATAAATCATACATTTTAGAAGTCAATCAGTGATGCAACATGAATTCTACTTGAAAGAGAAATAACCATTCTAATTCCAGCTAAAAGTCTAACTGAGGTCAATTATACTAACCTACATTAGCAGCATATCTTATTCAAAAACTTGACATCTTGTCTGAGGAGGTTCTTGATATCATGTTTTTTTTAAACCATGTATAAAATGCTTTACCTCAGTGGCACAGAGACTGCATACAACAATTTATTGCCATTAGTGTGTATCTTGATGATTTGGTTGACACTCTTCACTTTAGGTAGAAGGAACAAAATGCTATCAGAGATGTACATTACCTATATAGTGTGACTAACTTGTTCTTGCATGAAGCATGGCAATCACAGTCTGCAAATTCTGCCACTTTCATAATTACATTTAAGTAGATGTTAAAAGTAGCAACAACTATAAAACTCACCTTTCCCCCTTGGCAACTTAAAGCAATCTAGGACAGTTAGGGTCACCTTTTTTGAATACAATTTCAATACAGCAATGTGGGAACTAGAAAATTGGGACAAAATGAAAATGGCAACTGCAACCATCATGTCAAGGAAGTACAGACACCTGCAATGAGGAAGCAATATAATCTCCCTACAGAAGGTATTCATGGAAGAGATGCTTAAAACTGTTAACATTAGGGATTTATTTTTGACATTTTATGGATTTGACTTCTTACACTTCTCTTACTTCTCACACCTATTATTACTTTTTACACTTATTATGTAAAGTGAGTTTGCACTTCTTGTTCTTTTCGTAGTTCTATATCTAGAAATTTTGTATTGCAACCAGTATTGTTCCCAGTTTCATCTGTGATTTTTAGAGCAGTTGTCAGAGCAGCTGGGGACCATTGTATGATGAGTTAACTTCCATAGAAATGAATATAGTAGTTTGGTATTTAAAGGTGAGATTTATCCTATGGAAGAACATAAACTCTTTCCAGATGGTACTTTGACAGAGCTTAGCTTTTTGTAGCATGAGAAGGTCTAAGTAATTTTTGCATCCAACAACAGTTACAGTGGGAAGCTGTGCAACATGATGTCAGGAGCAGCAGGAGTGGGGTTGTACCATGAGGCGGGGCTGGGTTCCATCTGGGGAGCCCTATTGGACTCAGCGGGGCTTGGGCTGTGCATGGGGTCCCAGACTGAGCCTGCCCTGGGGTCCTTAACTCACAAGTGGGGATGCCCAGCCAGGCTGCTTGGGGACATGCAGCCCTGCCAGTGCCTTCCAGATCCTGACCCATGGACCAACGGATTTTCTCAAAAAAATGAGTGAATTTCTCAAAAATATAAGTACCTTTTATAACCACTAGATTAAGCATCTTGTTCTACAAGTGAAAACATTATGTGATATAAGTTAATCAGACTGAAGAAACACATTCAAGTACAAGGATTTGTTTGTGTTTAATCTAATAGGTTTGATGATAGGCAAAAATGAAACAGAAACATTAGCCTATATTGCTTCCTAAATCTGCTTACGAGTGGATAGTTTTATTTACTAAATATATGGCTACATTTCATTGCAGCAATTATTTAAAATTCTCTGGCCTTCTTGTCAAACAACTTTTATAAAGAGCCGTGACATTGCGGTTTTCTTCCTAGAAATACAGTATTTGATCAGCTTGCAAAATATTGACAGTAATATTTCTGAATATATCAGCCTTTCCAAACAATTTTTTCCAAGTTTAAAATGCAAATGCTGATGACGTGCTATTAGAAGGATACTTTATGACTTATATTTATAGCTAGCTACAGTAGGGTGTAACTGTTCTAAGTATTAAGATCCCATACAAACACATTAAATTAAAATGTAAAGAGGATTTGTTGCTGTGCTTATGATGGCAATTACTTCTTCCACTTATTTGCTAAAATCCAGTCAACAAATACACCAGTCCACTTAATCTAATGCTCAATTAGCAATGCAATACGTGTATTGTCAGTCTCTCTGTAGGAAGACGTGAATGAAAGACAAGAAAGACACTCTGAGCTCTGTACTTAGACCTTGTCATTGCATTAATGTTGTACAGATTTCAAGCTCTTTGCTGAAACAGGGCAGTTCATATAATCATGGACCATGAAATACGTGACTACAGTTAACAGTCTCTTCGGGGGAGAGAAGTAATTTCCATATGAAGTGACTGTTGTAAATTTAATGAGTTTCCAAATAGTTGCAAGACAAGATAAAGTAATTTTATATTAATCTTTTAAATGAGAGAGTCTTCTTGCAGATGTTTGCTTTGCTGTTCTTTTTTAATCTCCATAACAGATTATGACCAGGGATGCAAAGATATTTATTTTGCTGCCACAGATCACATACCCAAAGAAGAATGGTTCTTTACACTGTATAAAGATGTAAAACCATCATAAAAAAAAATCTGAATTTCCCAGGGGCAATTTTTTTTTATCAGAAATTTGATCCATGACTGTTCCTATTTCTTTGACATTGTTTGCATTGCATTATAGATTCTCTTTCTCCTGCAGGCATCAAAATTTGATTAATTTTGAATTTCTACACAAACATAGGTATTTATATTTGTCATTGTTCTTATCATGCAGAAATACAGAACTTATTTCCTTTTATGGCAATAAATTATAATTGAGGGATGGGAAGGATATTTTTGCATTTTTCCAGTCAGTAGTTTATTGTGGTTTTATATGTAGATACCCCTCCCCTTATGTTCCTTATGTTATAATGGTAAATATGAAATACCCTTTCAGTGACGTTTTTCCATGTAGGCTTTTAAAACCCATTTTTTTCTGGTCATAAGTCAAGTAATTCTTCACAGATTCAATACAAGTTGAAACATCTTGGTTCTTCTTGGATGTATGCAAGGTTTGGTTATGTCTGCTGCCTCCCATTATTCATTCTCATGTCTGCATTCTGCTTTGCTTCCAATTATGAGATTAGAAGGACAATGAGCAAATGTCGAAAAAGAATGTGTTTTCAAGGTTTTCTGGTTAACAGGGATACGTGCATAATTCATGCAGAAGCACTTCCTGCAGTAAAATGCACCTTTGATCCTGGGAGGAACCCCACTGTTCTCAGAGAGATTCTGTGCATGTCTAAGAGTCTTCCCAAGCTTACTGAACTGCAGACTGGAGGGCTTTATTATCATTATTCATTATATTTGAATAAATTGACCAAATTCAGATAAATGGCTGAAATTTCAGCTGCTAATCTCAGTTTAATAATGTTTCAAATCTACTGGGATTTGACTGTTATTGCCAATTACCTTTTTTTATTATCATGTTAAAAAGGACATGATGGAACTGTTTTGCCAAACAACCTTTTGTTTCCTCAGCTTGCTATGATCCTGTGCATCACATCTGGGTGGTAAAAATACTTTATTGCTTTGTAGAGCTTTATTAAGGCTTTAAAAATATTATGCAATTGCTTTAAATTTCATTTCATTTCATTTAAAGCAACATCATAATAGTAGCATATATAAGTTCTTGTAATAGTTGTTAAATACATTTGTCTTACGAAATTAGACAGCAATGAAGTTATGATGTAAAAATCCTCCTTCACTTATGATACAGAATATCACTGGTAATTATTTTCCATACAGTACAAAGAAGATAAGTTCTTCTCCCTGTTTCCAGATGGCAAAGATAGAAGGTAATGGTGTGACAGCTACAGCACATATAAAAGACTAACAGTAAGCCATATTTTATGAGAACATCATTACAGTGATTTAAAGGCAAAGGAGCCTTTGAGAAACTAATTATTGATAATTGTCAAGTATTTTTATTGACTAACTATCTACAAAACACATTGTAATGACATAGAAATATATTATATGATCTATAACCTCTAGAAAGATTAAGTATTTTGGCACATAAAAAAAAAAAAAAGACAAAAGCAAATGAACTTCAGTTTTGTGCTGTATGGGACAGAAGTAGATGGGCCAGGTTCATATTTTGTTGAACTTTGGGGGATGGTAGGAGACTTGATATGACATATTCTGCCAAGGAAAAATAATAACAGAATATCACTGTGGCTAGACCTCTAGATAGTATGGCATACCTATTTATTCAAGAAACCTGATGTCAGTTTCTGTATTAGTTTTCTACAAGATCTATCTCTTGTTATTTAATGCAAAATTGCATTGTCTCCCCTTTTTGTACATCTCCATAATACTTCAGTAACATGGATTTTGGATTTTAAACACAAAAATATATACATATACTACTTAGCAGCATACAGTTTAGAAGGTGCATCTGCCCCCACGATGACTCAATTTAAAGACTGTAAGGAATGCAACCAGCTGAAAACTCTTTGCTTGAACACTTGTAGCTTCTTCTTTTCTGTTTCTGAAAATGACAGGGTGCCTGTGGTTCTTCCTCTCCAGGTGCAGGACCCTACATTTGTCATTGTTGAACCTCATTAGGTTCTCCTCTGCCCAGCTCTCCAGCCTGTTCAGGTTGCGCTGGATGGTTGCGCTCTGGAGTTTCAACCACCCCTCCTAATTATCATCAGCAAACTTGCTGAGGATACACTCTGTCCCCTCACCCAGGTCATTTATGAATATGTTGAACAGGATTTGGCCTAGTATTGACCGCTGAGGGACACCACTGGTCACAGACCTCCAACTTGACCCCGCTCCATTAATTAGAACCCTCTGAGTCCTGTCACACAACCAGGACTCACTCCATCTCACTGCCCCCTCATCTATCCCACACTTCCTTAATTTTGTAATGAGGATGTTATGGGATACAGTGTCAAAAGCCTTGCTGGAGTCAAGGTAGATGACATCTGCAGCTCTCCCTTCATCCCTTGGTCAATACTGATAACTTCTTGATGTTCAATGTGCTTGGAGATGACGTCCAGCACGAACTGCTCCATTATTTTCCCTGGGACAAAGGTGAGACTAATTGACCTGTAGTTCCCTGGGTCCTCCTTCTTGCCCTTTTTGTGGACTGGTGTGATATTTGCCTTCTGCCAGTCCTCAGGGATTTCTCCTGTTTTCCAAGATATCTCAAAAACGATAGAGATGTGGCTTAGCAATAATATCCGTTTCCTCAGCACTCGTGGGTGCATCCCATCAGGGCCCATGGACTTAGGGATGTCTAGTTTGGCCAAGTAGTCTCTAACCCCGTCCTCCCCAACAGAGGGGAAGTCTTCCTCTCTCCAGACCCTCTCCCTTGTCTCCAGGGTCTGGGATTCATGAGGGGCAGCTTTGGCAGTGAAGACCGAAGCAAAGAAGGCATTCAGCAACTCCACCTTCTCTGTGTCTTCCACCACCAAGGCACCCACCTCATTCATCAGTGGGCCCACATTTTCCCTAGCCTTCCTTTTTTTATTGATAAGGTTCTCTGGAACTTGGCAGGTTCTCAGATATAACAGGTATAAATAAAAGGAACAGAGGAGAAGTGGTTATTCTACTGTCAACTTACAAATATTTAGGCACTTGTTCTATCCTGTAATCCTCTATCAGACTTCACAAACCATAGGGAAGCCAGGTTAGCAAATTTTTCTAAATAAGAGTACAAGTTTCATTATCAATATCTGTGTTGTTTTCTGTGGTGGAAAATTAGTTTTTTCTGCAAAAAGGAAAACAATTTAGTGCTCCTAAAGAAATACCATAGCCATTTACTCTCCCAGTGTACATTATCAGGGGTTTTCTTCTAGCAAGACAGTTTCCAGTTATAAATTCAAGCCTTGTACTGAAAAATGTGGGTCCTTGAAGTTTTGCCAATGCAATTAGATAACTCCACTCCCATGTGCCAAAACACCACTAGATTTTTGAGGTTTGGAGTTTTAGTTCGCAGCAACAGAACATTTTTAATAGGTTTATTCATTTCCACTGTAACAACAACAACAACTGCTCTGCCTCTGCCAAATTGGGCAGCAAGTGCCAACGTCAAGCTATAGTTGGAAGACTCAGTATGGCAACAGTCACATTCTAGTGAATGGACAATGAATTCTCACAACAGTGAGCTGGCTCAGTAAATCAGAGAAGCCTTGCACAGCAGTGCAGTTTGCTGTTCCCATCGTGAAGTCTGTAACCATGAATCAGACCTTTTTCCCTGAGACACACACTGAAACATGAAGTGAAGAAGATTCTTGTGAAACAGCACCCCTGCATGCTCTGCTTCCTTGCTGTTCCTCTCTTTTCATTCTCTTGTTGGTGTAGCTGCAGCTGGGAAAGAAAATGTAAGGTTAACTGCTGCTGTTGCAAAAATTGCAGCCAAACCCTATTGAGTAGTGCAGCAATTGCAAAGTTGCAGCTGTCCAGATAAATATATTTAGCTATGCTCAAATCTAAGCAGTACAGCAACAACAGATGGCTTTCCCCTAATTAGGGCTGCCATATTTCAAACTAGGATTTTTCAGAAGGAAATAGTTAGCTGTTACTGAGCAGCTATACACCCAGAATTCCTGAACAAATAATAGAAGTGTTCAAAATCCTGAATGGTAAAACTTCCAGCTGGAAAAGACAAAGTGTCATGGAAAATCTAGACATATGGTAACCTTATCTTGGATATTGCCTTAGGAGTTTTAGAAAGACTCTGGCTATAAAGAAACAGATGGATCCTGGTCTGGAAGAGATGAATTATGGGAATTTTAGAATTTGTCCCCAGATGAAAAACATAATGGCTTCTAGTTGGTTTGCAATAAATATAATGTCATTCATTTAATTAAGCATAAAGCCTGGAAACAATGTAAATGAGTTTGGAATACTATTCACAGTATTTAATGCTTAGTATGGACGAAGTCTCAATGTGGGAAGTGATTAATTATTGAGTAGGATTTATCACACCTGATGCTAGCCATCTAAAATTTACCTGTCTTATCACAGCTGGTCCCTTTCTACTCAATATTACAGGTAAAGAAATTTTCCTTAAGACGAAGGTCCACTCTATTCCAAAATTCCTCTCCTCTCCTCTCCTCTCCTCTCCTCTCCTCTCCTCTCCTCTCCTCTTACTATTTGCAAATAGGGAATCACAATGTTGACTTCACAGCCTGGCTGTAAGGAACTTTTGAAAACCAATTGCCAATTTAGTTCTTTTTTCAAATAACTTTATTTCCTTTTAGTCCCTTTTCAAGAGAATTTCAGAATATCTTTCATGAAAAGACTAACAAAATTGTGAAGTAGAACATTAGACAATTTTCTAGAACTTTGAGTTTCTTGTTTTACACTAATGAAATACTAATTAGAGATGGTTGTGCAAATTTTATTAATGAAAGCTTTCAAATTAGTTTGTCTATATATCTTGGTCTTTAATTCTTTGCATGTGTATATAGAAAGCAACTTTTTGCTTTCTTAACTAACTGTTTGCCATGGACTTGTATCAATATGAGGTTTAATCAAATGTCAAAATATAAATAGCTACAATTGGAAAGATATACAACACCTCCTGTTCTTGGTTAAAATTCACTATAGAATGTTATTTTTTTTCCTATGGAAATGACTGGTATTGATTGACAAGTAGAAACTTCAGTAGAATTGTTTTTCAAGGTCTAGCATTAGCTTAAAATAGTTGTTCTGCAGCAGTTTGAACAGCTGCATTTTCACTCAATAGTATATTCCAAAAAACCCCAGAACAATAGTTTAAATTACAGTAGCTGTTTCACTGCTAAACAATTTTGCCAATTAACACCCCTGCTTGTTCAAAAAAAACCCCAAAAACCCAACAAACCCAAGAGAAGGAGATATAACCATTTCTTGTGGTAAAATTTTTCACCTTTCTTAACCTAGAAAAAGGTCTCAGATTTCCCTTAGGACAGCTTCCACATGCAATTATGCTTTGTCAATGCGTATTTTTTGGAACGCATTAAAATTTGTAACAAGATCAATATGTTTGAATAACATACTTAAATTATGGTGTTTATTTAATTTAATATGTGGTTCAATAGTAGTCTATGTGTACTTGTGTCTATCCAAAAATATTGGTGCTCTTTAGAGCTTATTATCACAAAATTATTTATTGTTGTGGAACCTAATCTGGATCCAAAGGATCTTGTATTTAAATTACTAGATCAATAGGAAAAAAAATGTTTTATTTGGTAAGTTTTAGGTATACCTAGTATATTTAGACTCTCATACATTTTTCATTTCTAGTCATGTCGTTATTTTCCTTTATGTTTTAACTGCTTAGTCTGAGCACAAAATAACATTTCTGAGAAGTTAAGTTGCATTTTACAGCTGTCATACCAAGATTGGATTGGGGGAGTGGAATTGAATTTTGCTATAAGTTTGGAGAACATCTATGTCCAAGCATTCTTATGAATTTGAACATCATTGTGCTTTTTATCTATATTTAGAAATTTCATTGGAAATCTATGTATGTAGGACGTGCAATGGAATTTAGAAATCAAGTATAAAACCTGGGTGATATTACATAATACTACTCACAGAAGACCAGAGCAATGAATTTTCTGGACGTTAATGTCTTCAAGTGGTTTTTTTTTTTGAAAGTTTTTATGGTTAATTTGTCAGACAATGGAAGTTTAAATTAACTTCCAAAATTGTTTTGAAGGACTTCCAAGTTTTCTGGTTTATTATTAATTATATTTCTAATATGTCTAACTTCTTGTGTAGGGGAAACTCCAAGGTACTGCTCCATGTCATGCCGATTTTAATACATGCTTTAAGCTTACCAATGATCTGAAAACAAATCAACAATATTTTTTCTCAAGTGCAAATTTAGAAACCACAGTCCAAGTGTTTGACATAGAACTGTGCCATCAAAGCATCTTTATAAACTCATTTCTTATGGGAAAATTTGTATTTTGAGTAGTGTATCTTCAAATATAATCTTGCATTTCTAGAGCATTCTAACATAGAGTTTATTGAACATTTAAGAATAAGAAAACAAGTTGTGTAAGGACATTTATGTGACTAGAATCCAAATTGTGCTAATGTCATCACACAACAGTACTCACCTCTGCATCGTATGTGATTTTGTCTAAACTGCAGTGCAGTATGGAAGAAATGAAGATCCCAAACTTCAGCTTCTCAGGAACTGAAGAGATCTGTACAAGCACAATTTTTTCTAAGGCTTTAGTTAACAACAACATTACTGCTCAAGAGACTTTGCTATGAGTTTGTATTCACTTTGGTTCTGGATGTGAACTTGGTTTGCACTTCATCTTTGTAATATTCAGTTGCCATTACATCCAAATTTGCTTTCTCTTACTGGCTAGTCACAATGTTTGTTTATACTAGTGCCTAATGCTGAATCAGCATCTCAAATTAACACTAAGACAGAACTATGCTATAATGTGTCTCTTCTCCTATGGATCTTTCTCCCTTATTATTACTATTGGTATTTATTTAAGGCTACATCAGTTTACCATATGTGTCATACTGAGCAACAGAGTGTAAACTGATTGGAAAGATTAGATTTTGTTCATTACAAGCAGGGATATTACTCTGCAGACACACTAGAAATTGTGTTTTCTAGCTAGTTTTTGTTCCAAACTAATTTCAGTGAACATTAAAGCATATGGCAAACTAAGATATGTGTGTGCCTTCCCTGCATTTGAAAAAATTCTCCAGGGAGAAAAAAAGTATATGTACTATCTCACTAGAAAAACTGGGACAAATCTCAATGACAGCTTTAAATAACAATTAGCTTTTCAAGTTTGTTTTAGTCATGAGTGCATACATGAACCTTGGCTATATATATTATATTATATATGTATACTGCCTAATACCCAGTATGCGAGAAAGCTGAGATTTCTATTTCTAGAAGTAAAAAACTTCTCGTAGACAAATTGGCAAGATACAGACTGGATGGGTGATCTGCAAGGTGGGTAGGAAACTGGCTAACAGGTCATGACGATCCATGTTCAACATCTTTATAAATGACTAGATGATGGGATTGAAAGAAACATCAGTACGTTTGCTGATGATACCAAACTGGGTGGTGAAGTGGACACATCAGATGGGCAAGCCATCTTGCAGACAGATCTGGAAATGCTGGAAGAGTGGGCTAGCAAGAACAGGCTGGAAAACCTGCCCTATGGGGCATGATTCTTCATTGTCCGGCCACATTACTTTTGTTCTTGCACAAAGCAGGATCTAACAATCACTACTTCTGTGACTACTATGACCAGTTTAGGCTTGTCTCATTATGTATCATTCAGTTTTTCACAGGTTCTTCTTTCACTAACTTTAGGGTAAAATCCCACAGTTTTTTCACACCATCCAAAGTCTGGGTCTTCATAGCACTATGACCTTCTTTGTTAGTCATGTTTTTCCAGAAAGCCCTATCTGCTTTATTGACTGTCACAAATCTCCATTTAGAAGGGACATTTGCTTACTAGGTCCTTGCAGTAGTAGAAAACAAATTGCTCTTAAATAAGAATTTCTTCATCTCTAAGAACATAGAAATTGGACAGAAAAGGGGTAAAATGACTAAAAGATTCCATATATCTTAAAATTACTTTCCGGATCAGTTTGATTTATTCTACCTATTGCCTCAGTCAGGATCTCAAAGCATTCTGCTTTTGTCCAGAGATAGTCCCTTCCCAATATTTGTAGGAGCTGAGTTTTTCAGAAGTTGTCTTTTCTGATCTTTTCTTCACATTCTTTTCTGTACATATGAAGGTATATTCAGAAGTACAATGTGCAAGTTCTGAAAGCTTTATTATCACCGTACATTTTGGTAATGGGTGTTACCTAAAGCCATCTCCTGACTTTGTCCAGAAATACAAAATCATCCAGTTCTGAGTCAACCTATTATTCTTTCATGACAGAAGAATAATAATCACAAAGAGAAGTAAAATAGTCACACTTATATCCCAAATTTTTCATACAGTTTCCAGAAGAACAACTGAAAATGCAACAAACGATCTTGCATTGGGGGGTATTTTAACACAAATAAGAAACTTCAGACTGATCAAGTGACTTTTAAACTTCTCAAAATTAAAGAAACCATAGGTAAATTTATTAAAAATTTTATCACACAGATAGACTTGCCAGTGCTGTTAGAAATTTTACTTTTATATCCCACCTACAAGAAGGCTTATTCATGGGCATAACTGACAATATGTTGTTTCTCCTAGAAAGAGGCCTTTCCCTATTTTTAATGTGAATCAAGGGGTCCCAGAATTTTGTAGACTTTCCACAGACAACATTAGAAATGCTCTAAGGCACTTAGCATATGGTAAGAGAAAGGAGTTCTGATGATAGTTTAAACATCAAAGTGATTTTAAGAATATGTATAGATACTGTGTTTGCTTTAGAGTAGTAAGGGCCGATTACTCATTTGTTTGACTTACAGATACACATAACAGATAAATCTCTTACTGTGTGCTGTATGCTGCTTGCAGACATTAACCAAGAGGCCAGACCATGCAGCTAAACCTTTTCTATCTGCACCCTAATTATTATGTGCTTTTTTTTTTTTTGTGCTACATGAAGATAATTTCTATGCAGACAATTTTCCACAGTTAATGACTATGGAAGGACTAAAGGAAGTACTTTCAGGCTGAAAACTCTTGAAAAATAGATTTTTATTCTGTTCACTGTTCATTTAAAGTAAAAAATGTATTAATGTCCAATGACAATTTTTTTTTTGTTCTTTCAGTTTGGCTATTTATTATTGCTCTTTTACTCTGTTCTCAATGAGGATCCCTCATTAAGGTTATTCACAGGTACAGTGTTAGTCAGCTGGACTAATGAAATCCTAATGAAGTAACTGTAAGTTATTTGTTTAGACTGAGTGTGACTAAGATCAGCAAAATTTGTACTTACCTTATCTCACAAGGCTCATTTAGGAAATCTGTGGCACAGTTCAGGACAGACCGTGAGGGCTGCTAACCTCACAGAACTGCCCCTTGAGTGTATCGCTACCAGGATATATAGCCAGAGGGGTCAAGCTATATCACTTTTTAGTAATCAGCTCTTAAATAGAACTTTGGAAATACAAAGTGCTTTTCAAGTGTTATAATTATGATTTCCCTATATAGCAGCATAATTGAGTTGCAAAGCATGAACTAAGGAAGTAAGATGGACCAAACCTCTAGCACTTGGTTATAGAAATTGTCAGAGAGTATAAAATAAATTGGATTTTAGGCTAGGCCTGCTGGTTTATTGTGTATTTTTCAAAGTTTGGCTGTCTCTTGATCACAGACTGAGAAATCTTTATATCACCTCCAACATAGAGACAAACCATATTTAATCAAGCTCAGTGATACGACTGAACATGTTGCTCAGCAACCAGATATCAAAGCCAGGTGTGTGGACTTGTGATAGTAATTTTTGCTTTAAGTTTTCTGTTTATTTTCTAATGTTACTTAGTTGCCATCATTACTGTGGTGACTGGAAGTAAGGAGACACCTGAAGGTGTGTGTGACACTCTTGGAGGCCAGTGTCTTAGAAGGGTTCCCCAGAGTTCCCTGTGGCAAGATGCCCATGAACATCCAAATAAATCTGTATGGACACTATAGAAGAGATGGAGCTTCAGGCAGCTGAGGCAGCCCACCATCTTTATGGAGGAGAGGCTGAGGGAACTGGGCATGTTTAGTTTGGAGAAGAGGAGGCTGAGGGGAGACCTCATTGCCCTCTACAA
>JAOTQQ010000001.1:39437443-39452815 GCA_026546715.1 Gallinago undulata
GAAATGGTCTAAAGTTGCAGCAGGGGAGGTTTAGATTAGATATTAGGAAGAATTACTTTACTGAGAGAGTGGTCAGGTGCTGGAACAGCCTGGCCAGGGAGGTGGTGGAGTCACCATCCCTGGAGGTATTTAACAAAGGTGTAGACATCACTCTTCAGGGCATGCTCTAGTGCCCAAGGTTATTGGTTTATGGGTGGGTGTGATGTGTTGGGGTGTTGGTGGTTTTTTGTTGCTGTTTTTTGGGGGGTTTGTTTTTTGATGGTTTTTTTTTGTGGTTGATGTTTTGTTTTTTGTGGTCTCAGTGATCTCAGAGGTCCTTCCAACCACGATGATTCTATGATTCTGTGATTCTGTGATTGTCTTCTAAAAATATGCTGAACACAACTCTATGTAAGGAGAGAAAGCTGCGTTTAAGTAGCTGTTCACATAAGATAGTGCAGTTGTGGGGGTCACAAGGAGGCAAGAATTGAGTTGGCAATATTCTCATTGCAATCCTTACATTTAATGCAGGAGAGGGCAACAGTAGCAAAGTGAATTGCAAGCTAACAATGTAAGAGGAGTAGTAAACTAATACATGTCACATTTCCTAGCAATAAAACTGATGTCCTTGAAGCTTCCCCTCCTGGGACTTGCAGCTGTGCACATTCACACCCACATGTAGGTTCATAGATCTCATGTAATTTTAATACAATTACACCTTACATTACACCTATATGTAGATTTTTACTCCTCTTTCATGGTTCATCATAGCTGCACTTCAGGGCTTAATAGTACATTTGCAGACACTTTCAAATGCCTACGTGATTCCGTCTAAACTTGAAACAACTAGGTTTTTCTCTCCAGAAAGAACATAACCTTTACCGTTTCCAATTTTATTGTGACTGTAAAGTTAATTTCATTTAATGAAATTCTACAGCTAGAGTTATTCACCATGATTACTGCCATGTGGCTTTTCTTCCAGCACTTTACCCTGCCTTGCTCCTGTCTCTTTAACAGAGAGCTCCTGTTTTGCTACGCTGCTAGCACAGTCTAATGATGAGAGAGGCAGAGACCTTTGGAAAGGTTTTGCCTTCCGTATGCAGACTGCACCTCTCACAGTGTTTACTGCTTTTACAAGCAACAGCAATCTTTCTCACATTTGCTGTGCCAATAATGAAGTCTTTATTAACACCCCACCCTTGTTATAGACTTGATAGAAGCAGATGCTCCATCTGCTTAAATATTTGAAAAGTTACTCCTAAACCAACATTTATAAACATACTCATGAGTACATCTGGGAAGAATAGTGTGGATGCAACAGTGTCACATATTACTACAATAAAGCAGTAGGAGTAATCCATACTTCTATAGTGTTATTTTCCTTACTGAATTCGCAAGAGGACGAGGGCTAAACTTAGATGCCACAGTAAAATGTGAGGATTTGTAATCTCAGTCACAACAGTGTTTTACACCACATCCAAGCCCGGTTTGATTTCAGTTACATTTAAGTAATTCCCCTTGATTATCTGGATATATGGGCTAAGCTCTGAGCTACTGGAGGAAAGGAGTAATGCACTGTGGAGTTTCATCTTCAAAGCGAAAGGACAAAAGTCTTTTTGTCTTTTTTGGGAGTTACAGGTGCCAGTTAGACACCTTTTAAAGAAGGAGATATACAGGCCACTCTAAGTCAAGGTTGATTGTTGCAGAAGTGACATTTCCATACACCTCTATGATTTTGTATGAAAGCACTAGTACTTACTCTATCAGACATGAGACCTGGTGGTATATACAGATTCCATTCTTGGATGTCTGTCTTGTCCCATGGTTTCAATTAAGCCACAACAGACCTAAGAGATATATGTCACACTGTTAACCCTGGAAATTTGTAATGGTCCTTGAGACTTCACAAAGCTCTTTCTTAGTCTGTGAAACTACAGTTAAACCACTTGACTTTGATTCCAAATAGGGCTGAGTGTCTCTCCAAGGAAAGCTCACAGTGCTTTAGGGACAAAACCTCTTTCAGCACTACTCTCTGAACAAAATGCATAAGAAAAAGGGGAAGAAGATGCAGTTATATGTCCTCCTAGAACACAGAAAAATTTAGGAAGTGATAAAAATTAAAAATTGATTTTTTTTTCTCTGTAAGTAGTAAACCAAACTGGAATTACTAGTAATTTTGTAATTTTGATTCATCTCATGTTTGAAAATGTTGGTGAGTCAGCTTTTTCATGCCTGATCAGGCACCAGTGCCACCTGTTAGTTCAGTTTCAGAAGGGCGTAGCAAAATGAGATTGTGTATGATGAGTTCTGATCCTGGTTAGAGAGCTGCACCTTGATGGAGGTTCTGGGCTCAAAAATGTGAATTAAATTTTTGTCCTCTGAATCACTGGGATTGGAACAGGTCTCTGAGGATGGTCTAGTCAACTGCCTTTCCAAAGCAGGATGAACTAGAACTGTTTACTGAGGACCATGTTGAGTTAGGTTTTGAGTATCTCAGAGGATGGAGACTCCACAAACACACTGGGCAGCCCCTGTGCTTGACACCTATTACAGTTAAAAAAAAAAAAACAAAAACAAATAAGTTGTTTTCTTATATTAAGTGGAATTTCCTGTATTTCAGTTTTTGCCCGTTGTCTCCTGTCATGGGCACCAGTTAGAAAAGTCTGACTCCATCTTCTTTACTGCCCTCTGTCAAGTATTTTTAAATATTGACAAGATCTCCCTGAGCCTCCTCTTTTCTACGATGAACAGGGGCCACTCTTGCAGTCTCGTCTCCTATGCAGTCCCTTAATCATCTTTCTGGCTCTTTGCTATACATCCTCCAGTATTGCCATGTCTCTCTTGTACTGGGGAGCCCAGGACTGGATACAGAACTCCAGAAGTACTTCACCAGTACTGCACAGAGGGGAAGGATCACATCCTTTAACCTCAGCTGCGGTCTTTAGAAGCCTTTAGATTGACATTTTATAGTTAGCAACTCTTTTTTTTTAGATTTCAAGAATAAATATTTATTTCAACCAGACCCAAAGGGATTTTTTTCTTTGTTAGAAGGGGAGAATTATAGTAAGTGCAAATGGAAATAAGAGCTAAACTAGATAGACAAAGCTGCATTTGTACTACGAATGCATTGCAAGTATTTGTTTATGTTTTATTAGTAGTTGTATAGACATTGAAATGTTTATTCATTCCATCCCATAAAATTCCTGAGGCTGAATATGTTGGCTTTAACAACATTTCTTTGCTTAATTGAACCTTAAAGATTCAAGAATTTCCGTGTTGTACTTCACCAAACTTCTTCAACTAGCTTCTGCATACTACTTTAAGATTATACTTGAAATGGTTGAAGACCTAGAGTAAACATTTTTATTTAAGAATCATCCATGAGATGCATGTCTATCTACAGAAAATCAATGGAGATGTTTGGAAAAGCCAAAAATACCCCACAGCATATTTAAGTACCTCAGCATTATATTTCTCTTTCAGTTTTAATGGGTATTAAAAATGAAGTATTACCTCCAAGTTAGCTTCTTCCTGTTTAGCTGGTAACTGAGAAACATTAGTTGATTTGATTTTCTTGGTCTTATGTACTGACTTTCTGATGCTGCTTTTCATCACTTCAAAGTAAAAATATGAGTTCTGCTCCTATGTAAGTACATATGGGAGTGGGCTAGTCTGGGCTCTCATTTCCACTTGTCCAAAATAAGATGTCTTGGGAGTGACTATGGGGTCTCTAAGATGTACCTGCAATCAGAATCTTGCCTATTGACTTGAGAAGCAGTGTTGTCCTTACTTGTGAAAGTAATCTGATATTTTATCCTGTACTTATAAGTAGAAAATATGGGGTTCAATTCTGGGAAATTTTAAGAAGCTGGAAGTTGAATATCCAGTTCAGTACAGCATTTAAGCACATGCTTAAGCCATTCAGTTTATCATTTTATTCCATTTATCTACTGAAGTGCTGGATTGAATTAGTCTGGGGATTCTAGAGATGGGCCCTGCCTCCACTTAAGTGCCTGATGCTTCTATTATTGAGTTGCCTAAGAAAGAACAAAAAGAAAAGTTTTCCTCAAGATTTTTCCCACATGCAAAATATGCTCATGTGCAAGAGTGGTTTCTGCACATGTGTGGCACGTATGGTACATATGTCACATGTATCTTTGGAAAGTCTGAAGAAATTTGAAACAAAACTGCCATTTGAAAGGAAACAAAAATAAAGCAATATATTGAATTATGCCTGGTAACAGGACTAGCAGTAATCAATATGAGTTTATGGAGGAATTATTCCATTTAATTGAGATTTATTTTGATCTGATTACAGGATTGATAAAACACAGTAGAGTTGCTGTTATTTATTCAGCCTTCTATTAGACTACTATTAATACTAAATCTTACTAAATCATTGTATCATATATCAAAACATAAACTAATTTGGGAGTAAATACTTTTCCAAGAGTTGAAGAACTCCCGGAAGTCTGGAAACCCACTTTCACAAGAATCTCAGTCCTTGTGTGAGAATAGGACAGGGTCATATGTCAAGCACAAGTTAAGTCAGGGATTTTTCCATAAATAACTTCACTAATTGCCAAGACAGTAGGCTGAGGGAGGAGAATGCACTTTCATGCCTTGTCCACTTTTCTTTCTTTATCCATCTGGTGCAGAGATGTGTAGAATGAAAGAAGCCATTACAAATCAAACATGTGAGATACAAGTCCTACAAAGGTGAATGGAAGTGGGATGGTGCTGAGAAGCAAAAGAGTGTACATCATCAAGTGTATATCAAAATGACTACTTAAATTTTGCAGGTCTGTGTTTGTTCTATTGCCTATTCTTCTGTCATTATGTGTCTTTTAGGAGGCATACCATAAGAAGCAAACTCTAACACCAGCTGAGTGAGAAACAGATAGGGAACAATCATAGCAGTGTTATCACTTCCACCCGGAAAGGAAGTGGTTTTCCTGTAAAAGTTTCAGACCAGAAACATTCGGTGGAAAAAAAGTCCTTTTTAACCAGCTTACGAAAGAGCATACACTGAAGTGTGGTTAAACTCAGGATACGCCAGGAATCTTGCTGTTTCTACACACAGATTGCTCAGCTGGGTCATGTCTTCTTGATTCCCAAGTGAGCTATCTCATCAGGTTTCTTTGCCCCTTTTCCTCTTTGCTTTGTTGGGAAATCTCAGCTGCTAATGTGGGTGCCTGTGCCCTGTAACAGATAAGTGGTGTGATCAGTGTATCCAGGGCACTCAGCTCTGATGGGAGGATGTGAACTGTCTTTGATCTGTTCTGCAAGCATCTGTCCCACTGTCTGCATGCCTTGGCCATGAGTCCGGCATACCTTTGCTGTCCATGCTCAGTTGTCAGTTCCTGAGTTATCCAGAAATCCTGGACAAGTGGTGAAGTTATTTTTCTGTTCAGTTTTGACTTCCAGATGGTAGCAGACAACATATTTGGCACAAAATTACTGTACCTTGAGTTCAGGGAACTGGAACAGGTCAGTGAGCTTAGTACTTTGGAGACTAGAAGGAAATCTACTGCCACTGGTTTAAATTTTTTCATTTTCCCTTTACAATGAGATTGTCTACCAATGTCTGGTGAATTTCTCTGCTACATTTCAAGGTTTCATAGCTTTGCAACAGAAAATGTTGGGTAGCCAGAGGTTGTGTTTCCAAACCAGTCAGCTAAAAATATTATCAAAGCCAAAAGCCAGACATAATTCTAAACCAAAATGGATTTCTAACAATATGAGCATGGATCTGTTTAGAATGTCTTGATGTGATTAGAGTTGGAAGAAATTATTTGAATATGGATGACATTAAGAGGACCAAAATTTGATTTTCTGACCATTTCTGTTACATTTTATAGTATGAATATAATTTGAGTTCATCTGGTTTAGGTAGTCTCCAGTCCTTGCCCTCTACTACCACTGAACTACTCTTTCAAGGCCTTTCTGGAAGCCTTTTATCACTATATGTTGGAAAAAGAAAAAAAAAGAAAAAAAAAAGAAAAAAATTGCTATTAAGTAGCAACTTTAAAAATTAGAGTTGTGCTAATTGTAATCAATGAAGAGAAGTTGTAGCAATTTCAAGTTGATGTGTCATTAAGGTGTTTGAGAGGCGTATTGTGTGAAAAAATTAGAGAAAATTTTGTTTCTAAATTATCATCAGTCAAAACCTTAACTATTTTCTCCATCTCCCCTATGCACACTCTCACATGCGCATATGCATTGGTGAGGCCATATTGCATGATTTATCTCTCTCATGTTCAAGAAAAACAACACTGAATTTCTCTCAGTATTTGTCACTGCTAAAATCATTGAAAGTGGCCAGATTCTGATAATGAGTTCAGTCTCTAACATCTAAACATTTGACTCGTCCCTTCTGCCATTCCCATGCCTTTAAGACATTCTGTAATTTACAACACTTGAAAAATATACCGCAGTTAATGAGAAGAAAGTGTGAACTACCTGGCATAAATTCATCAGATTGTCAAACAGCATTATCCACCACACAATAGTTCAATCAGACTTTAAGGACAAAAGCCTCTTTGCTTGATTACCTGGGTTTTTTGCATACAATTGGACCCTAATCTCATGAAAAATTTTCCCTTCGGCAATGTGTATTTGACTGTTGAGGATCTTTTTCAGAAGACTGATCAGTGATCAAAGTGAAAAAATGTCTGGTTCAATGTAAGTTTAGATTATTAATAGGTATAGTAACCCCCCTCTAAAACAGGTCTGAAGTCACAACACAGAAATAATTTAGCAGTATTTTATCTGAAACTGTACCTCCAGACTATTAAGCCATATTACATGCTAAAATGATGCTAAGCTTCACTGGATCAGACTTCACTGATGGAGAGATTCCAGATTTGCAAAATGAAGCTACACCTTAGCCTGAATATTCTAACAATACTGATAGAACTCTTCCTAGAAACAAAATGTAAATCATTAAAGGTAACACATTTTCACTCTCATTTGGATTTTACTATTGGCAGCAAAATGCATTGTTCCTTTAGTCATTTATAAGAACAAGTAGTTTGAAAAAGGACTGCATCATGATTTTTATGTATTTCATCACAGTTCTTGGCTTCTCACTATGCAAAGATGTTCAAGCTTGGATTAAAATAAAAAGTTCTATCCTATGAGATTTCTCAAAGAAAAAGTTAAACTGTTTGAAAACTACTCCAGTGCCCATGCTTGTCTTCTTTCAATTTAACAAAAAAAACAGCTGGGACCATTGTATTTCTGCACTCATACATACCTCAAACAAGTCAAAGGTTTGAATATCAAGTACGCTAATCTTATTAAGTAAAATTACTAAAGTGACATCCTGCAGCAGATTGACGTGACTTGCTGTGAAACAATTTATCATAAATGTTGAATAGGCTATTTCTTTAAATACAGACAGAGACTTGTTTGACATGTAGGAAACAATAAGATCTATATATAAAATCCAAATATAAAGCTCACCATGAAGAAGTCATAATTTGCTAACAGGTAGTAAGTACATAGTTATTCTTGTCCTAATTACATTCTGTGCTATTCAGAGAAGCAATTTGACATCAGTTGATTATGACTGAGCCAGACTAAAGAGAACTTGATTATTCTTAAGTGTTCATATTTTCCATGGTCAAAATCAGTTTTTGAAACTCACGGTTTATTCATTGAAAGGATGAAAGTGCTGAAGCAGAATCTCAGCTTTTCTTGTGAAGGTGTAAGCCTATGATCTTTCTTCTTGATAAAGAAGCCTGGGAAAAAATTAATGAACTGTCTCAGACAGAGGACTGTGGCTGAAGCATTATTTTTCCTAACTGCTGATTCCCTTTCCGAGTCTCTAAGTGTCTCCTTTGGGATTAATGAAAAATATATCTCTATATCTCTGCTTGGGGAGGAGAACCAACAGTTTATACTGATGGAGAGCTGGGACACCCATTCGAGCACAGGGATTATGGAAAATGTTTTTCAACTACGACTTTCCATTTTTCACAAACCTCCTCATAGCTTTGATGAAAATTAAGTTTGTCTAATTGATCTTCAACTTTGTGTTAGTACAAGCTCTATTTCTGCGTAGGGAAGCAGGATGGGGAATTTTGCAGATTACTGGTATATACATTAATTTATGCAGTATTTAAACTCACATCAAATGGGCCAAGAATTTTTTTCTGGCACTGAAGTCCACTGATACATCACAACTACATCTCTGCAATTACACTTGCTTGTCCTTCAACATAGGGTGGCTATACCTAATCTGGTATAATCACACTAACCTCTAAACCATGCCTGGGATTTGCCTGGACAAGTCCTAGTCAACACAATTCAAAATTGTGCATAAGATTGCACTAATATTTTGAACAACCATGGGGCAGGGCTCAGGCCTGATGAATCATTTATAATGGAAGCTTCTCCTGACAATCTTATGACTAACCTGGAACTGATTCCTAAAGCTGATTTGCTACAGATGCTGGTTGAGAGCTGGACAAGCTGCAAAACAGGCTTTGAAATCCAGAAAATCTGTTTTTTATTTCCTTGTTTTCAAACTCTTTCAAAGAGGATCACAGTTTCCCCAAATGTGGTGTTTATGCATTATTCATCACTATATTACTCATGCAGGTAAATGTTTGTCTTTTAACTTACCAGCATTCATCAGTCCGTATCTTCAGCTGTCCCCAACAGTCAGATACTAAGTGCCTTAGCTATAGGCCTTGGATACAATTCTACTTATCCTTAACATGCCCCAATATAAGTTAAGTAACTGGCGTTCAAGTATACCAGCACTAAACCTGCAGCAGAATTCCTTCTCCTTTTTTTTTTCCTCCAAAAAGATATCCACACTTGCAAATTCTTTATCTATAGCTACTGCTGTAATTCCTGTGGGCAAGACTTCACTGTCTCTGAAGATTTGTAGCACATTTGAAACAATATCCAAGACATTTAAAAGCCTCTCATTATAAATGTGACTGCCCTACATCTTTGATTGATTGTCTGCTAAAATACAAAGCCAGACATCTGCCCAGTTGAGTAGAACTTTGTATGTGGATGGCATAAAGGTTGTGTAAGGCAGCATGCCAAATCCTTGCTGGGGTAACCTCTGTTACACACAAAGAAGCACTAGGGAATACGTCTGTTTAGATCACCGATATTTCCCCTAATTAAGCACATACTTCCTGAAGATACCACTTAGAAGCCACCTTTTGGACTTTTCTCCCAGGATTCTTTGGAGGAGAAATCTTCAAATTGTTCGGACAAGACTCAAGATCTGGACCACAAATCTGTAGGCAAACAGAAATTCTGTGGAGAACTCCAGACATGTATCCATTCAACAGTGTTTGATAAATTCAACCTCTTTAAAAACTATATTCAATAAATCCTGGCTGCGAATACCAGGTTATTTTTTTTTCATCCTCCGGATGGGTATCCCCCTAGGCCTTAAAAATACTACAGAAAGATTTTCCATGATTCATGTATCATACTGGGTTTGTGTAGGATTAATTTGTAGGAGGTGACATTGCAGGCCTTCACTGAGCTGGAGGTCGTTTCAGATGAAAACTTACAGCACAGTGCCCAGATATGAGGGCTACACAATTTTCATGTTTAATGAACGCACTAGATTCCAAAATTGAGTTCAGCAGGAAGAAAGATTTTGCACTGATTTCAAAAGTGATTGCACCTCTGTGTGTTAGCTCACATAAATAACTGCTTTTCCTGCAATATGGCACATCTCTGACTAGTGTATCATCCCTTATCCGGGCACAGCACTCTGGCACCATCATTTGGTAATGTAATGTAGTTCTGAGTTGTGTCAAGAAATTTTCTGGAGCTAATGAATCTTAGGCCAGAACCTTATTGATGTAATGTTTTTCAGACTCTGATCTCTTCTGATATTACTTGTATAGACGTGGCTTCTTTCTTATTCCAGGCCTAACTACAGGACTGAGAATCCTGGGAAGTACAGACACCCAAGCTGATAAGGCATAAATCAGGTAAGTCCACATGCAATTTGGCAGTATGAAGTTTATGTGAGAGAACAAGCCCTGTTGATAAGCTCGGGCTTATTCCTTCAATACTTAGGCCTCACAAACCAAACTAATAACTCTGCTCACCTGGTGCTTAGCCAGTTGGGCTTACCATACACATCTTTTCTCTCTTCACCTTTGCAACACGTTACAGAAGTAGCGCAGCCAACAGCAAAGCCTACATGCTCATGTGCTAGCTGGATATCAGGATCTATTTTAAATTCTGAGCCTCTCAGACACGTCCTAGCTTTCGGTCTCTGCACCTCTTCTCCTTTCTTGGGGTACAAGTCTCAGTGGTCATCATAAACATCAGATCTGATGCTTCAGCTTACTGACCTCTCACTTCCCCATACATCCCTTCAGAAGTCCTACTGGAGCTGTTTTGAGATTCCTAATTGACCCACCCTGGCACCACAGTAGGAGAAGAGGAGGCAAGACATAAAGGAAGTTTCTGAATTATAATCATCGCTGCTTTTAAAAGCACTACATGTGCACGAGCCTTTGAAAGGATGCAACCCTTGACTTCTACCCTGAGGTGGATCTCACCTCTTTTATCAGTCTAGGGTAGAGGCTGATTTTTCTGGCAATGAAAGTTTCTGCCTCATCCCTCCCCTTCCGAGTTTTCTCTCATAACCCACTATACAGCTCATGGAGAGCATCTACTATCTGGAATGCACAAATGCATGCCTTATTTGAAAGTTTCCAGCCTCCTTAGCTGGGTTTCTGTAGAGCCAATGAAATGACTCTTATACAGGCACTGCTTGTTGAGGGACCTTCACAAACAACAGCCACTCTCAGCTCTCTCATTAAAAGTTTGCCTGTGGTCTTTCTCCTGAAAGTTATATTGGGAAAAAAACTGATCTTGTCACAGCCAGGACACTTCTAAAATACAGTGCAGGAACAGGGAAACAGCACACATAATGGAGAATAAAGCCACCCCCAAACTTAGTTTTATATAAATGCTTGGCAAATCTTGCCTGAAACTTTTGTGTTTATTTTCTCTCATCTAACACAGATTATCCACTCAGTGTTGTTTGAAGGCACATATTGCCTAGCCTCAGCTGCTGTAAATTCTTTCTTTTTCTAATGCCTCTCAGAGTGTTATACTAGCCAGTAAATTACACCTGGCAATAATTAACCCTATTAAGGGAGCTTTCAGGCACCTATGTGTCCCCCATAAAGCAAAGGGAGATGCAGGAGAGACTTGCATCTATCTTTAATGTACTGTTAAAGAAATTATATAGATTCAAGAATAGCATTACACAACTGGAGAAGTCAAAATTACTAGTAACATAGGAAAAAAAGAGAATATTTTCTTATCTCCTGCTTTAAAGAAGATTTTTGCTGTGCTTGTCAAAAAAGGCTTCCATTAAATTTGAAGCAGTTATATGCTGTTTCTTTTATAGGATGCACCTGGGAGCCCCTAAGCAGTCCCTCTGATTGGAATGGGAATATGAAAATGAGAGTAGAGAGTTTGTTTAGTGTATTAAACTTGCAGGTAGGGATACTTAGGAGCTCAGAAGAGGAACATGCCGTTTAAGTAACTGCTGGCTAAGGAGTGGTTAGACCTCTTAACAGTTATGCTGTGTGTAAGAAAAGGCATATAGGATTGAGCTCTTTGTTTTAAAAGTCTTTTTCATATTCTGAAGACCTAAGGTATTTTTGAAAAGTATTTGTTCAGTCTGTTGAGCAATTATTTTTTGAGACATTGCGTGGCTTGTGACAATTGAGAGCTGTCAGGGGAGAAAAAGCTCAGAAATTACACCTATATGATTGTGGTCCTCATAGTTTCTTTGGGAGTGTTGCTTTTTAACAAAACTGTGACTACAATGACTCAAGATGGAGGAAAGGCTACAGAGAGAATTTCCTTGTACAAAAGAGTTAAAACAATGCTGAAAACCTTTCACAAACCTTATAAGGGAAATCAAAGATCTGGGTGTAGCTTATTTACATTTGTGGTAAGCTCATTGACCTAGTTGAGGTTACAGCTAAGCTAAAACTGTTGTAAAAAGATGGTTTTTAAATGGGTTAAAAGTTTATTTATTTATTTATTTACTTTATTCGGTTTACAAAAAGGGCCTTCTGTCAAAACATTCCCAGCAAGCTTTCCATCTGAAAGACCCAGTTACTGAAGCTGCTGTTGCCCCTCTGCTTTGGAATGGAAGTTTCAACCTTGTTCTCACTTGGAATATTGTCTTGAACTAGATATAAACTTCATATCAAATTTTGCATCTGCTAGAAAAAGCTAATTTTATTTTTGCTGTCTGTTACCTGCATTAAGTATGCATTCTCACTTTCTCTAGAAAAAGTGTTGTGTAAATAACTTCATGTGTTAACTTAATAACTAATGTGGTTGCCAGGACCTGATATATCTTGCAAAAAGTGAATCTTCTCTAATGGCATGCGCACATTTCCCACATCCAAGGCTGGATTGTGAATTGATTTCAGTAAACTAACAATTTTCATTTTGTTTTCAAAGATAAGGGACTCACTACTCATAATGGAATTGTGAGTTTGTTGTACGTTATCTATGTTATTCCCTTAGTTGTTACTGTGTGTTATTTCTCCAGTTTCTGCTAATCAGTACCATTGCTCTTCCTTTCCACCTGCAGTCCTGTGGCCCTGATCATTGTATTTGTGTCATATTCTGCTGTCTGATCTCGTACCCTGTATGCTGCACTGCTTTTATAATTAACGCTTAATCAATTTATCTTCTATATTTATAATCAGTGTGACAGGCTGACTTAACACCCTTGTCATTTATAAACTAGCAATCTTCTAATTGGAATTGCATAGCAAAACAACTCAAGAACAATTTGCACAGCCATAATATGTAAAATGAGTATGACCTCTGTGGATATATTAACAAATAATGATGATATTAAATTATTTTTTATATAGGATAGGTCTTTGTTAAGGTTTAAGGTCTGGAACAATCTGAGTTTTAATCAGTTTCTGTGCAGGATAAGTAAGAAGAACTAGTTTGCTGCCAGAGGAAATAGATATAATTTATTGTTATATGTTAATTACACAAGGTTTTCTTAGTTATCTGGAATTGCTTTCCTTAATAAAGAAAGTTTCATGTAGTGTGAATCTGCCTATGTGATACCTGTTGGTTTGGAGTACCAAGTATTTTCAGCCAAAGGCTAAAATTAGCCAGCAGGAATAGTATTTGAGGCTGTTTATAAGGTAAAAGCAGTAGGAAGTATTGGAGTAAGTGATTTCCTAAAGCTAAATCTGGAATTCAGCTTGCATTTACATATATTAATACATACATTATCATATATTAATAAACTTACACATGTGTTTGTACATATGTATGATAGAAATACAATGAAATGAAGAAGAGGAACAGATTTAAGCATTATGTTCAGGATGCATTTAATCTGGCAAAAAAAAGTGATAGCTACCAAAGATCAAGTCTAGACTTCCTTTATTATCTCACAGTCAAGAATTTAATTCAGAGCCTGAATTTCACCTTTGTGTCCCACCATAATCCTCTTAATGATGTTGTTCTTCTTATGTCAAAGTTTCCTTTTAGCTCTAAAAATGTCTAGAAATGCTATTCCTCTGTTATTTTGTGAGCCATGTGTTTAGTTCCTTGTTTATCTCTTAGAATTACTAAACTCCAGATCACTGATTACAGCTTCTCAATCCAGTCTGAAATACTTCTGTATGTGAAATCTACCACTGCTACAAAATTGTCTGCTGTGTTATGCTGTCAGGTTGTTGGCAACTCTCTAGTAGCCTTACTAAGGACTTCCATTATTTCTCCCCTGTGTATGTATATAGCTACCTATACCTTTTCAGAAAATGATATTTCCTTTGATAATTCCAAGTTCTTCAGGATCTCACCAGATTTTTATCCTTCTCACAACTTCTTACATAACAGCAATTTTTTGTGTTTTTTTTTTCCCTCTCACTAGCAGTGATGTAAAACAACAGTCATAACCCTATATGGATTTGCCCGCTACACTGCTGTTTATCAATTTCTATGTCAAAGCTAATGTGAGCTTTTAAAACTGCATTCAGTAAGAGTTTTTAAACCAAAATCTACTCCTCACCATTCCTTTATGGGATGACATCACAGTTTTTCTTAAATGAACAATCCAAGGAAAAAATGGTTGATGGTGGAGTGGTGCAGAACATTTTGCTTCTCCAGGGATGCTGCCAGAAAGGGAAGAAAATTCACCTGTTTTGATTTAGTGAGTGATGCCAGAGAAGAGATTGCAAGGAGGATGGGCAGCTCCCTGCTCTGCCTGCACAGGCAAACTCCCTTCAGCCTTGAGCCCACACAGTCAGGGGACAAAACCTGCAGTTGCTATTCTCTGGGCTAGGACATCATGTGGATGTCTCAGTGAGTTGTTATTTTCAGATATCAACTGGCTATCAGCATGTCAAACCCAAGAGCCCACTGCTGAAGCACAGTGGGGAACCGTTTGTGTTTCTCCTTCAGGTAAATCAGATTATGCAGACTAGCAAAATGAACGGTCCCATCCCTTTCCCTTTCTCAGCTGTGCCATCTATAAGATTTACAGAATGCTTCGTAAGTTATTCTTAAATATCTGGCTCTAGATTAAAACTTTTATTTATTTATTTATATTTACATGGCTTGACAGGACTTAATCCTTCTCACGTTCTAAAAGGCTGGAGGTAGTAAATTCTCTGGAGTCACGACTAGTTGATGTGATATGTCTATTACCAATTAGCAAGTAGCTAGGATACTGCCTCTTTTGAAAAGAAAGGACATATTAAGTGAGAGAAGACTTTATATTTTGGCTACTTACAGGTCTTTCATAATTCTTTTAAAGATCTTGAATCTTTCAGTATCTCTTTTGTTTGCCACATGTTACCTGTTCACAAAGTGAACAGGGCTTTATTTAGCTGGTACAAAATGTCCCTTTTGTCTCATGGGAAAAAAAGACACCTTTATGTCTGAGTACAGGCTTTTCTGAAGGTGTTAATGAACCTGTGGCTGGGCTTACCCAGCAACAGTAGATGTCAAGTTGTAACTGTTCTTTTCTCTCATTTTTTAAGAGGTGCATCCTGCTTAGTTCAAAATAATTGTTTTTGTTATTTAACTAACTCTCAGATCAGTGACTCTATTTGTCTGTTTCCCCCCTTTCCTCCCTCAGCTTGAATTTCCTTCAGATTATATTTCTTCAGGTTAAACAAGTGACTGGTTCATTTTAATCAGAAAACTTTGCTTCTTTCTCACCCTGCATTTATTTTTCCATTTCTGCTTTTGAATCACAGAATCACAGAATCTTCTAGGTTGGAAGGGACCTTAAAGATCATCTTGTCCAACCGTCAACCGAACTGACAAAAATAGACACCCACACAACAAACAAGGAGCATCACCATCACTAAACCATACCTCCCA
>JAOTQQ010000001.1:39458865-39536902 GCA_026546715.1 Gallinago undulata
GAGCTGGGGTTGTTCAGTCTGGGGAAGAGGAGACTGAGGGGAGACCTCATTGCTCTCTACAACTACCTGAAAGGAGGATGTAGAGAGATGGGGGTCGGTCTCTTCTCCCAAGTCACAGATGATAGGACATGGGGTAATGGCTTCAAGTTGTGCCAGGGGAGGTTCAGGTTAGATATTAGGAAATATTTCTTTACTGAAAGAGTTATCAGGCATTGGAATGGACTGTCCAGGGAGGTGGTTGAGGCACCATCCCTGGAGGTATTCAAGAGACGCGTTGACATGGTGCTCGGGGATATGGATTAGTGTTGGGTTGGTGGTGTTTTCAGTGTGGTGCGTGGTACGTGTGTTTTGCGGGTTTGGATTTTTTTTTTTTATTGGTTGGACTAGATGATCTTCAAAGGTCCCTTCCAACCTAGGTGATTCTTTGATTCTGTGATCTTGCTCTTGGTGGTTTTTTGAAATTCCTATTATAAAACAATTTCAATTTACTTCAATTATCATAGTATTATGTGGATTTGAAATAGACAGTGAAAGCTGCTTTGGCTTTCCTTACCCAGTCTAGTAATTCTTCTTCCAAAACTCCATTAGAATATGAAGGAAATCCCCTACTGGGCCAACACATCAGTTTGAAACAGTCTTTAGGTATTGTAGATTCCAGTGCTCAGGTTCCAGATATAATGGCTACTGCTAAAGTGTCAGTGTCTTGAAAAAGAATGCATACCCTGGAAGCCTAAAAGTTAGTTTGAGGTAAATGTGTAATTAAAACTTCATAAAGGTGGGAAAGAGCAAGAAGCTCTGGAATCAGCTGTGGTCGTGTTGTCTGCACTGAATAGCACTTCTGAATTTCAGGCTGTTCAATAGAAAAGGTTTAAATGTGTTCAGATTTCTTTCTCTTTCTGTCTAAAATGTGGTGTTTATTTATGAAAGAATAATCTTTCACAAGACCTCCACATAGAGCACATGAAACCTAAATTTAGAAGGTAAATTTGCTTATGCTTTTGACTATAGTTTTCCTGGATTAATTTCAGGGACAACAATTACGATAAAAGGATGTTTAATTGCATTTTATCCTCTTAATTCTGAACTAGACAACATTTAAACTACATACCTTTTGAACAAAACATGACCTTTAACTACAGTAGTCCCAGCTGGAACCATTATAATTATAATGCTTATTTATTAATATGACTGATAATGCATAAAAATACAGTTGCAGTTATAGAAAAGTCAATTAGTGCAACACTCTAGAGGACACACTCTAAATTGATAAAATTCAATAATAATGATAATTACTTTCATCCAGAAGGATTCAAAATTAGATTATGAGGCTAACATGGTGTCCCCATGTTTAAAGGCTCAGTCTAACTCTATTTGATACCAGAGATTATGTGGTTGACCCTTTATGTTCCAGGAAATTTTTTCCACTTTAAGTTGATTTTATGCCCTCTCTCTTTTAAGGCGAAAAAGAGGATGAAAGGATTTGAGAAGAACAACTGTTTAAAACAGGCAAGCACTTTTGTATCAAGGAAACTTTAGAATTTTTGCCTCTCTACCTTTTGAATTTATTTTTTTTTAAACTTGTTTTTTAAAGTATTTGAAAGAGGATTATTTAAAAGTTGTCTGTTGCACCAGAAACATAAATACTGTCTTTTTTATGATTCTTTGAAAGAAAGCATCCCTGGAATACTGTTTATGCAACCAAAGATTCAACGTCAATATCCTTTTCTTTCCCAATGTTTGGAGATAAATTTCTGAGAAGATCCTCTATGTACTTTCCCTGTTGCTTCTGAAGTCCCCAAAATCTTCAGGTATCTGTGGATATTTTACTGGTGTCATATCACTGATGTCTATTTCAATTCCTTACCAATATTCCTACATAGCATTGAAATGAGCTTTTAATGTAACGATGACATTTCTTTTTTTGATTTTAGATTACAGCACATTGACCTGCTCTTTAGATATAAACTCTTTTCATCTTATCATAAAGAAGGTCAAGAATTTACTTGATACTCTTGTACTTCCACATGGAAAAGATGTGTAAGGAAAGGTTTTTCAGTATGACAGACAAAGACATAGCAAGATCCAATGACTTATTCTATTAAAGAAGGCACAATTTCCAAGCAGAAAGTGCAATTAAACATCAAAACAGGCTTCCCTGGGAAGACAACAATTCTGTTTTCAAATTGAGATAAAACACATTTCAAGTTCTGGCCCTAATCCTATTTCTGAGAATGTTTGCCACTTGGGATACAGAAGGTCAGACAGCATGACCACATCAGTCGCTTCTGTTCTCCAAGTCTATTCATATATAAATCCTGTAACCTGCCATGATCCAGGTATGGTGCATCATACTTGTGTATCAGAGAGGAGCCCTTACAGTAAATAGATAGCTCCTCATTCATCAAATGTGAAATTCAGTGGAGTTTCTTTTCTCATTCTATAGACTATCTTACTTTTTTCTGCAATGTTTTATTCAAAAACAAACTGTAAAACCCTTTTGTTTGGGGAACAATACATTGAAGTTAGGATTTAATGGAAAAATAAATCTTCAAATTGAAATTAGTTACTTTTCGGAGCTGTATCTTCATGAAGACAGTTAAAAAGATGTGTGTTTTGATGCTATCCCATTACTATTCTTAGTATGTTGCTTATAGCATAAAATACTAACTCTTCAAATCCAAATATAGCATCATAATTATGCTTAGCCTTTTGATACACTTATTATCAAAGTATTTTTGAAAATCTAGATAAATAAATGAAATAGTCATGTTCTCCTGAAATGAAGGATTCCACTGGACTGTATTAATTGCTTTCTAGTCAAAACCATGCTGTTTTTCCTCTATCATACTGACATTATTTACACCATTTAAAAAAATAGCTAGTAAATTTAAGAGGTGCATATTTTAAATTTAATTTCTAATTTAATTTCTACAACCTAACGTAAGGAATTTAACTGACCAAATGAAATGGATTTGTTGGTACTGACTATTGTTTTGAGTCATATAAGTCATCCAGAACTAAAACAATTAAATGTTTTCTTTTGTTTGTGGTTGTATTATTGCTACCAACATAACGGTCTAAAGATTATGTCGAATAGGAAAGTATTAGTGACCATGCGACATGAAGCCAGACTGAATAGTAATAATAATTAGAATATTTATTTATTTATTTATTTATTTCAGATCTGATAGTGGAACTCTGAGCCTGAAACCCTTTCTGGTTTTCTAACTATATCAATCAGTTAACAAGGTATTTCATATTTCTGTGAAATTTTCCTCTCTGCAAAAGAATTTAAAGAGTAAGGAATAAGAGTGTGGGACCATTCTCTATTCAATTTATTTTTTATCTATATGTGAAGATGGCATAGATGGTCACCTTTAAAGAGGTGAGGTACACCTTCAAATGTATTGTCCCTCCCTCTTCAAAGTGTTTATTCTGAAGTGTTTTACTTCCAGAAACACATCCTGAGTTGGTGTGTCTTTGAATTGGTCTTTTCTGGATTAAGTGCCACAAGCATGCCCCTAAAATCTGTTGGGATCAATATGACATATGTTACATATTTCCTCAATAAGTGCAGAAATTCTATGAAAGCTAATTTAAGAAATCATGAATACGGGAAATTTTATCTTCTTAGGCTGGTTAAAAAAAGGTGTAAGATAGCATGAAGATGTAACATTTGCAAAAATTGAATGTGATTCAGGAACTCACATATACTATGACTGTGCATGTAATTATTGAAAACAGCTGATTTTGTTAACTGAAATCAGTATTCTGGGTGCAGGTGTGTTCCAACTGCATGAATGCAAACAAGTTCTAAGTTTAGAAAAGCTTAAACCCAATTATCAAGAACAGTTAAATTTCCAAGATTTCACAGAAAAATAGAATATGTCATGGAAGAAAGAAGCATTCTCTAAGGAATCATTGTTGTGATGATTCACATTACTTGCTTTTAGAGACAGCAGTTATGCAAATGCCACCATACAATGAATCTCGAATGTTAAATATACACTTGAGAGTTCCTACAGACTACACTAATAGTTCTAAGACAATTTGCTATGTATATGAATATATAAAGAAAGTCTCATTTTCACAGACTCATTCCCTGATAAATGGACAAAAACAGTTATGTATTATGCTAGTGGAGACATTTTTGTTTAATATTAATTGTGATTTGGATATTCATAACACAGCAAATGTCTCCTGGCCTCTACATGACCTAACTATTTTATAAAAACTATTTTAGAAAAGAGCATAAATTGTAAAGTAATATAGTTCCAGTAAATTGAATGCCATGAAATTATTATAATAAGCTATAGTATGAAATCTTATAATTTTGCAGTCAGTTACATAAAAGTAAGTTTCATCCTAGAAGTTTTACTGTTGTTTTTGCAAGCAGAGCTATTACAAATATTTAAATTACAAATGGCCACAATTTCAAGGCCAGGTGATGGAAACTTGACTTTATGCTGGAGGCTACTTATTCTTGTGAGTAGTTCCACAGAAATTAAAAGGTAGACAAGCAGAAGGAAGCTAATCAAAATAAGGATCAGATCTAACAAGGCTGTTGTTTGGATACAGCAAAGACTTGTGTAACATAGTGCAGTTTACAACTGAATTCTCATGCTGAAATTCTGAAACACAAAACTCTTCTCAGTTCTGAAGGAGGCCAAAACTGAAGCAGAGACGTGTGTTGCTGACATTTTGTTGGCAGGCTTTTTGCCGGTGTGCTCCTCTATCTCCCGTTAAATTTTTCTTTCCCCTTATTTGTTTATTTCATTTGCAAGGTGTCAAGCTTCTAAGTAATTTCTCATTTATGCTATGACGCCACAGCACAAGAGACATGCTAGATCCTCTAAACACTGCAGATCTAGTATCGAACTAATCAATGGAGCATTGGTAGGGATATGAGTTTAAAGAAAGCAAATAATTCCCCAGTTACCCTGAGAGATATTTAAGGTTTAACCTGAAAAGTGAAAGGCTGAAAGGCTGATTTAGGCTGAAATGAACTGAACTCATCTCGAATGTGTTCCAGAATGGAAGCCTATTTGCTTGAGGAAAATCTTTTCAAAACGAAGCTATTACAATTGTTCTCATATATGCTTAATGGGAAATAAATCAAGGCCTCATCTGACTTTAGAACTCCAGTGGGTTAGATCTGTATGTTTGTTACAAGTTCATACTATGCCATTTCAAATGATAAATGGCAATTTTGTCTCTTATATATCACAGATATATACGTACGTGTACTTATGTGGAGCAGAATCCAGTTGGACTAACACAATTTCTTTTGGGCATTGTTAATAATAGGATCAAAGAGATAAACTGTCATATGTGGTAGTGATGTAAATCTGTTATATGTCACTATTCATAATTGTAAATTACTTTCCATGGTAACCAACATAAATTATTCATAATTTTGTGGGATTGAGTACACCCTCAGCAAGTTTGCCGACAACACCAAGCTGTGTGGCGTGATCACACAGCAGGAGGGAAGGGATGCCATCCAGAGGGACCTGGACAGGTTTGAGAGGTGGGCCCATGCAAACCTCATGAAGTTCAACAAGGCCAAGCGCAAGGTTTGGCACATGGGTCAGGTCAATCCCAAGCACAAATACAGGCTGGACAGAGAATGAAAGCAGCCCAGAGAAGAACTTGGGGGTGTTGGTTAATGAAAAGCTTAACATGAGCCAGCAATGTGTGCTTGCAGCCCAGACAAAGCACATCCTGGGCTGCATCAAAAGAAGCATGGCCAGCAGGTCGAGGAAGGTGATTCTGTACCTCTACTCCTTCCTGGTGAGACCCCACCTGAAGTACTAGGTCTAGCTTTGGGGCACAAGAAGGATGTGGACCTGTTGGATTGGGTCCAGAGGAGGGCCACGAAGATGATCAGAGGGCTGGAACAACTCTCCTATGAAGACAGGCTGAGAGAGTTGGGGTTGTTCAGCCTGGAGAAGAGAAAGCTTCCAGGAGATATTATAGTAGCCTTCCAGTATTTGAAGAGGGCCTACAGGAAAACTGGAGAGGGACTTTTTACAGGGTCATGTAGTGATAGGACACAGAGTAATGGCTTCAGACTGGAAGAGGGTAGATTTAGATTAGATACCAGGAACGAATTCTTTACTCTGAGGGTTGTCAGACACTGGAACAGGTTGCACAGAGAAGTTGTGGATGCCCCATCCCTGGAAGTGTTCAAGGCCAGACTGGGTGGGGTTTTGAGCAACCTGGTCTAGTGGGAGGTGCAGAGGATTGGGGCATTCACAAAGGACAGTGGAATAATTCTGAGGTCTTGACGAATGTCCCTTCTGGAATAGGAGTTTAGGATCTTTTTTTCCAAAGCATTACATAAAAAATTTCAGGAAATTAATTAAAGACTGAGACAATGCTAGGCAATCTGTAGATGAGGGCATGCTTTCAATAATGGAGGAAAAACCTGTACATCAGTACACTCAAATGATACCATCAAACAGATTCACCAGGGAAGACAGGGTTTCTGCAGAAAGCAGTTGTGCATTACCAGGAAAATTGCCTGTGTTGTCATGACAGTGTACAAACAAGAGAGTGAATTTGACTGTCTTAAACTGGTAGCTCCTAGCTTTTGAATGTTTGAATTTATAACCTACAGGCTTTTTTTTTTTTAAGTATTATCTATAAACAGCCCAATTCTGGGAGATTTGAAAGAGTACGTACCAGTACAGAGGATTTGTATCACTGGGCTCTATGCAGATAATTCACTTTTCCAAAAGGTTTTGGAGTTGCATGCATTTACATAAAATTTTAGAAAACAATAAACCAATATTTGCATTCAGTCAAAGGCTTGCCTGTTGGTCATGGAAACATTCTCCTTTTTCTTGTTTTGAAAAATCTAATATAGTTTTCAAAATTGTTATAAAATAAAGATTTGAGTATGTTCTTGCATGCAAAATGAATGTGAAGCCGGTTTAATTTTTAAGATAATTGTTTTTCATGTAATGAGTATAATGTGTGTCCCAGTAGTTATTTTCTTATAATTGTATTTAAGTACAATACTAATGGCCAAAAAAATAATTTCTAAGTTAGTTGTAGCACAGCAGATATTTTACATAAAATTTTTTTATTACTATTTTTGTAGAAGAAGAAACCATCATAGAAAATAAGCTGCCTGAGGAATGACATTCGAATGTTGTACATAGCAGAACACAAATTACTTGACTAGAGAAGATGGCAGCATAGAATAGTACAGATATCTGTGGGCTCCTTTCTATAAGCAATACTTTGTCTTGAACAAACATCTTGTACTGATTCAGATCTCACTGCTATGAGTGTTTTATATGTTCCACTATAATCTATGCAAGTTATTGAGGTTAATGGCCAATACAGTCACTATTCCTTATGCAATAAACTACTTTATTTTCATCTGTAAGTTCTCTGAGGAGTAACACAAGCATAAAGGGTGTATTCAGCATATATGAAATATAACCCTATTAGAGGACTCAACTAAATTATGTGAGCTCTGAAGTAGAAAAACTGCCAGCTCTGTAGAGTAATGGCTTTTTATTCTTGAATGAAATGATATTATAGGGCTGCAGATTTCACTTTAAGAGGTTAAACCAAAAATCCAGGGCTGCACAGAAAGGCCTCAATAAAATAGGAAAGTGAAAAACATAAACTATTTAAAGATTTCATGTGAGAAAATAGGTACCTGGTTTAAAGCTGGACGTTTCAGGATAAGAAACCTCTGGAAAGAGAAAACCTCTTTAAAAATCTTCTTAAAATTATTTTGCCCACCCCATATCAAGAAACGTTATGATAACCATACACGAAGATAATGACAGGACTTTTAAAGTAACCATTGTAATTAATACTAGGTTAATGTAGCCTGTGTTTCTATATTCATATGCAAATGCTAACTGAACTACTTCAAAATATAGTAATTTCTTATGGCCTAATTTCTGAACAGAAGATGGGCTACATGACATAACATAAAGGCAGGAAACAGAACTTATTCGTGTTATTGTTTTTATTAATTTTTGTGGTCAATGAGCCCCAAGCTCTTCAATTCGCTACTAAAGGTTTGGATGTTCCTGCATAATCCTTTTGTCTCTCATTCAGTAACAAACATCATTTACAGTTTCACATCTAGACCCTATAAAACAGCAACCACACTCTAAATTCAGATACAATGAGATTTTACAGAGTACTTATTAACATTGGTTCTGTCTAGCCTGCTGTGATTAAAACAGCTAGTGGTAGCAATACAATAGAAAGCAGCACCAACTGAATGCATTTGCTGGAAACCTGTGGATTTCGGGAAGAAGTAGTCCGTATTGTAGCTGTCCCATCTACAGTAAAACCCACATATAATAAGATCTTCTGTGTCTGGTTTCTTTGAACTCCTTCATAGGCTTTTTACTATTTTTTCCCCCTTTAGTTGTGTCTATTGATGTATATCCCTTTCTAGTCAGAATAAACATCATGGAAACTATTTTCTTCCAGCCAAACAAGAATGCACACTGTTTTCTGAACTGTACATCTTGTCTTGTAAGAGATACTAAGATTTGCACTCTCTGCAGCTTTCTACATAGGAAGTAATGTGTCTGGCATAATGAAGGAAACATCTGGAAAGAATGAAAACAATCTACTGATCCGTTTATTAACTTTCCATTATACTGCTATCAAGCCTTTGGAAGAGGCCCTGCTGCCAAAATAAATAAATGAGCAAAAATGACATTCACCATAAAATCAAATACTTTAACAGTAGCTTGAAACTGAGTCAAGCTACACAAGTTTCTCTTTTTTTTTTTTTGTTAGTCATAAAAAAATAGGTATGAATTATTTATTCAGAGCTAATTCCTGCAGCATTATCTAAGCTTAGGAAGTCGTTAACCTCCAAAACTCTGCAAGGCACTAACATAGGCAGTGTTAAACATTCCTGTCAGCAGTCCAGAAGTGATATCCTTATATGAGAGGTCTTGGGGAGAAGTAGTCCTTTCCTTGCAATAGCAGCAGGGTGCAATAAAACCTTCAATACACAGCACTTCGGATTCTGGTGCCTGTGGAAATGATTGTGAACCACCTCAGCATATTGGAGACCCTGAAGGGAAGTGCCATCAAAGATACTTTTGCCACTGTGACAAAGACTTCATAGTCTGGTTGACAAAAAAAAATATTAAAATTTTTTTACTGCATTGCAAGTTAAAATATTTTTACACCCATGTTGATTGTATATATGAAGAACTATTTCAGGATGAATATATATGGATGTTTAGATTAATTTAAATGGCAATGGTGGTACTAATATCCTTTTCATCAAATGGATCAAAACTGCTTCATGGTTGTACTTAGTAGTTCTAAATATCACAATTCCAATTGTAGTCCCTGAGAATCGGGTGAGTTTTCCCATTATTTGTACATGACAAACATTTTATTTTCCTATTAAACTCTGACACTTTGTACTGTTCAGTAGGGGACTGGTTACCTAGTGGCTTAGTGAGGCTCCTCTGAATAGTTTCAAATAAAATGTAATATCCAGTTGAAATTGTGAGATGGTATATAAATAATCAGTTTAAAAATTGATCAAATGATGACACACTTAGAAAAACAAACAAACAAACAAACAAACAAGTCAGACCTGGGCATTCTTGTACTGCTCAGTCACAACTTAATCCTTATTCTTTACACAATTCCTCCACATGCAGAATGCTACCTGACAACCTTCTGAGCAATTGTTTTAGTGGATAGCAAGAAGAAAATGTTATTTTATCACTCACCAATATTCCCTCACTGTCCAAGAGTTATTCAGCTAAACCTTGCTAGATAAGAAAAGCATATTGAACCTTATGGATGGAAACAGAATTCTTTATCCTAGAATAATTTTAAATGAAGCATACCAGGAAGTTGAAGGTTACATAAACCTTATTCTGTCTTTAATTTTTTCTAATTCTGTAATTTAAAAGTGGGAATCTATATCTCATAAAGCCTTGAAAGAAAGGATACTGTGTGTTTACTTTATTCTTTCTATAAAACATTTCTAAAAAGTCCTAAACCATATTTATTTAACACTATCTTATTTTTACTACCAGTCTGAGTAGGAGCCAAAACAGAGCAGGTTTGCTTCCTTTTGCTCTTGACTAGATATTTACATAGCCAGCCTATTTTAGAGATTTTTCGCATTGAGTTAGGGAAAACAATTAGCTTGTCCTGATATTATTTATTGCACAGAAATGGAAGGAGAGATTGCAGCAAAATCTATAAACTCTGTGAATGTGATTAATTTCTTGCTGTTTTTTTCCACAATATATTTTCATATGTTCTCTTTAAATATTGGTTATTTGTTAGAGCCACTTGCTTGGTAATTTAAGCATTATGAAGGCATGGCGGGAGAGTATTAACTCTATCCAACCACTGGTTTCCAATTTAATTTACTTAACCTGCTCAGTTATTTGGCTAGTCTTCAGAGCACATAAATTAGGCTCATGCTCTCAGTTCTCCCTGAAAGTCCCTGTCTACGTGCTGTATACAAAGGGAGCCTTGGGAGACCAGCCTCCAGCTTAGTTGCCTGAATCTACATGATGCAATTGAGCCCCTCCTGAAGTCAAAGGAAAGACTGATTTCAGTTTGTCTGACGATATGTTTGTTTACAAATACTAACTTGTCCCACAGAGGATATAAAAATTATTGCTATAGCTACAATAGCCATAAAATTCTTTCCAAAGACAATCACGAATTCTGGAGATTGCAGGTATGCATGTAGCAAAAAGCCAGTAGCTGCAATCTTGTTTATTAGCTCTCAGAATAAGAGTAAACTATAACATTCATAGGAAAATAAGAACTGTAGGAGGCTCAAGAGCATCATCTAGACTTTCTGCCCCAGGGCAGAGTCAGATTGTGACAGATGCTATTCCTATCATGAACTATTCTTGACAAATTGTTGCCTGAGCTGTCCAAAAAGTGGTCCAAAGAGGAAGACTCTACAATCTCTCCAGTCAAATTATTCCAGTCCCTCTAGCTGTACTATTCTTTCAAATCCTTTTCTGCTTCCTAACTTAAATCTTACCTGGTACAGCTGGAGCCCACTACTAACTGTCATACCTATCACAGTATGTAGGGAACAGACTATTGCTTTATTTTGTGCAATCAATCACATTTATTTGCTTGATTGATATAATCTACTTTCCTGTGATGGTTTTTCAGTAAAGGCAGATGCAAAAATGTTGGTAAACACCATCAGACATCTCAGTGTCATATAGTAACATCGTTCCAGACCATGTAATAACAGACTAGCACCTCTGCTTTTATTTTTATGACTAACGTACTGGAATGTAACATACTGGAATCCTCCTTAGTCCCAGCAGCTGGAAAAACTGTATTTGTGATCACTTCCACCCAGACTTTGAGTTATATCTACCATTGTTGTCATTTTATCTGCTTGAAGCCAGCCCTAGACATTAACAGGAAGGTCTAATGCTTGTTTTACAATCAGGGGCTATATGAATTGATATCTGAGTCATAGCTATTTGTCAGTACAGCTTTAGAGATATAGAGAAAATCTTAAACACCATATTTTAATAGAAATGTTAAAGATGCAATCTTAATTGTAACACTGTATTTAGATGCCCAAATGGTAGCAAACTTGGCATGAATCACAGAGACAAGGACAGAAATGCCACAACATAGGGGAAAATGTAGGCTGAAAGACTTACACCAGGTGGCTACCTGGAGGAGAAATAAAGCAGCAGAAAGATTTACAGGGTACTGTCTTAATAGAGCTTGATATGTTGCAGTGAAGCATGGATATTTATGTTCTATGTACAAGGTTTTCCTTGCAATTTCATTTGAATGAAGTATACTTTTACTTAGTCTTTCTAAGTTTGTTATGTAATGCTATTAGTTGGTGTGCCTACACCAGGATTTGTCTGCGCACTTCACTATTTGAAAATTGACTGTACTGGGTACTGACTCCAGCCTTGGGCAGGAGCAGCTTCTAGGGTCTTCCAGGCCAAGCTTGGTGAGAGTTTGAGTTCCTCTTCTTTACCAGTTGTGAAGGAAAGATCAGTTCTTTAACTGTCACACTTTGAAATACACAGAGCAATCTTGATGATCAGATCTGTGTGACAAGTCCTTCTGGTTAACTGTGAATTTAAGCTGTGCACCGAGACCTTCAGATAAACTGGATTTTACTGTAAATAAATAAGAAATTGCTGTCATTGAGTAGTCTCAGCTACTTATCTTGCTAAAAGCCATCAGTCCCATGTTGGATCCATTTCAAGCAATAAATTTTTTTCATGTTGGGTTTTATTTTCCCATTGGGCCACCTTTTATTATAAGTTCTTATTACAAGAACTGTAAGTTGGCAACATGTCACATGTGAATGAAAACTGATGAGATCAGAATGAGAATAAGCTAGGTGCCTCAATTAAAGTTTGATTTTAATGGCCTCTTCTGGTAACTTTTCAAAAGCACTATACTAGCATTAAACAAAATTGGCGGAGTCTGTCAAAAAAGCAGATTATTCATCTTTTCATGTACATCGCCAGGGCACAATAAAGACATATTGAATGGCAGAGATGATCAAATGTAAGTGTGCATGTTCAGGGAGACTGCTGAAATTCAGATTTTTCATAAAATTAGCTCGACCAGTTAAAGAAGGATCCTGATCATGCTTCCGAGCCTTTACTGAGAAAGCAGCTAGGGCAATAGCTTGAGTATAAGTAACACACTATCTTCCTTATTCTTCCTATCACCAGCTAAAGGATACAGGTTTCTCTTCAAAAAATAGGATGCACACATACTTATTAACTATAGTTTCTCTAAGTTTTATTAAATTGTCAGATTTTTTTTAAAAAAAGATGTTTAAAAAAAAGCACAAGGTAAAGGGAATTGACTTCTTTTATGTTAGGTGGCTGAAGAAGATCTGGGTTCATTTTATTTTTTTGGTATATAATGTCTGTGTAAGTTTAATGACAAGGATTTATAAGCAGATTTTCAAAATTATATAGGCAGTTCTTTACAAATGGAAGCCTAAAGTTCTTTGCTGCAGTCACCTATACAGGAATACATTAAATTTTATAATATTAATGATTCTTATCTTTTGTTTCTGTTTTGATTTTTAAGTCATAATGGTTGGGAAAGAGATGGTTTTACAATACTAGAAGACATTAAAGTAGTTAGAAAAGAGTCAATAATAGACATTTATTTCACTGCAAAATGTATTTTCTTTTAATCAACAAGCCATATGTTGCTGAAAATAGATGTGGTCCCCACATTTTCATTAAAAAATATCAGCATTCCCGCATAACTAACAACACACGCCTAATCCCTAGATGTTTCTTACCTTTGGTACTTCCAAACTTTTTTTTAATATTCATACAAAATAATAATATTAATGCATATCTTAATAAAAGTAATTTGAATTAAGAAATAAGAAATAAAACTAGAACTCTGCCTTTAAACTGAAGCCTTCAGACACTTCAGCTTCTGAAACAGGAATGTCAAAACGTTAATGATGTGGGGTTTAAATATTCAACACAAATGAAACTATCTTTAAAAAAATGTTTACTTGAACCATCAAACAAAGTGGTTTCCTAATAATTCTTTTATGTGCTGTTATCTACCCCACAGCTACTCAGTCACAGAACTATGTTTCTGATGATAAATCCAGTTGGAATTTTGTTCTTGTTTTGTTTTTTTCTGCATACATTAAAAACTCTAAGTTTCTTACTAATTTAGAAAATGATGTTCTCTGCTGGAAATATTCAAATAGGATTCCCAACAGTTTGATTTGAAAGAGATTCTCCATGTACAACATCTAACCTAATAAGTTTTTTTGTTTGTTTTTAATAAAAAAGCTTAAGTTTAAATGATTACGACCCAAATAGCAGCACACATTTTTCATGTCAACATTTGTTGTTTGACAGACAGATCTACCACAAAAATATTAGATTTCATTACAAAGCTTAGTTTAAAACCACACATTTTCACATTAACATACTGTTTATATTAGCAAATAATTTAAATGCAAATGCATTAAACAATAAGACTATACACTTTCATTTTAAAAGTTTACAAGAACTGTCTTACACTAAGTACTATGAACATAGCAGAACTATGAAAAGAAAAGGAATTTGATATCTTGACCTGTCTTCTATACATCAAAGATGTATAAAATATATTGTATACACGTCTTGATTTTTTACTGCACAGAGACTACCCTGAAAAAAAATGTGCAAAGATTAATATAGTGTCATAAGGAGGATAAATACAGGATCAGCTAAGAAAAAACAAAAGCATTTTTAAAAGTATGAAAGGATAGAAATTTGAGTAAGATTCTTTGCTAAACTGGCCGCAAAAATGATATCCACTATGAAACTAATGTTATTCTCACATTTTAAAAATAATGTTTTCAGTTATGTCTCAGATTTGGCCAGAAAATCTCTGATTAAGTTTTCCTATTGATATGAAAGTATATATGTTTTCTGGAATCATGGCAATTTTTTCAAAGAAGTCAAAAGGAAAAAAGAGATAGACAAAAAAGTATTCATTATATCTTGGCATTAGACAATGAAACATTTTAATGGTAGTTTTGAAATTATTCTTAAGTTCAATGTTATGTAATGCTTTGATTTTCTTGAAAAAAAATGCTTTGATACAAAACCAGTCTTTGAAAGCATTTTTTGAAATATACAGATTTATGTATTTTTGGAAATGAAATAAAAATATTTTAGAAAAAGAAATGCCAACTGAGCTCTGTTTTAGTTAGCTGTATGTTCTATGCCTTTCCAAATGTTTAGTTTTGGTTTTTTACTCTCTATAAGCTGTTTGGGGTTTTTTGTTGTTTTGTGGGTTTTTTTTATTTTTTCGATATCTGTCTGAGATTTTGTTGAATATTGGAAGAATTGAGAAAAACACCTCACACAGTCTCAGACCCACTCACACCCACACTCACTGTAACAATGTTTTGCTCCTGTTCACCCAAAACCATGGGCAACTTCACTTTCAACACATTGAAGAACTGGTGGGGAGGGATAATATTTCTTGCCAAGCTACTGGAATTGAACAGGGAATTGTAGCAAAACCTGTTCACATGTATTTTCCCAGCACAGTATCATTAGAAACACACTCCTTTTTGATCTTTACTTTTTCCACATTCCTCAAATACATCCAAAGTGGCTTACTTCATTCATACTAGTTTGACAGTTAACATGAGATATATTGTTTTTCCTTATTCCACTAGAGATCAGCTTCAAATGAGCTCATAGGTATCCTCAGCATTACTTGTGAGCTTAGTGAGAGATAATGGTTTTAAAATCTTCACCAAACCTGTATCCAGAAGATAATACACTTCATAAAACCATTGACTCTAGCTTACCACAGTTTAAACCTTTCTGGCATTTAGAGAAACTGGCATCATTTTTTTCCAACAAAATAACATTTGTAAAGCGTTAAAAGTTCATTTTAAAGTACTGTTGATGTAGTTCACTGGAATTTGCCTTAATAGCTTTTGCAATCCCTGGGTGAAAAAGCAGATCATTTGCTTTCGTAGATTATTTGTTTTTTTCAAATAGAAAGCTGTGGAAGGGATTTAGTTTACTGACAAAGCAAAAAAGTAAAGTAATTTCATTAACTATGCTAATTTAGATTTCCCTATGAAAAAATTCCCAAACTATAGTTTATTACATTTTCAATTACAATTAATCTATTTTTGAAATTCTAATTAAATGCCTGAGTGACAAAATATCGTATGGTTTTGTGGGATTTTTAAGAGAGAAAGTGTTTATTTTGTCCACTGCATGAAAAATATGCTTTATGGTTTTCAAGTTTGAAGTTACTTAGCAGATTCTATCTTAGAATAACGTGCATGATATTGGGCTTGAAAAGTAGCTTCTATTACTTTCTTTTGAGAACGTATTTTTATTTTAAGAAAAAGTTTTGCTTTCAGGGTCCTTTCTGGGAGAGAGGAAAAGGAGTAAGAAAGATATCCTACTTGGACATTTTACTTAATGTACTCACAGTGCATCACAAATATATAACTTCCTACTATTCACATTTTGAGTTTGGACTTTTGAACTTTTATGGACTTACTGCAAATTGCCAATCATGAGCGATCCTTTATGAGATAATATCCCATTTCAGGAAACCAAGCACCAGGACGTGAGGCATGCAAAATACTTGCCTTGGAGGGAAAGGCATTAGGAAATTGACTTGCTACATATAAGTTCTGTGATGGTACTGTTAATAATGTTACTTGTAATGAACTACAATGCACTTTTTTAACCCCAATCTGTTGCTAAGGAAGATTTTTGGCAGAGACATTAGCTGCACAGAGGATTATTACACACCATAATCAGAACTTTGGTCATTTTCTCTCTAACACATGGGAAATTGCAAGGAGAAAAGCTATTTGCACCTACACTTCTTTTTTATTTAAGGTTCAAAGAGATATTTCTATAAGACAAAGGAGACAATAGTGATGTAAGGGTGGAGGACACATAGGCCTGATCCAGACATGTCAGGCTAAAAGTTCAAGTGCTTGATCTCACAAACACATATCCTTAGTTTTGTCAGTTACAGTAATGTAAGCAGTTGCAGTGAGACAAAATAATAATTCATAATACTATAATAAAATATTTTATAGTCTCGAAAACTACAAAAAAAAAAGCAAAATAATAACAATCATTAAAAAAATCTTGCTAGCATATTTATCTGAAAAAAAATGGTAATCATTGAATCTCTGGAGGGGAATTAAAACAGTCATGCCTTCTTTTCAAACAGATAAATCAATGAGCATGGCTTCTTTGTATTGACACCTCTGTATCCGGAGATGTAAAAATTTCATTGGAATGTTCAAATAAATACATTATGTGCTACTCTTGCCTTCGTCATCAGCCTGCTGCTCAGCCAAATCAGAGTTGCTTGACCTTCCTGAATTTTCATGTCACCTTTTTCTCTGATTCATTTTAAGATAGTTAGTTCCTGAGGCTGGACAAGTATATGCCCTCTTCATGCCTAGTATTACGGACCTGCAGTATTTATCTCTCAGGTTCTCTGGCGCTCTTATATTACAATGCATAACAACAGAGATTCACATATTGATGTACCTTAGCAATTCCTTGTAACAAAAGAAAACAAACAAAAAATTCGCCTTCTCTGATATAAAAATACATTCTTATTTTCATTGTGACAATAATATGATTTGTATCCACCTAATGAAAATTAGATCTATATATCAGGCCTTTGAAAGTTTGTACTGACAAGCAGAGGGAAATGGTTCTTCCTTTTCCTGATTCAATGATATTTGACAACCTACTTCTTTGCACATCCTTTGTGCCTACACGGCCATGTCCTTGTGGTTGTAAGAAAGAGAAGTCCTATCTGAATATAGTTTAAAGTATATTTTACCTGTGTTAAATTGTGTTCTCCTCTTCTGAGGGTAAATAAAGACCCTGTGAGAAAGATAAAATTACTTCAAAATCCACTACATTCTGCCAGTATGTCCCCCATAGCATTGAGCAGAGTGAGCAGACTGGGCTTTTTTAAAACTTAAAATGGACAGTTCTCCATCTTCCATCATGGGAACACACCAAGACATTTTACAGATTTTGGAAAGTTGAAATAGGCTCTGGACACCTTTCTGTTTCTTTACAAGGCTGCATCTAATGACTCCCATACTCTGATGCGTCTTTGCCTTGCCTCTGAACAAATCCAACCTGTGCTGCCAGTATGAATACGATCAGACTTCAGGTACATGATTTTCCTCACAGGTTATGAAGTCACTTGCCAATATCACTGCATCTCTGTTCAGCTTCACTGTCTGCAAAATCTTGGAAACTTTGAGATGTATTCTGTTCAGTGAGATGTATTTGTTAAGAACAGTATTGCTAACAATATTACTTGGACAGAGAACAATTTTGAGGAAGGATTTTTGTTTGTGTTTACCACTTGTTTTGAATCTAAGACAGGGTGACCGGGTACATAAGCATCCTTGGAGTCTAGCTTCTGTTGATCATGAGGGAAATGACACATTGTTTAAGTATTAATCCTGTAATGAGGATAGAGGACTAATAAGTGACAGTATCATTGGTCCTTGGGATTTTGGATTAGTCTCTAAACATATTTTTTTTTACCTTCTATGTTGGTGTATTGATTTTATATTGATATTTCCATTATCCTTACAGTTTTACCTTAAGAATCCATTTGTTGATTCAATGTCTTGCTTGGGCAGAAGGAAGGAAAGATTAAGAAAGTGAAGTCAAGTTGATAATGACTACTCACAGATCCCTGGCAATATGGAAACTGCCAAACTCCACCTTTTTCTGGTTTTGAAGATACTTTGGCAGTCCTTTTTTGTTTATGTTGTACTTGGGCACCACTTTATTGCAGCTCACAGAAACTATTCAATGCTCCTTGATGAGAGCTAAGGTATATATTTCAGGCGCATTTTCTTTAGCGCTTCATCAGCATTTGTTCTTGTCACCCAGTGGAAAAATATGACAGAAACAAATGACAATGTGTTTCCTGCTTGCTAAATACAAAATGGTCTGCATATAGCTAAGAGAATTCTAACTTGTTTTGGTTTTGAAAGTGCTCTGTGGAAAATCAAACACTAGTGACAGACAGCATTCCTTTAACTATTTTCAGATTTAATGTAGACCTGCCAGACCTCATGGGAAAATAAAATCAATCTTTCTATTTCTTTTTTTTTTTGTTAACATATTTATGAATTTTTTAGCTTTTTCATACAACAAAAAGTGACAGACACAAATAGAAGTCATATAACGTGAAATAGATAACTCCATGTCACGGATATACAAAAATAAAGAGCAGTGGCATAAAAATAAGTCCTCAGAAATATGAAACGGGGAAGACTGTACATTGAAAAAAAGAAGTGTAGCAGTGATTACCATCAGAATTGTATTCCCAGTGTAGGTTGCATGTTAGAAGTAAAAAATTGAAAAAGAGCAAGATAATGTTTGTAATTTACATTTAAATTCTTTTTCCAAAACAAAGAGTCACACAATTAATACCTTAGGGAATACATCATCATAAATACTCTACTCAGATAACACCAGAATATTTATAATACAGAGGCTACATATTTTATATCTGCTATCAGAAGAAAAGGAAAAAAAAATCTTTAATAATAGCTTAGCTATTTGGTTCCTCAATTTCTTAAAGTTTCTTTTTGGAAAATTATTATGGAATTTAATTGGGAATTAAATCAACAGGGTTTAATAGCAAACAAATATGATCATTGAAGCTTTCCCAGGAGAAGTGGCGAACATATGTGCTTAAAATAATTTTTATTCAAAGGCCATGAAAAATGTAGCAAAAAGTACTTATCTTTTGAACGGAAATTTGAATTTTCCAATGGAAGTTATATTCCTGTATAGATTTCTGCTAGATTGCTTTTCGTGCATAAAAAGTTCACATTTCTCATTGCAGGACTTTGAAAATATATTTAGGAGAAAGGATATGACTGGGTGAATTTGGAACCCAGGAGTAATTTATCTTTTTCATTGCTGAAAAATATTTCATACCTCCGTGAAATACCACAGAAGTCCAAAGACTACCTCCTACATAATAGTTTGTTATTATGGAAACATTCAACCTACTTATTATTTGCCATCTATCCTGACATAATTATAATGAACACTGGAAACTAGGCTTTGATAGATAATGTTAGGTACATGTAGCTAGAACATTAAAAACTTATTTACTTTGGAAAAACAGCTGCATTCTAGGCTAGGCTTTGTTTTGTTGAGAGAAAGACTCGGACAACTGACAGACTAAAACAAAATAGTAACTGTGGCCACTGCCTTCAGTCAACCTTTTCCTCTGGGAAATGTTTCACAATAAGGAGAGGCTATCTGTCTTCATAACTGTTTGCTAGCATTTGGGAGGCAGAAAAGAGGGACATAATGGCTTCTAGATTTTCTTGCTGCCAGAAGATTTTGTAAAATGTTCCAATTCCCCTAAAGGAGATGAAAAAGAAAAAGTGACTATTCTCTTTTGTTCACAGTGGGAGCTGTCAGGATTGACCTGTGCTATTCTTGTCAGCTCCCTGTGCATATGTGTGCAAAGAGCAGTGCACTTCTGTCATCAGTTTTGTAATCCCAGAGACCATGATGCCTATGTACTTTTAGAAGTCCCCAACTTAAACCTTATTTTGTGATGTGCTGCCATATGCCTGGTGGCATGCAGTTGAGCAGATTTATTGTATGGAAAGCATCTCCCTATTGTGGTCATTCCAGCAAGCTGTTAATGTCCAGGCAAGACAGTACAAAACCATTTCACCTTGCCAATAAAAAGTTTATATGGTTTATAATTCCCCTTTTATACAACAGGCAAAAAAAAAATTATATTATATTTGCATCCTAGTCTGGATGTTCACATCCCCTCACTACTCCTAGGGCACTGGTTTGCCCCATGCTTAGTAACTCTCTCTTGTTCCCATTCTGCCCGGCTATGCACCCACACACAAGTTATATAGCTTACCTACAGGCTATCTGGTGATGTTGTTCTTACTCTCAGCTAAATCAGGACGCATAGCTAGATCTGCGTATAGGAATGCATTTCAGATATTTATCAGAAACAAATAGCCTGAAATATAGACTCATTCTCAGTAATCTTTAAAGTCTGATTTCATAACTATGCATAGCACTAATTTATGCAAACTGTTTTATATAAAGTCAGAATTTCTACAGAAAATACACAGAAGTTCTGGAGAAGATAAAAACTTGTCTATCTATTCCAGTCACGTCATCTGGAAATTTATCTGTAAATACAGCTCAAAACAGGGTCCCCAATGCTCAAGATGTTTCATTCTTCCACTGAAATTTTTCTAACCTGAATAGTAATCTGTCCCCAGCTTTGACTTTAATGGACAATAAGTTGATGTTGAGAGAGACTAGGTATAATTAAGTTCTGCATTTTTAACAGTTTTCCCCTTTATATCTTCACTTTCAAGCCATTCTTTTTCATTTGTGGTGATTTTCCATTTCATTGCTGTCTGGCTGCAATTTGAACATTATCTGAGATAAGAGTGAAAGGTTTTTCTTGTGATAGTTCCGTGAAGCCAAACACTGACTCATTCCTTCTGTATATCAAAGTCTGAAATAGATCAAATAAAAACAGTCTGAGAAATATTTCACTCTCGCTTTTCTCCTCTTTTGGAGACACTGACGTACGTCTCCCAAGAAAAAAAAATTGTCCTGCTCTCCCATCCGTGCTGCTGACACATTGGCCTTGTCACCACACAGTGACTGATAATAATGGTGGTTGAAATCACTTTCAGATACATTCATCACCAAATACGGTCTTAGCTGAGCTTGAAACAATGGACATGCTACAATTGCTAGATGAAAATTGTCTTCATTGCCTTCTACTCGTTTTGTTTTTTTTTAATTTCCCTGCCCAAAGTGTGCAATGAAGCAGTGATAAGACTATGCTAGTGACAACCATGTCAGAAAATGAGTGTCTAATGCAGATTTTTCTGCTACTCTTAGATTCAAAGTTTTCTATATATATCTATAGATATTTGTATCTACATGTATAGCAACTGTATTCAGGTTGTTTCTCTAATCTTTAGAAAATCATCCATGATTTGAGCCTTTCCAAGGTCCCATGTTTGTTTTCTGAGTAAGCCATACCAAGCTCAGATTTTTTTTTATGCCTTCAGTAATTGCAGTGTTGCTGGAGTGCTGATTACTGTGCATACAGAGGCATTAGTAAAGCATTAAGATAGGTCTCCAGAAGCTGTGACCAATAGAGTACTGGCCAAAACAAGACTTCTTTAAGAGGGCTAAAGGTTGTTAAAGTTGCATAGTCTTTCAGACTGTTAGGACGACGATCTCAAGACAGCTCCTGACAAACAGATTTTCGAGATACTATTGGCATGAAAAGAAACTTTTTAAATAGTTGAAATGCCAAATCAACCGACATGGAGTTGGAAGTGCCCCTTAGTTTTAATACTAATGCCAGAGAATAAGGGTGCTTTTGCTTTTGAAAAAGTGGAGAGAGACATAGAAACTAGAGGTTCAACTCCTTCAAGCTACACGTCTCACTTCTGAACATGATTTAAGGGTGCTTTTCTAACAGTAAAATGAAAATAACAGTACTCAGTCTTCAACTTGAAACTGGAACTGGCTATTAAGAGAATTAGAGAGCCTTGTTTCTTAAGAGGTGGATTGAAGAGTTTGGTTTATTCAGAAGAGCAAAAGAAAGACTAAGAGAGAATATGACTACTGCCCCTAGCTTTCTGGGCTGAACTGCAGAATGAGGAAAAACAACTTCAGTGAATATGTTATACTGGTACAAGAGCACCTGGACACCAGAGTGAAATAGATTCAGGCTGGAAATACTCTAGCCTTTATAGCACTGAGGTTTTGGAACCGTAAAATATTTCATAAGCTCTTAGATGGAATTTGACTGATTTATGAAAAAGAGTGTAGAACATAATTTTTCACCATGACAAAGAATGGGATTTGCAAACTTTTCAATTCTTGTACCTACAGTCCAGGCAGAGCAGCGCAGAGAAGCACTTCCTGGGCATCCTGTAAAGAAGCTTTTGAAGCTTTTGTCATCAACCTCTGTGATATTTCTGTTTTGGGGACAAACATAATGTTTCTATTTCTAGTGCTGTTAACCTGACATATTTTATGGATACTAAACTGTGCTTAAAATAAAACAGCGTATGCAGAACTGAGATCAGCTGTTATTCCAATTGCTTATGAGATAAAGAGGTAACTGTAGTCTTGGAGACACAAATATCCAGGAGGCACAAGAAGCCATGAAGTTAAAATTAAAAATAACATGTCATTGAAGTGTGATGAAGTTGTAACAGGTTTATGGCCATTTCTCCAGTAGTCTGCCTTTGCTTTACAAGTCTTGGTGTGCTATTAAATTCACTATAAAAAGCAAGTTGGAAAAAAGAACAGAGAAAATTCATGACAATAAATATAGAGGGAATTAAAATTGTTCCTTGTGTGGAAGCAAAAAAAATTGGTTAATAGCAATATTAATCATTTTCTAATTCTGCCTTTTTTTCCAGAGAGCATATGGATATAGTTTTATTTTCATGAAATATTTGCAGTCAGTAGAAAATTTAAAGAAAGCTGATTAGCCTTATGTACTGCAAATACTATGTTTTTCAGTGCATTTATACTTTAAAATGTCACTGAGAAAAAACTAAATCAGTCTAAACTCCCAGAAGTGTCTGGGAGTTTAGTAAGGCCCAGATTCAGGAGAATCATTCGGTCAAAGCTTTTCTATTAACAAAATTAAATTTCTTAAATTAATTAAACTAAATTAATTTCTCATATGAAAGCTACTATATTTTTTGCTGTTGAGAAACACCAGTTTTTCTGAGATATATACAGAAGGACAGAGGAAAAGAAGGAACAGTCCCAGTCCATCACAAAGTGAATAAAGGACAGATTGGTTCTGGGTATTTATAGAAACTGAGAGAAAAACAAAAAAAGAAAACCCTAATCCCAAACCTGCAGGCCCCAGGTCTATGATCATGTTTTGTGGTCGTGGTTCGTAACTGCCTAAGCATGGGGATTTGCCCTGGGACCTTAGAGTGGCTGACAATTTTTCAGTTTGACTTTAATATTAGCTTAAATCATTGAAATAATTAATTTTAAGAAATTCTTCATGCTTTGTTTTTGCTGCAAGGGATTTTACTAGACAGGTTTAGTGAAGCTTACCAAGCTTTAGTTTTCAAGAAGAAAATGGCAGTCTGCAAGCAAGGCTTTGCTGCATATCACAGATATTTTTCACTGACACTTGACAAATGAGAGTGGAACTGAAGGAGGCTTAAGAACAGGAGATTTTTTTAAGACATACAGTTAATTGATAATCCAATTTGCTCATGCTCAAGAGAGATTTTCATCAGCTAGTCACTTTTTTTCACAAAGCTTGTCATATGTTAAGCCAAAAGATTCCCAAGAAAGATAACTCATTTATCTTATTTTGTATTTCTTTATTGATTTTATGCTGTACCATATCAAATGATATGATTACAGTTTTGAAAAGTATCATAGCTCTGTGGCTTAAAAAAAAATTCTTGAATGTCCTCCAACAACAAGATAAAGTACACTATTGAAATTATATCTGTTGCAAAAGATTTCTGATGGCAAGAGATTATCAAAGTTAGCAAGTAATTTAGCAAATTAAGGTAAAATTACAGTGATCATCTAGACCAAATCAGTGTGGAATTCTGTATTATAACTGGGACTGCAAAACTGCTTTATGTCCTCATAGTTTTGACCTTTTGAATGATCACCTACTGTGATAAGACAATGTTGTGTCCTTGTGAAATACCTACTCTAAAAGGGGAGAACAATGTTTCCTATTAGTATTCTTCACTTACTATTAGTTTCTACATTTCTGTGAATGAAAATTTATGACTAACAGGTCTGTGAGCTGATAGTCCATTGTGTAAAATACAGGATGCAGTAGTATCGCCTGCAGTATGACAGGTCTTTTGCAACAGACCTTATTACCTTCAGACATGAACACAACTGAAAGTGGGTAGGGGCATCGCATGGATGAAGTTTCCCATGACACCTGAGTGAAGTAGCTGCAGTCTGTTGACTTGTACTGCAGAGTGAGAGGAGAAAGATTCATATTGAGATACAGTCAATTTTGCTCTATTTGTGAGAAAGATTGTTAAGTAGTATTGATTAAATTTACTTTTGGATCCCTCAAAATAATGCTAATTTCAGATTCCTAAAGCAGCCAGAGTTTATGGTAGACACACAGTAAATCTGGGGTTCAAGGTCATGGATATTTATTTATAAGGAGCATAGGTGTTCATTAATAGGGCAGAATTTAGAGTATGTAATGTAATACTTGTGTCTGTATTACATGTCGTTCCTGATGTCAATGTAAGAACTTTGGATACTTCTGCAGTAAAAACAGAAAACTAGTCAGCATGACTTTTATAACTATATGCCAGAAAAATATTTCAGATTTAAAAAAAACCAACCAACAAAACCAAACCCTGAAACATTTTTTGGGAGAATGGATTGAAAATCTGGTGGTGTTCTTACAATATAAAGCATTTCTATCTTATAGGGTGGAGGAGATTGAAATCCAAGATTTTGCCATGATTATGAAACAAATTTAAAATAGTCACATCTTGTGCACAGGACCCCAGATCAGGAGACAGCTATAATATAACAGGCTACCTGGAAAGAGGTAATTTAGTCATATAGATTATGGTTTTGTGCTGTGCCATGACTCCCAGATGGAAATAAAGCCATACAGAACTTTTGCTGATGGCATGGTATTGGTTGGCATCATATTTAACAAAACACTGCAGTCTCCTTTTAAATTCAGTATGTGCAATTTCTTTATTGCCTGTTCTCAGAGATGGAAACTTACAATTTTTTAATGCAATATAGATGATCATTTAATGTGAAGTTAATGCTTTAGTTGATATAGTTAGTTACGTGTTCCCACTAAGTGACAATTAGCCAGCATATTGCATATTTGGTGTCTTCCAGTGTTTACTGTAAAAGATAACTAATAATAAAGAGGAAAAAAGTCCTACCTGTGTCTCCTTGCAAAATTCTGGTTTGCTACAACAGACATGGGGAATAGAAGATGAATTTTAATATACCTACTGAACAGCAACAATAATTAAATAAATTATTTCTTTGTATTGGAAGAATGTATGCTGTAATGAAGTAAAATCCTCCTGCGTTACTTATTGATCTTCTCAGGGTTCTTCTGTGCCAAAAATAAAAAAGGTTTTGATACAAATTTTCTTCAGTTGCTTTTACTGGGGAATGTTTTTTCTTCAAATCTTTAAATTTTTTTGACTAATCAACAAGTAACACAGTCTATAATAAAACAAAACAAGACAAAACAAAACCTAAAAAAAGCCCAAACCACTGGAAATTCTGAAAATATATTTTTTATTGTATCTGTTATCTTTTCTATAAAAAAATATTTTATTCAAACCCAAACATTTCTTAAGTACAAATTTTGCTTGGTGGAAAAAATCTTTACTGTCTATGTTTTTGGAAATGTAAGTTTTTTGATGAAAATCTTTTCTAATACTGGACTTTTAGTCAACAAGAAGAGTTCCTTCAGAAAAATATTTTGAGTTCAGCAGAGGAAAATATGACCTAGAGGGACATGATTGAAACTCAGTGCAAGACTTCCACCAGTGGTACTTTAGTCTTGTATCCTTCCAGGATTATTATAGTGATGAAGTTGACTTAATCATAATTAAATTAACCTCGAGACATTATGTTTCAAATAACAGAATACAAGATAGATCTTAGGCAAATCTTCTTGCATATCAGTGCAGAATATAGAAGTAACTGTTCTGTAATTATCCCTTTTAGAAGTTAGCAAAATACAAACTCAGAAAGTACTTAACTCTCTGCCTTTTATTCTCCATTTTAAATGTACAAAGTATTGTATGTATAAAATTTTAAATGAACCTCTATTATTTGGGGCATAGTACCTAATGACCGGAAAATATAAAAAATAGTACTGAAAAGGAGAAAAAAAGGATCTAAGCAACAAGGGCTCTATTACGTTGCCTTCACTACTCTGCAAAGTCTTAGAACCCATTTTGAAACAAAAAACAATCAAGGACAAAGGTAATTGGGAAGCAGTAAAGTGGGATAGATTGCAATACTGATCATCAAAGGTGAATAGTGTCTGACTAATCTTATGTCTTTTCTGCTAAAATGACTAATTTCTTAGATGGAATTAATTCAGTGGGCTTCATCTGTCTCGATTTAAGTAATTCTTTTGCTATAAAGTTTTAAATGAAATTATTATTTAAGGTGGAAATTACAGGGATTAATAAAAGAATTAGGAATTGTATGAAAAACTGGCTAAGGAGGCTATCATAGGTTATGGCAAAGGCCAGTTATCAGGAATAATATCCCTCAGAATTCTGTTCTGGGATTGTTCCTATTTTGTACATTCATTAATAACTTCAGGATATGAACTAATACACGTGCCTATGACTTTTTGATTTGGAGTCCTTGACAGTGCCAAGCAGGATTGGAACATTGTACAAGAAGGGTGAAATGTTCTTTCCAACTGAAGGCTCAGAAAATTAATCACACAAAGTGCCAAAAATCTTAGTGCAAGCACTTCCGTTCCAAAGTAGAAATTAACCAGCTAGAAATAAAGTAGAAGGAGAGAGTCCTACCTGCTTTAACTGATCATATAACAGCTATGAACCATCAGGATGAAAAGGTCTCACGAAATTCAAGGATGAAGTCTTTAGGGTCAGAGGTGGGAACAATCGTTTTAAGAGACATTGGTTAAGCTTCATCTACAGCACTGTACTTCAGTGTATCAGATTAACTATTAACATTCTGGGAGAGGCTAGTAAAATGATCAGAACACTGAAATAACTGTATTATGAAGAAATATTAAAATATTGGAAGCCCAGTATGGCTAAATAAAGGTTAAGAAATTGTATGATGACTCTTCAAATTTGGGGAGAATATTAGGGAAAATACAATTATTGAAATTAATCTTAATGTTGTAGAAGATCAAATGTTTGCATATTAGTTGAGAATTAACTTTGACTGAAAGGTTGATTGTGAGTCCTAGATTTCCAAAGAGTAAAATTCTGAAAAGCGGCAAGGAGCCATTTCTCATATAATTTTTTTTTGTTTTGTTTTTCTTTTTTTAGATTAGTTCATAAGCTTATGAAAAAGAGCATGTAACTAAATGGTATACCTAAATATATGCATTGGATTCAGCAAATCCAATTTCTTACATGAAACTACAGGCATCTGATCTGTTGGTGTCTCCTAGGGGATCTGAAAGAAGACTGCTTCATTGTCTTTTTGTGCTTGTAAGTGTTTCATGTTTCAGATGGTTGCCTCTGTGGACCAGCAAGATCTGCCTGACCCTGAAGGATCACTTTGCCCTTCAGCTTTGTTGGTTGTGCCTTGTTTTCCTGGGAAATATATGAGAGAAGCTACAGCTCAGGGCAGGAAATAGATAGAGGAAACTTATTTTCCTATGCACACTATATTTTCTTAGCTGTATGATGTTTACATGGTCTTTTCATATGGTCATGACTACAGCAAACAAAAAAAAAGTTGTGTGTGTGAAACAGTGGAGATACATTTATAAGGGAGCACAGGGATTATTCTTTTTCCCCACTGTAGAACATGTTTTGTATTCAAGGTTTATCTGGGAATTTTATTTTAAAAATTCCTTGCTATTCTAGAGACCTAGGACATCGGATAGTGGTTGAACAAGCCTTTGAATCCAAGTGATACTTTACTTTCCTTTGTTAGACAATGGCTGCAGCTTGTGTTCTTTTTGCAGGACCTTGAAGTTAGTGAATTTGGATCTTGGAAACCATTTTGTGGCCAGTGCTTTCTATCACTTTCTAAGGTGCCAGCTATTACATGACTACTTGCAATAGTAGATATCTGTGTCTGAGTACTCTCCATTCTTGGGACATTTTCAATTCAATGTTAAAGACACCAACTTGCTTTTAGATTAATGAACCTTAAAATTGCAGTAGTGGAATCCAGTTCTATTAGGGTCTTGTAACCTTTTACTCTTCTTTCAAGGAGTTTTCAAGAGTCTAGACCATGTCAGAACAATACCTAGCAAAAATTTCCAAGCAAGTTTTAGTTCATATGTCAATTCAGTATGGTGACTATGGTACCATCAACCATTCTCATTTATGCAGTCAGATACAAAAAATTTTACAAGATTTTTTTTTCTTCTGAGAAATCTTACACTCCACAAAGCAGTTTGTCCCAAATACCTCAGACACTTTCAGAAAGCCATACAATAGTAAGAAGTTGTTGCCTCTTTACCTACAAGGTAGATGCCAGAGTCAAGGCTTAATTTAGATGACTGTGTCTCACTTTCAGTAGCAGCAATGCAAATTCTAAATAAATATTACCATTAAAAGTTGTTCTCAGTACAGAGGCCATCTAGTTCAGTGTACAAGCCAGCAATTTCATTGAATCTACTAGTTAATGAACAATATTACATAGTTTATTATGACAATACCAATTACATTTTATATTTTTATATACACATTTATTTATAAACTATACTCACACTGTAACTAAATGTACCGTAATGTAATAGCATATAATAAACATGCTATATACACAAAATGTTAATATATCATATCACACTGTATTGTATTCCTGTAAAAACCTGAATAGATACTTTTTGGTGATGAAAACAGTATTTTTAAGGCATTAGAGCAATTTATTTATTAAGAATTCAACACAGTACTTTTACTGGTTCAAATGTTTAGTTAAAAATAGGATGAGCAAATAAATAATTAAAATTAAAATACCTATGCATTCAACATGTGGAGGCTATCCTCCTCCTTACAACTTTTGTCTCTGTACTCAGTCTTTATTTTTGAAAACCCATTAGCTGAAGTAAGAATAAGGTGTTTGTAAGCTAGACTTTGAGGAGTGAGTTGCTAAATATTTTTATGATGAATGTGTATTGTGGCAATAAAGATATTCGATCTTGAAATGTACATGCTCTCTTTGGTGGTTTAGTTGCAATGAATGCAAACCAGAGAATAAAACTGTAAGTGGTCTTATTGGTACAAACATGTTCAGATTGAATATCATAGGCAGGAGGCATTCATATTTAGCCCAGAGGGTGACAAATCTGCTAAGTGACAATTCAGTCTACCAACTCATTAAAAATGAAAACAACTACATCAAATTTTGCAAAATCTGAAGAGATTTAAGAGCACTTACTTATTTTTACCTGGTTTTATGGTACCAGACTCAGACTGAAAGGTACAGAAGTACTTCTGTCTCCTCTTGATCAGAAACCCAGTAGGTGTCTCTGGCTCACCATATTCTGGATTTGAATGAGCTGATTTGAAGTTCAACCTTCTCTTCTGGTTCAGTGACAAAATAAAGCTCTGGGTACAACAATGAGTTATGTTTTACAAATGACTGTGTCACACACTATCACATCATCTTAAAGACAGTCTGTTTCAAGTTGAATACATCCTTTCTGTTTAAAAGAGGAAAATCAAGCAGAAAAATGATCATGCTAATGTAAAATCCTTTCTGGGTTTGGTGATATATTTCAGCATTCTTCTGCTATTTATTATGGCACGGCGACGTGGCATTCAGAACCACAAAGTGTGTAAGTTATCAAGTTGTTCCTCATCCTGTTTATGTGTGATTTTGGATGCCCAGGACAATTTTCTCAATATGGTATTACAGAAATCTGTAAGTATAGTAAAATATTTTCTGCTGTTAACAATGTCCCCTTGGCATTCCCAGTTTGTTAAGTCAAATTCTGTCTTTGTTACATCAGACTTTTGGGGCTTTTACAAATATAATTCTTTAAAGGGCTGAAGAATGTGCCATCTGTCCAAGATGTCCTTCCATTATGGTGAGGGAATACTGTGTATGGCCACACAAAGATAAAAGGAGTTGTCTATGGCTGGAATATGGTGGACATCTGCAGCTCCAGTTGAGAGTATTTAAAATATGTTCATACAATTACAAGGAGGGGTGAAAAAGAAGCTATAAATCTTTAAGCTATCTCTTGTTTTTTTCATAAATTGCCACATCTGGGTGCTTTCATTTTTACTTGAGATGAAAAGATAAATATTTGATCGTACTTATCACTGAAAAGGAGACTTTATCTAGGAATATTATTTTAAAATTAGTTACTCCTTGTATTTTTATCAGATATTAGTCTAAATATTTTGTTTTTTTTCTTTCAAAGTTCTCACTGACTTAAACTGTAGATGACTAGGTCGCTTTGGCTGAAAGTTTTGCATATAGACATAAATGTGCCACAAAAAAAAACAACCAACCAAACATCTCAGGAAAGAGGAAACAATTGTGACTGTTATTATAATGGTAGTGAGAGCAGTGTCAGGGCACTCATAGCATGACAAACTGTGGAGGCAACTGCTCTAAAAAGTTGCTTCAGGGAAAAAGAAAAATTCTACTTCTTCTAACGTCATTATAGCCACTTGGCTGACGAAGAATTCCCAGAGGAATTATTTTAACTGAAAGACAAAATATGTTTTTTTTATTACTTTTGCCTTTAAAGGAATTTAAACACTTTTTATTACAGCAAGAGATTCCCCCCACCTCACATTCCTACATACATACAAATATTTATTCTCCTCAGCTCTCAGGAGCTTATTGATTTCTATAGCCTCATGGGATCTTTTGCTCCTAACAGAAACTCTCTTTGTCTTCCATTCCATCAAAAGAAAAAAACATTGGGAAGTTTGACAGGCCAGTGCACTACTCCCTAGCTTTCTCAGAGTATTCTTTAGGGATAAAGATATTTTTTGTTGTATTTAGACATTCTCTCTTCATACCACTACTATACCTTAAATTTTCAGTGCCTTAAGTAGCTGATAGTAATTACCTGGTGCGTGGCTGTTGTTTCAAATGACACCTACACTTAACATATTTCAAGTTCCTTGCTTTACCCGATACTGCATATATAAGTCTCTCAGGTAACATAGTGTATTTCTGCTTTGAAGACCACAGCATGCACTAATATGAAGTTGTTGGGAGAAGGCCAAGAACCAAGAGTAACTGAGTCCTGTCTGCTGCTTCTGTCCTTCTCTGCATAGCATTTCACTTACTGCCATTTCTGCTTTTGCAGCTGAAAAGGTTGTGTTCTGCCTATAAGTTAGCAGTCACTGTTCCAAGTTTGTCATCACCTGAGATGAAGCAGTAAACAGTGGTAATTGTTGATTTAAAAATAACCATTATATGTGAACTAATAACAGTCATGGTGAATATAAGCGCAGGTCTAATTTTGGACACCTGCACAAGTACCATTGCACTCAAGTGTATAAGTTACACGGTAATCATGCTGAAAATATTATAAGGCAAAATTGTTTCAGTTTTGTAAATTACACCCTGTTTTTTTCTTTGTTTGAAATGCTTAGGCCAGAAACCTTTTATGTATTTAATCATCCCGGAATTACTAACACAATTTTCCTCTCTACATGAACAATTCCAGCCAGACAAAAACCTGTTATATTTTGAATTATAAGTGGGTTTCGTAGAGAGAGAGAGACTGGTAGTTCCGCTGTGTCTTATTCTCACTTTTATTTCTTGCAACAAGAGAGAAGAGAATTGAGACAACAATTTCTGTTTTATCAGGTTCATCTTTTCTTTTTAAGTTCAAAAAAAGATAGTTGTTTTCAACAGCAATACCACTTTTCATTAAAGAGGAATGAGAAAAAGATTATTGCCTAGCAGACATTAATTTGTGTCATGAGGATAATTATCTTTTCTTAAATGTGAAAAATGTTTGGATTTGTGGCTAGCTAAAGCTGGTACACTGCAGAAGAGTTCAGCATGATTTATAGGAGCAGAACATTAACTCCTCATCTTGAAGAAGAGTTCAACATCTCTTTACTTTGTCCAGTGTCTTCATGGAAAAGATGTCTTTTGCAAGCCAGTGTAATCCCTATGAGTAATCTCCTTATGGAAACTTTGGCAATTGTGGTGGGTTGACCCTGGCTGAACACGAGGTGCCCACCAAAGCTGTTCTATCACGCTCAGTCCTCACCTGGACAAGGGAGAGAAAATATAGCAAAAGGCTCATGGGTCAAGATAAGGACAGGGAGATCACTCACTAATAACCATCATGGGCAAAACAGACTCAACTCTGAAAAATTGATTAATTTATTACTAGTCAAAATCAGAGTAGGATAATGAGGAACAATCAAATAAAAATTTTAAAGCACCTTCTCCCATACCTTCTATTCTTCTCAGAGCCAACTTCACTCCCGATTTCTCTATGTCCTTCCCCCAAGTGGTGCAGGGGGACAGGGAATGGGGGTTGTGCTCAGTTCATCACATGTTGTCTCTGCTGCTCCTTCCTCCTCAGGGTGAAGAATCCTCACACTATTCTCCTGCTCCAGCATGGGGTTCCTCACACAGAAGAAAATTCTCCACAAATTTCTCCAATCTGAGTCCTTCCTGTGGGCTGCAGTTCTTCACAAACTGCTCCAGCCTGGGTGCTTCCCATGCAGTGCAGTCCTTCAGAAGCACACTGTTCCAGCGTGGGTCCTCACTGGGGTCACAAGTCCTGCCAGCAAGCCTGTTCCAGTCTGCTCAGACTGTAGGGCATATTATACATGATTAATGCTTTGGAAAATCAGGGGAAAATCTTGTCTCTCTGCTAATCAGAGGAAATAAGGTTGGATTTCACCCTTGCTCATTATAACTCAAATTACCTACCTACACACCAGGGTCCTAATAATTGTTGCCTTCTATCAGAAATTGCAGAGAAAGATTTGATTGGTTGCATACATTTCCTAGTATTTTAATTTCTTAATCTTCCTATAGCAGTGCTGCTTTGAAGAGTTGGGGGGCGGGGGGGGTTTTAGAAGAAGGAAAAAATCATAATCTCAATCTGGAACTGAAATACTCACTAACCACAGTTAAACCAAAGATACTGTCATGGATTAGGCTGGATTGGCCTCAAACCAGGACAGTCCTTTAGCAAGCGAGCACATCAGCCTCTCTGTATCCTGATGTTCAACCACTGAAATATTTTCTGAAACACAGTTGTACTAGGTACTGTGTTTTGTTTATGTTTACCTTTGTGGCCTACAAAATAAAATCTTTTTATTAGAAGATAAAAATGGAGAGAATCAATGACAAAAAATTAAACTAGAAAAATTATTTACCCAATAGGAAACAGAGTAGAAAAAATGTGTGCTGTCTGGGTAGGTGATCAGAAGAAAATGTTTTAGTTGTGCATCTCAAATAAATGTCTGAGCTTTTATTATTCCTGATAGAAACAGTCTATTTTCTTGTTTCTCAAAGGAAAATCCAAAATTTGACAAATAACGAAATTCACTGGAATTAAAATTTTGCTATCATATGTTAAAACTAGAACCAGGCCAGACATCGTCCCTTCTCTGACACTGATTCATGGGCTGATTTTGTTTAGGCACATTGAAGACACTTTCTTTCATATTGAGAGCTTAAAGGCTACCATAAAAGCCAATGCTTTCCTATTATAACACCTGCTCCTCTTACTTTTTTGTAATATATATTCAGCTTGAAGGAGAAAATGTCAAACTGATGTCAGTTGACCATATCCTTTATTTTCTTACCAGGTCCTCATAACTGTCCCATTCTATCATGGAAGTGATGTAGTCAGACACAGAAATATCAATAATATGTTCAGAAACACAAGTACCTCTTTTTTTACAGAGCCTATCTGGAACATAAAACCTGTAGTATATTTAGCAATTACAACATTTTTTTGCTCCCAGCTACATGCACTCCTTTATCCCACTAGAGATGATAGAGATAAATGAACATTGGTCCAGAAATTGCCCTCGATGCCCTCGAGGGTTTTTTTCTTTTTTTTTTTCACTTTCCTTTGAATCTCCTTTTCAATTGACCCATATAGTCTGTGTTCATTTCATTTTTGCATCTTACCAAACAGAGAAGAAATATGGTATAATCCATTATCCTATCTGGTGAGTGGTGTTAAATATATGCTCATGTGTAAATGACTATATAGATAGAAACGTACAAGTCATCTTGCTGATGACTGATTACTGATGAAATTTGTGAAAGTTTCATTCAGGCTTAAAGTTTATTGCGGTGAGCCAGGAAGGTGAGAAATCAATAAGAACACAATGTTAACTCCAGCAAGAAGATTGGGGATGCAGTAAAAAAACAAGGTTTTGTTTGTTTCCCGTGACAGATCTGCCAGCCCTGTCATGGCATTAGCCTCCCTGACTTATGTATGATATACATTCATTTTTTTATTGAGAGGCAGACAATATATCTACTGTACTTAGAATGCAAAAGAACTGTAAAACAATCTGCAGAACTAAGCAGAAATGGTGCCTGATGAGAAAATTCTTGACTTTCTCCATCTGCTCTAAAACAATGAGATTGCCAAGAGTTATAATTTCCTGAAACACAGCCTGTGCAGAATTCTGGTACACCCATCAACATGGTTCATTAAAAAAAAACTTAATTAGAAGCATTATTTTTTTCTGTCTTGGTATCCCTCCTTCTGTCATTGTGTTATACTTTGTGAGGAGGAAGAAGGGGAAAGTGTTGAAGATAGTGTACAGTAAAATACTAAATATCCTCTTAAAATCAGGAGGAATACTAGTCAAAATACTTTAAAAAAATTGCTAATTTTTGGAATATATTATATTCCTGAAGTGCTGCTTTGACCTAGAATGAATATTTGGCTGATTTCAATGCAGTTCATCGTTCAGGAAAACACCTCTTTTCCTCACATCAGGTCCATCCAGTTACAAAACAACTTGGAGAAATCAAATATCTAAATCCTTGTTAGGCAGCTTTGTACATGCAGCCCAAAAGTAAAGAGGGTTAGGGCTAATGGACAGTTTTCTTATACTTGAATATTCAATCTCTTTTGTTAGCTGAAAAAATTCCTCTACCAGTGGAAGTTGATTTTAGAATTTTAGATATAGTAAATCTCACACTTTAGCATCCTCTTGACTTGGATGGATTTGGAAACGTCAACAAAATGTATTGAAAGAAAGGTTCATGGTTTAACCCCAGCTAGCAACTAAGCATCATGCAGCTGCTTGCTCACTCCACCCTTGGTGGGATGGGGGCAGAATCAGAAGAGTAAAAGTGAGAAAATCCATGGGTTGAATAAAGACAGTTTAATAAGTAAAGGAAAAGCTGTGCACAGAAGCAAAACAAAGCAAGGAATTCATTCATTACTTCCCATCAGCAGGCAGGGTTCAGCCATCTCCAGGAAAGCAGAGCTTTGTCACAAGTAATGGTGACTTGGGAAGATAAAACACTGTAGCTCTCAGCGTCTTCTCCCTTCCTTCATCTTCCGTCAGCTCTATATGCTGATCATGACATCATGTGGTATGGAATATCCTCTTGGTTAGTTGAGTCAGCTCTATGGGCTGTGTCTGCTCCTAACTCTCTGTGTACTCTTAGCCTACTTGTTGGCAGGGCAGTGTAAGGAGCAGAAAAAGTCCTGAGACTGTGTAAGCACCGTTCACCATTAACTAAAACATCCTTGTATTATCCACACTGTTCCCAGCACAAATCTATAACATAGCCCCATATTAGCTACTATGAAAAAAATTAACCCTAGCCAAGCCAAAACCAACACATAAGGTAACAGTAAAAGAATGGGATTCCACAGAAAAAATATTTAATATTAAATTTCCTTAATTTTCCTTTCCTTTTTTCCTCATTGTTTACAGGACCCCACTCTACCTATCTTGGTACTTCAGGGACACATTCTTAACTGAGCCAGTTTAGACACTAGATATTTCATACGAAGACAATCCTACACTCTTGCTAGCATTCAGAAAAGAACAAATTCAGCTAGTTACCCAAAGATATAGCCTTTTTATGATAACTTTAGCATTCATGAAGTTTTCTGCCCTCGGTTTCCTCTTCTGACCCTCTCTTGTGAAAATAACCCGTGTAAAATAATGTGTGAACAGCCACATATTAGAGTTGCTGTCAGAATCCCAGTTTTACTAACTTCAGACATAACCCCCAGGCTGCATTGATTTATGAAAGCCACAGCTTTTCTGATTTGTTTGACAGGTGACAATTTACATAGGCTCTCCATGACTAGACTGAACAAAGAGGATTAGTAGTCAGAGTGACCCAGGTAGTTTATGTTGTTGTGGAGATGACATTCACCTATCCATGGCTGAGGATTCGTACCCCAGTCAGGTGGATGTTAAAGCAGGTTCTGGTCAGAAGTGGAAGCAGTTGGAAACATTAACGGGAGAATGACCAGGAGTATCCTTTCAGATATATGATAACTCATGTTCCCGCAGCCTTTGGACAACTTTTTCAATGAGATATCCTTTCCCTTACTTTTAAATAATTTTCCCTATTTTCAGGTTTAGAGTAATTTAATAACTGTATTTAATAAGTAAGTAAAAAAGTATACTACATAGCTTCACAAATGACTCCTGGAGGAGGCGCACAGACAGTAAGTGGGGCTGCACCTGCTATACTTCACAGGGTCAGTCACTGAGAGATGTTGTGTGGCTGAATACATCTGTTTCACAGTCAAATGTAATCACACTGACACACTGGCAAGGAAAAGGCACGCCATTACTACATACAGAAACAAATGTGTACTGCAAGAATATCTCCTTCCAAAGATCAAAAAACCAAAAACCAAACTAAAAAAAAACCAATGATTTTGGGAAATAACAGTATTTCTGTTGTTTGCCTCAATTGTATACTGGAATAATATTGTATCACATCTCTCTCATAGCACTTGTTTTGAAAAATTATCTTCATGTGTTTTCTAATAAAATATATGAAGCTCTTAACTAAAATAGAATGTCTTCATTATAAGACCAAGAATGTGCCTGTTGTCTTAATGACTTACCTCTTATGAACATATTTAATTCAGGATAACTTTTTAGGTAAAACTTGGAATCTATACTTGAAGCAATAATGTACTTAAAATACTGATTTTTTTTTATGAGAAAGTGATTTCCTACCTGTGCCAATCTTCTGCAAAATGTGGCAAAAAATTACACAGCTTCCCAAAACCAGACACTTAGGGGCTACCTTGAAAAATAGATAGTTCATTGTCGATAAGACAAGACAACAGGAACTTTTCTAAAATAAAACATCATGACAGCAAGCAGAAAGTCTTCTATTCTGCGGTCTCTTCTCATAATCCTTTATTCACCTTTCCCCTTCTCTGCAGTAGGTGAGTACTAACAGGACCATGTAATCTGTCCTGTGACCTCAACTGAGTTATCTTCTAAAATTCACTGCACTTCAGGGCTTATGTATATTTTTCAAAACAGTCTGTATTGCAGGAGTGAAAAGTCTTTTAAGAAAGATAGTAAGTGTACAATTTTGCTCTGAATAAAGAGCAGAGAGGAGCCATACTAGCCCTGAAGCATTCTAGGGAGTTACCTGTGATTCAGAATAGTTTGCGTCTGTTATTCCTTCTTGTAGTCTAATAGGGAATAGTTTTCTCCAGCTTATTTATAGGAAAATATTTTGCTTTCTTTCCTTGATTGCGTTTGAACTGTGCCAATTGCCACAGTGGGGAAACAAATTTCTGTCCTTTTAGTCCTTGTTTATGGGATTCACCATTCTTTTTTTTCTTCCCTTCCCCCCTCTCCCCCCATTATGCTTCTATCTGAATAACTACAGAATTATCCATGTAATAAGTAGGAGCCCCGGTGAATTAGTGTTGGCTATAGTTGAATATGCAGAGATGCCAAGCAGCAGAAGCTACAACTCTTCTTCAGATCTTATATGACTTCTTTCTTAATTATTCTAGCTTCCATTTTATGGTTCCTCATAAAGCCGGTGTGACAGAAAGCAGAAATACAACATATAAATCAGTGTGTTCCTGCCCTGAATACCTGTGCTCAGCATGCGAGAAGTCCTTTTGGTCATTCAGCTATTGCTTCTTCTACATAGGCTTTGCAGGTAGAGGGAGAAGTGGGAAATTACTCCATTTTAAACTGTAGCAGAACAAAGCAGATCCATTCTCTCTGGTAAATGGCCTGATGATACAGAATTGTTGCTACATCTTGTCCTCCTTTTCCAGAAGGGCTTTTGTTTTTCCTCCACCAGTGGTCAGATGGAAAATACCCACACACACTTCACATGTCAGACTCTGGAACCCAAACCTGACTCCTGGCAGCTCCCTTTGGGTCCCCGCTGTACTCACGTTCCTGGCTGTGCTGAGGGGCAGTGTTTCAGCTTAAGAACTAGGAAATGAGAAGTCAGACCACACAGAGGGATGCAGACGCCTGAGACTGTAGTAAGTCCGGTTTGCCAATTTCATGGGTGAGCAGGTAGGACCCCGCATTGCCAGGCACTTGCTGGAGGAAAGTCTGTATGTTTTTGACCAGTCACATCTCCCCAGTAACAAATCAGCTCTGCACCTGTGGACAGAAATGTCTAAAATTCCCTGCTATTCCCTAGGAACCCAGTGGAAAGAGGGTCAAAGTGTTAGTCTTATGGTGGCTGCTCTACCTCCAGAAAGGGTAGAACACTTGTGCTGGTCCTATAGCCTACTTAAGCACCAGCTTTAAGGGATTGTTTCGTCCCTTGCAGGGTGAGGAATGTAAAGCTAGGCGTATTTGCACCTGCATTTAGAATCTAAATTCACTTACTAGAATAACTATACATAGTTATGAACAATTTGGTTGCAATATGAGCATAAAATTGTACAAAGAAAATCTTGATCACAGTCCTCTGTAGCCTCACTGAGCTCACTGGTGGGCCAGGGTAGGGGTTCGCTCCCAGAGCCCAGGCTCTTTCAGGACAGCAGCTAAAACAGGAGTCTCAAATCCCCGCTGCGGGGTTAGGATCCTATTGCAATTAATAGCAGTCTCAGAATTGGTTAGGTTTTTTTTCAGTAGATTCTCTTAATCCCTTAATTTTGTGGTATGAGAAAGGATTTAAATGACTTTGGGACAGCTTTGTTCACATACTCAAATGTTCTTGTATCTGAGGTTATCTGGCTCAGTGTTCTCAGGAAAGTTCACTTATGCTGCATACACTATTTTACTGAAATCAGTGATTTTCAATAATTATTAACCTTTATCATTTACTTATGTTTATTTTAGAATGATCAGTGTTAATAAGATTTATGAAGATTTTATATATTTATATAATAAGCCACAGATCCCTAACATTAGGAAAAACTAATCTAGTTAGAACAGCTTATACCAGTGTGTTTGTTATGGCAGGAGGTAGGGCTGATAACCTTCTTTTAATGTCAGAATGGTAATTATTACTTGCTGATTGTGTCAACATTTAGCACTTTTTATTCTGGGTTTTTTTTTCCTACTTCCTAAAACTTTCTTATTTTATCTTATTTATCAGCTTTATTTGCAAAGTAGCGTGGCAACTAAAGGACCATTTCAACCTTGAGCTGCATAAAGCAGAGATATTTATGCCTCTCATGGAGCAGGGAGATGAACCTGGAATATTGCACCGAGAACTTTAGGCACCTCATTTCCTGAAATATGTAGACAAACTGGATGGAGTTCAGGGAAGAGCAAAGGATAATAATCATGAAGATGGAAGGATTGCTATATAAGGAAAGATTAAAAGAGACTCAGCATTCAGGTGTAACAAACAACAAAAAACTTCAGAAGATAAATACTCCAAACCTTACACACAAATATAAACCCACATATATATAAAACTACCATAACATGCACAGAATTTTCCATTTAGTATACCAATGGCAAAATAAAATGTGTTTTTCTGCAGACTGGAAGTTAAACAGCAGGTAATTCAGAAACTACAGCAGGCATCAGAGTAAACAGCAGGAAGAGAAGATATCTTTTCTCCATCACTCTATGTTAGTTAACCTGCAAGGAACTATTACAGCGGTTCATAACTCATTCCCCAAATAATCTAGAACTTCATGTAAACTCCACTCATGAAAGCTATGATATGAATGTAAGCATAGCATTAATATTTCACTCAGTAATTTGGTATCCCAGTGCCCAGGACATCATGCTGGCTTTTTGAATAAACTGCTTCTTGTTTCTCCTCTAATGTCAAGTTTAAATCAACTTAGAAGTTAAATCTTGAATTAAGCCTAGCAAAGGTCCATGTTTTTACACAACAGCTTGAGAGGGTAGGAGAGGTGAAGGTTTAAATTTGCTTTCTTGCCTCTTATGGAGGGGCTTGGTACTCTTGCAGCCATTGGCATTGGCTAGGGAGTCAGAATTCTTAGGCAGGATGGTTGTGTGAGAATTTAGCAAGGTGTGAATTTGAAGCAAAATATATCCAAAATGAAATCCACCTGTACACATATTTATTCTTTGTTTGGTGTGTTTTGCCTAATCTGTTCAAACATATTTCTACTATTTTCTGATACAAGAGATAAACGGGAAAATGCACTGCTACCTTGCATTGAGTGCCCACACATAAGCACACTGCAATATAGACCTTATAAATGAGCCCTGAGTTTAGGGGGAAGGATAGCCTAATTAAAGCCTTTGAGTTTGAACTGATTGTTATTTCCAGGTCTTGGTCCTAGCATCTGAAAGGCCTGGAGGCCATAACTGATACAACTCCCACATCTGCAGATGCTCTGTGGCATAAATCAGGATAGTTCATTGAATTTCATGAAAGGACACTGATTTTGCATAGGCTGAGGATTTGATTTCTGCTGAACTTGAGTATTCATAATTACAAATGTGTTGAGGAAGTGACTCATGAGAATTATCTAGTGGAAACAAAGCTGGTCACTGCACCTTAAAAGCAGAAATGACAGTGACACATGCCGCAGGTCCTGTGATGCAGATGAGCAAGTAGGAGAGACTCAAATAAGACAGTAAATCACTTACATCTTAAACTAGGTACTCAATGCAAGGTTCCAGTGGTGAAAAGGGAATTACATGTCAAAATCAGTGTCCTGTGCTTTGTGCTGGAGCTAAATTGTCACATTAAATACAGAAATTTGATTAAATCTGTACTGTCAAGACAGTAGCTGAAGGTGGGTAATTGAAATGAAAAATGTAGACTGTTGGTTGCAGGTTTGTTTGTTTCTTAAGGATTGGAAAAAAAATGGTGTGAAGGAAATAGAGCGCTCAAATTTTAGATGTTCACTGGGGACACTATTACTTGGCAGTTGATTTTTTGTTCATCTCCTAGAAATAATTATGTATTCAGGCCCTCTCAGGTAAATTGGCACATTAAGATTTCTGACTTAGTGTCACAACTGTAAAGAAGAAATCCTGCAAGCTGGTGGCAGGTCTACCTTTAGGGCTCTGCCCAAATCAAAATCTCTGCAAGTACAATCCCGGGACCAGATCTGTTGCCAGTGGCACTTAGCATAGCTCCTCCACTGTCAGCAAGGCTATGCTGGTTAACAACTGTGGAAGACCTGGTGCTGAAGAGGTACTTTCACCATTTAGGTCAAATGTAATCCTGTAGGTATTCAAAGACACAGGGGAGCACACTGGCTACTGTGCTGGTGTGGGAATGTGTGTCACTCTCCAGCTGTGGCCTCCTCAGATGCAGTGTTCCTTGCAGGGGCTCTTGGCGAAGAGCTGGCAACGATGCACTGAGTGGAACAGCTTGAACAGAGGCCTCTGGGCAGTCTGAGAAGCTGTCTCACTGATTACGGCATGTGTATCTGGCACTCGGCTGGAGACAGAGTTAAACATATCAAACATGCAACAGGGAGATGATGCAGAGCCTACTGCTCCCATTTGGCTGAGGGAGTGGGAAACAGTGAAGCTTTGCTATTGTGTATTATCCCTCAGACGCTGCAGGGAGAGAGAGAATGGTTTCTGGCAGAAGAGCTCTTTCACATCCTAAAATAACAAGAGGGTACAGGAAAACCACCCTGCAGAACAGTAGCTTTGAGGGCCCTGAGGCAGGTTCTGCCAAGCCCCAGTATCAACAGCCTGCTGCCTCCTCCTCTCCTGGCCTCGTGCAGCCATGGAGGCAGACTGTCCTACCAGCAGCTGCCACCACAGGGAACAAATGTGAGACTGAGACTCCAAGCTGGGACACACAAAGCATGTATGCATGTCCAAGGCATTTTGTATCAGCTGGCTGTATTTTTGAGCTGTCAGCCAAGGAGAAGGAGCTCGGCTTGAGAAATGGGTAGGAGTAGTGAACACCCAAGTGGTTAGGGGCAAGAGGTAGGAAAAAGTTAAGTTTTGCTGTAAGAAACGTCTGGAATGCTTCATGCATTCCTAATCACTCCTATCACTTGAAGATGTTCTTGAAAAGAAAAAGAGTCAAGAAGGGCTGTGATAAGATAAAAGAGGAATAACAAATCTGTCTCATATAGGGCAACTGAAAGACTTAGTCTTCTTTAGCCTGAAGGCTGAGAGGAGATATGGTATCAGTGCATATGAGTGCCTCAGTGGAGAAAACACTGAGGAAGGAGAAGGGCCAGAATCTGTAAATTAGCTGGGAATTTAAGCCTAACCAACAAACCAGTAAGGTGCATACTGTGACAATAACAGGGACAAAAATATCTTTGCCTTGTCAGAAATGAGGACCAAGAAATATCCAGTGTGATGCCTGGTTAATAGAGCTCTAGTGTTGAAAACATAGCTGTGTAGCTTTCAGCTCATTGCTCCTTCAGAAAGGATCACTGGGAAAACTTGAGAGAAAACAGACATATGTTGTGGAACACCATATAATATTCTGTAAGGCTTCCTTCATATAAGACTTTCTTGAAGACAAAATCTTCTACCTTCAATAACATGAAACTCCTGAAAAACTTCTGGAGCTGGCACAACTAATGACATTGCAACCTTACACAGGTGACATGTACCTTTGATAATAACGACAGAAGTTTTGGCTATGTGAAGATCATAGAAACAGGTCTGCCCTATTCTGTAATTGGAAGGGGGTGGTATTTAAATTTTTTAACTCTTTCATTGGCTATACAAAAGATTGCTGAATCCGGAGATTCAGCCATAATATATCAAGCCACGTGTGCCACAGTGCAGGTTTGTGAGTAGAATTGAAAACTGAGTGCACTGGAGCTTGGGAATCACAGAATACTATTTCCCCAGTGTCTACTTTTGCAGTAATAATTTTGTTTGAGGAACTGTGATCTGATCTGAAGATGCCATGTTCATTCCAAGATTTGACAACTTATGAAAGATAACACCACAATAGATAGGAGACATTCGTTTTCTTGTTAAATAATATAAGGAGTATAATCGATGGAAGATGAGAAAGGACAGAAAGTTAGGCTTCAGCTGTTTACTAGTGGCCTCAGGGCTTTAGGTTTCAAATGAGTTGTTTTGTGCTAAAACATCTTTGAGAGCTGAGGGTCAGTTGCAATTTCGGTTTAGTTCAAAGTAACTCCATTGAGGTATGATAGCTTACACCAGCTGAGCATACAACCCACAATATTTTGGTATTCAAGGCAGGTGGCTCGTGGTCACAAGTTAAGAAATTTCTGTATAAAAATTCCTTTAGCACCTGCTCACCATACAATTCCTGCTAATGTCTCTCTATCCACTTGTGTATTTCTGATAAAGTTTGGACTATGCTAGTAGAATAGCATGTAGCTTTTTCAGTTCCTCAAAGTGGGTCAAATCCTGAAATCTTTACTCCTTTCAGTTCAATAAGGACTGTATCTCAGTAAACTGAAGGATTTGAACTCATTTGAATACATTTATTTTCTCTCTAATTTCCTTTCATTGAGTCACCCTGAGCTTTACACCAGAATCCAAGATTAGCATTCATCAAATACCATACCTAAAATTTTAAAGTCTTTCCACTTCACTGTGTGTCTTATAAAATTAAAGATCAGCATTCCCCCTATTTTAGTAAAGAATAAGATTCTATGCTTTATTCCTTCTTCATTTATATATGTCCTCAAATCAATCTTGCTATGTTCTTCATCACTGCAGGGTCCTTTCCTTCCATTGACAAATTTTTATGCAGATAACCCTACATATTCAGGACATTATAATTTCATTTATTCCCAGGAGATGCAGAATCTCTTCTTCATTCTGTTAGTGACCCGGGCACTACATTTCCATTGTTCCCTTGATTCTGCCTCTGTAAGTGTCCTGACACATCCCAGTGTATTTGTCAACAATTTGCCAACATATGCTTAAGTGGTCACTCTCACTAAAAGGCTTTTCATCTCAATCTCAGAAATTCTAATGAAATCACACCATGTAGGGCAGGATTTCAAACAGTAAGAGGGGAAAGAGCATAGCTTTCTTTCTCATGCATACTACAGGTTCTTTGGGGAGACAACTCTCCATCTGCAAGACAAACACTAAAGATCCACTTTTGTGTGACGAAGAGGTGACTCAAGGGTATGTTGCCACTAGTGCTCCTTATCTCAGGTGCTGCAGCCGTAACCTACAATTATTTCCCATTCTCTGCTTGCCACAGAAACACAGATGCACATATGCAGAGATGGGATTCAGGCATCGCTGGAGGAGGAAGGAGGATACCTTCTCACAGGCTTTATCTGTGTTTCCAGAAGTATGACACAGTGGTGGAAAGTAAAACTGATGTATCTTACCAATGCCTTATTAGTGCAGTTCCTACAGTGTCTTGCTGTGGAGGGAATAATATGCTTCATACATTAATAGAGTTGGAGATATTAAGAGCTCAGCATTTGTCATTTAGAGTGTCACTTGACATTCTAAATACAGGAGGATATTGTGGTTATTGCAAGTATTTGACACTGCCTACTATAGTGGAGAAAAAGCAGTGAGCCACTTTTTTCATACATAAAGCAAGAGAGGTACCTGATAGATTCTGCATTAGACTGAGCTTTTGAAAAAAAAAAAATCTAGTGAAAAATGGTCATGCTGAAATATACAAAGTCCAAAATCTTCTACCTTATATTTAGCTGCTATAACTTCTTCTAATGAGAATCTCTGAGGCGTGAGAATATGTCTAGAGACTTCAATCTTGCACTTAAAAAGATAGCTGAAAAAAGCTCTCTCAGAAAAATTCTGGAATGAATCTTAACTCTCAAACAAGTCAGTCTTTACATTTTTCAGTAAAAAGTTTTCAATAAATCAAACATTTTCATTTTAAAACTGTTATCAGTTAAATCGTGAAGGGAATTCATTTATTTAAAAAGCCAAAGTATAAAAAATTATCTTTCTCCTAGCTCTCCAGTTTAATATCTTCAATAAATCAGAAGTCCTTGTATTAATCCAGGAAAGCAGAAAAGAATATATATCCGTTAGCGTTTTGCACAAGAGACATTTTTCCATGGGAGTCCCTGCAAGGTGACTACCTCCTATAGAGTTTTGTGTCTCATTTAACAAGGCCTGGGACATAAATTAGGAGAAAGATTTTTTTGGCCACTCCATTTGTGTTTATAATGATTTTTGTTGTCTTAGCACAATCCTTATATTTACCTATATGTAAAATGCTTAAAGCACTGTGTCAAGCTTTCTGTTTTTGCTGAAGTGAGGTATAAACATGGAGCAAGAAACTTCTGGTCAGAAGATGTACACAGAGCAGAGTAAGTCAGAGGACAAAGATGACAGGTTCAGTCTTACATCTACTGTGAATCCCTGACATTTGTTGCAAATCTTCAGATGACACATCTTGTATCTCTATCAGTAGTAGCTTGTTATGAATCGACAGGAAGTTGCATATTCTGAGAATCTGCTTACTGCACATTTAGGATAACTGAAAAGAAAGGGATGTTTAGTGGGCATCAGGGACCTTGATACAGCTTTTCATTGAGACTGACTCTGTCCTGTTCCCTGACACTTTACAGAGAGCAGAAGCTATTGCAAATAGTGTGGGTCACAAATTATGTTGGCCACCTCTGTATTTTTCAGTTAGTAAATCTACGTGATAATCCGACAGGAACACAGCTCTCTAAAAAAATAAAGAAATTTTATTAGGAGAGGGCTGGAGGAACACTGGGGTTTTGGAAATATTTTAACTTTATATCAGAAACTAGAAATAGTTTTGAAAACGGACCTCTGAAACTTACTTTCCAAAGTGTTGAAGAAATTTTGATAGGGACCTGACAGACTCTATGCTGTCTATTTTAAATGCAACTATTCCAGGCACAGCAGAGATTCTATTTTTACGGCTAAGTAAAATATGGCAGTTGCAGCCAGTATTAAACCTGAAGCCAATTTGCATTGTGGTTTCTTTCTGAAGTATATATTGACAGCTGCAGAGTACTTACTCACAAAATTCAAGAAATCTTGAAGAAGATGATGTGCAGAGTAATGAAAATGATTGACCTGACATTAGATCCAAAATCAAGGTATCTCAGCTTTTCTTAACTGGGTCTATCTATCTTAAATTGATGTATTTTAATACCAGGTACCTGAGTTATAAACTTCACTTTAATACTAGGCTCCATTTAAATAATCTCCTCTACTTTAGAAGACACTTAAAGACATATGCATGTTTAAACAAAATTGTGATTATGTTGAACTTCAGTTTAAACAAATCTCTGATGTAAAGCCAAAGCCTCCCTCCTCGACCCTAAAAAAGGGGAAAGAAAGGAAAAATAAAAAATAAAAAATAAAGAAAGAGAAAGGTGTGTTTTTTAATAAAAAGAATAGATAAGATTCCTGTGTGACAATATCACTTTTTCCTTCCTTTCGTATAAAATCTGCTGAGTTCAACTATGGAAATGAATAGTTAAGAATACCACACTTGTGCCAGTACTCAAACAAATATAGAGCTTATGTGATCATGTGATTAGGTTGTTTAAGCCAAGTGAAGCCAAGAAAATTTATAAGCAAATTGTAAAACTTTGACAACAGGAGTGGAGAACCGCTCAAGTCAGTCCTTACTTTCCAGGGGGCAAAATGTGTGTCTAAGAATAGGGAAGAATGGCTAAGGATGCATTGGGTATTCTAAGATTGCAGTATCTCTCTAGGATGATCGATGTTATTTATTGGACAAATAACAAATTTAATGAAAATACAATAATGTTAATTTCATGAAATAAAGCAATTTCGTTTAGTTATTGGACCAAGCAGTGAAAGAATTACTCCATATAATAGGAATACCTGTAGGCATATCATCTAACTTGTAGGAGATTCTAAAATTAAATCTTTAACATAAATCAGACAAACTAAAAGCCTGAACTTTTATTTCTAATATTTAATATAGTATACAGATGAGATAGGAGGGTAGAAAGCAAAATCTGTCTCAGACTTTTTAACAAAAAATTATAAACCAGTACATTCTACACTGGATCTTAGAATACCTCATAATCCTCCTTATCATCTTTCACTAATTGGTACTGGTTTTCAGCCAGTTCTGCCTTTGATAGTATTTGGCAAAAAGCCCATTGTAATTGAACAGCCCTGAGTTTTATTAATAACATAGTCACCATATTATTCATGCTTCTCCAGGTTTCTCCGCACTGACATGCTCCTTCTCTCCCACCCATGCCTAGCTTACCTCTGCAGACAAAATGAACAAAACATCAATAGCAAATTAATTAAGTTTTTTATTTTTACTGTTATTTACATGAGATGTGAAAAAGCTCCAAATTTCATTAAGGAGAATATGCAATTTCATGGTATTCTGCTTGGGTACCTTCAACAGGCTTAAAGAAATGCACAAACAACTATCAGTTTGATAACTGTAATGATTTCAAGTCTACTGAAACAAACACAGATTTGTGATTTTCTAACCAATATATTTATTCCATGATGAACAATCTAATATGAATATCTGATTATAGGACTCTCTTTGTTTATTTTCAATTGTGCAGTCCTTGAAACAGTAGTACTATGATGAAATAAACTCCTTCCACTGGAGCTAAATGCTGCCTTTGTGCTTCTCTGATCATGATTCAAAATGTGATGCTCATACTGTTTTTATTACTACTTTTGAAGGACTAGAGCAAAGAACGGTGAGTATTGCAGAAGAATATTCACAAAAAAAAGGGATTCCTAAATAAAAAACCCCACAAAAATCACTTTGACAAAATTAGGAACATTTTAAATGTATTCTCTAGAAACAGCTGTTTGCAGAAATGATGTGAAAAGCAAAGTTATTGCTTGTACTCACTGATGTAGGCTCCCCCATGCAGATTGATTAATATGTAACTCACAGCGCAACTTCAGAACATGTTTAAACCCATTTCTTCTAAATGATTATGTGGGACTCCATGCTTTACTTTATATAATGTAACAAGGCCAATCACAAATGGAAAGTTATACCAGTGCTTAGGACCTTTGCTAAATCAGGTGCAATATACTAATGCTACACAGGGATAAGCCAGAGCTGTGGAAGAGTCCTCCTCCCTGGCTAAAAGGATCCTATAACACAAGCTGTTAAGTAATGCTTTGAACCACAGTACATTTATTGAAGCATTGTTCAAATAAATTTGACCACTGTTTCTTTTCAAATATTGCAGAAGAAGAAAAGTCAGTGCTCTGATAGAATTAATACGTCATTACAAATAGCTTAAAAATTATGTGAAAAGTTACATAGACCTGAGGGTATAACTCATCCCATTCTGATAGTGAGGGAACTGTTGTTTAGCATAAAGATTACAGCCTTAGAGAAAAATGCAACAGAACATGTGGTGGTATTAGCAGAAGGTGCATTTTTCAATGTCATTCTGAAAGGACAGGAATTAACAATCAATAAGCACATGCCATATATTTGGTGAAAAAGGTTGCAAAGAAACAAAATGGTGCTTGAAATGGTCTTCTAAACTCAACAAAAATGTAACCCTTTAAATGACAACAAAGAGATCTCAACCTTTTATTAAGAAATATATTTGTCAACTTGCATTTCCACTACTGACCTCTTGTACTGAATAGTTACAGAGCAGTAACATGAACCGAAAATTTGTTGGCAGCATTCAGAAGTTTTGGTTCCACAGTGCATGTGCAGTGCAAATTGAACAGTACAGATTACTATAAACCAATTTAAGAATTTACAATTAATATGTGCCAAATGATGCAATAATCTATTTTACTTATTGGAAAGAAATGAAGTAATGAAAAAATACTGCTTTCATTATGTCGTTTGAAAATGACTAATGCATTATTTTCTTTTGTGTTATATGAATAACATTTTTGTTTAATTTCGGAAGAATGCCTACAGACTGTGTATGAGCAAGAAGCCACATGTCCAGTGCGGGAATAGGTACAAAATAGCATCTTGCTTGGCATGTCTGACTTGTATGTGCTTGAATATGACTGTTCCATAAGGGTGGACTGAGTGGTCAGGCAAACTTGGAATTTATTACCTATTCTGGCATAGGATCTGGGAAATGCATGTAGGGCTAACTTGAAGCAAGAATTTTATTATCTTCTACCTCAGCATTACTCTCAAAGAACCTATCCTCAAGGTAGAATATCTCACACCTTTCACCCTCAGTCCAGAGTTCACTTCTCTCAAGTGTCTGATATCACCAGGTAACAGGCTTTGTGTCTGTCCTGCTCTGAACAAAGGCATACCTTGCCAGGATTTCTCACAGTGAGCAGCATGTCAAACTGCACCACGGTTGGACTCATTAGAAATGCTGCACAAAACAACCACTCAGCCCCAGGATCCTGCTGGGACAACTGCAGACAGCAGTGGGGAGCAGGCAGACCAACAGTCACACTCCCCACATACTCCCCCTGCCTCGGTGATTTGCTGCTCAAAGATGGTCTGAGTTAGGGGTGGGTGGTGTCTTTGGCTACATCAGTACTTGTTAATAGTTGTTGAGTGCTCATGTCAGCTGACAGCACTTGTCCGAAAAGGCGGGCTTTCTCTCCCTCCAGACCAAGAGGGCAGCTTCCAACCTGCTTGTCGGCAACACGTCTTCTCCATGTCAGTTCTTGCACTCTATCCAGGCACTGCCTGGGGCAGTGCTAGTTTTCTCACACCTAAACTGTGCCCAGGTCCAACTTGACAATTCAATAGTATGAGCTGTCTCATGCTGGTATTCAAACCTGAGCTCCCTCTCTCTGTTTAGTTTACTCTTGCAGACAAAGGCATAGTGTTTAATAGCCCACAAATAGATTTATCTTCCTGGTATTTGTCTAAATGCACTTTGAACACATGTAAATTTGTAGCTTCCAGAACTGATGGGAGTTTTACATCAATTTCAGTGAGAAGAGAGTCAAACCAATGCCAAGTGTCTTCAAATCCCACTATTCGTCTTCTCGAAGTGTTAAAGAACTCAAGCACCATACTGCAGATTGTTTAGCAGGTCTTTTATTACACATGTGAGAGAAATAAACAATATCTGATAGTACTGTATTAGTTAATGACTTAATACTCATATACATGGTAAACTAAATTTTGAAAAAATATAAGTCCAACAGTTACTATGAAAAGACTATGTAAACATGTATAGATTTTTACTAACTATAGAAGACATCAGTATGTTAATTTGTCACATGCCATCAGCAGATTGATGTCTTATGGGAAACTGTTGAAAGTTGTACAGCACATGATATTTTACAGATAATTATATAAACATTAAGCAGATTGGTTTAGATTTTAAAGCATTTTGCTATAATGTTAACCATATTTTACACTAAATGAATAGTTATGTAATATTTAAAAGATGCCAGCTGCAATCTGAAATCTGTTAAATAATTACATAAATATTATCTATTAATTATTTCAGTTGAGTAAAGCATGAAAAATGTTATTTCATTAATTAGTACCATAGATTTAATTTTTTCTTGCACGTTCTCCCCCCTCAACAACATGACTTAGTAAAAGCATTAGTTTTCTAAAATATGAGTCTGCCTGTTGTGATAGCTGACACATCAGCATAACAGTACAAGAATGAATGTGCATTCAAATATTTGAACATTCCCAACAAAATATTGTGTCTGAAGTTAAATTGATGCCCAAGAACTTTGCTTGGTCTCAGCCTACAGATTAACAATACAATTAAAATTATTTGCATCAGAAAACCCAAAAGTCCAGTGTCTTGACCCTAGCTGAGGAAAGTGTGCTTGAAAAAAACTCTTACAGGTAGTGATACACATCTAGAAGAGTGTTCTAACTTCTATCAGTCCATAGCCAAGAGAATTTCTCAACAAGAGATGGTGTCTTTGCAATAAATTTTCATTGATGGGATTTTGTTCAATCAATGTTCCCATTGATGGGATTTGATAATTTTTAGAATCTGCATAAACTTTTACCTTCACTTAATAAAAGAAAAGAAAGAAGAGATAGATATCAATTTTACATTCTTTAAAACACCGTAGTCTGGAAGGTATTAATCAAGTTGTAAATTGTGGGTTGTGGGTTATGTTGTATTCAAAACATTACATCAAAAAATAGCAAACACAAAGTTATACAGAAGAAGGAATACTATACTATGAGCTTATGCTGTCCTTACTTTTCAGCAGTACTCTTTTTATCTTTCTCTCTGGTTTTCCTACTCTCCTTTCTTCTCCCAACCACATTTGCTTTTTCACCTCTGTTTTAACAATCTATTGTCTCCATCCTCCATCCTTTCCTTCTTTGGACTATTCAGTCACCTTCAAGCCTTTTCCATGGTTGCTGATCTCGATGTATCTCGCTTTCTTGCAGTCCAAATACTTCCTACTTTTGGTTAATACACTTCCTTGAAGTAGAATTAATGCCTTAGCTGTACCTTTAAGATATACTTTTTATGCCGAACACCTCATATAATGGGGAACCTCAGACCTAAAGTTCTAACTGAACCTAATTTCAATTAATAGCAGTGATGAGTATTTTCATACATGTATGACCCTTTTTAAGTTTAAAGATCCTTTTTAATGTCAGCACAACAGAGCATATGAAGGAGTTTCACTGCTGTAGATCAAGGGAACCATCTGCATCATGATTCACATAAAATGTGTGGTTCATGGTGAAGTCTGGAACCATCTGTCAGGCAGAAGACATGAAAACAGTGAAATGGAAAAAGGAAAGGAGTTCTCTGGACAACCCTTGAAAACTCTGATATAATAAAAGGGTGTTAAAACTGGTTAGTAAGTAATCTTTCACTGTTTTCTCAGTAATAGAAATGGAAGCACAATGAGCAGAATGTCAAAGGCCATTTTTATGGGCCCTAGTAATGCCAGAAGTACTAATGTCTTGTTTTTCTATTGCATATTTAATAAAAATGAAAAGGATTAAGTCACAGAGGATTAATGCAATCCAGCTGTTGCTACCAAGCTGTTGCTTAGTACCCTAATTGCTGGCCCATTGCACTGTTTACTGGGAGACACGGCCACTCACTGACGCAGGTTTGCCGAGAGGTCACTTTCCCAGAAAGCATTTGCAAGATCTGATATAACTCTAGGTAGTTGCATTTATTCATGCTGCTACGCAAGCAGGCCAAATGTGCCAGAATTTATCATCAGTAAAGAATTCCTTGAGGAAGTTACAAATTCATAAAAGAACAGCTGTTGTGTGGTTGAAAGCAATGCATTAGTGCATGCATGGTGCTATAAAACCTGGTGCTCCTTCATTGTTCAACTCTTCTACAGGGTGGTGGGTTTTTTTTGGTTTATGTTAATTCTCATCTATTTCAGTCACAGCTTGTGTGGGATTTCCTTTCAGCAGTGAACTTATCACAAATAAACAAGTAATAATTAAGTTATTAATGGGCATGTTGATCACTGCAGACTAAGGAATTAAATGAAATAGAAGCTCAGAACTGTTGCCTTCCCTCAGTGTGTATTAGGCTTTGTTGAGAAAGGGATTGCAGGAGGATTATTTAAACTCAAAAAAACTGTAATCTTTTAAATTAGCCCTGTCTTCTGAATCTGTTAAAACCACATTTGCATAGCTCCATGTAGGCCTGAAGCTTCTACCTGTTTTGAAAAAATTTTCCCTTCTTTCCCCCATAGTATGTGAATCTTCATTTCTAGTGACACATAAATAGGATAGGTTGGATTATTCTTTCAGCAAGTAATTTGCCTTTCCCTGTGTCACAAAGACACCTCCTAAAAAGAACAATGTCAGCACCTAAACCACTACCTAAATTGCTTCTGGTTACTCAGGTATTTAAAAACAAAAAGAAACTTGATAAGCAGGTTTTGGCCTGGTACAATTGCCTTCAATTGCGTCTTCTTCACATCCCCAGACAAATTACTTAATTTTTAATGTAAGTGGAAAGAAAGAGGAGTATATAAGGGTGACTGGGAGGAGCTGGAAGGCATAGCTGTAGGCAGTTCTACTGTGTGTTATAGTGGTAGGTAAGTACTTCCTTTCTTTAGAGCAGCTTTCCTTGCTTCATGGGTGATATTACATATGGGACAAGTAAGCCTCAGTTCAGGGAATTTGTCTTAATTATTGTTTTTAAGAACTCGAGTAGCCGATTGTTCATTTATGTTAGGAGTAAATTGTTCCATTGACAACAACTCACACACGGTCAGCCATCTCACCCAACTTTAGTCTCTTCAGTATGGGTATCTAAATCAGAGCTGGTAATGTACGTTTCATTACTATCAATTAAGAAAAATGGGCACTGACAGGTGCAATACTTTGGCCTTAATGAGGTCAGAAGAATCCTAGAAAAGGCCATTTCTCCCTTTCGATTTAAAAAAACAATTGAGGGTGAATAACTTTGCTAAGACTTAATCTACATTAGGGACATCTGAAGTAAGGAAGGGTGAATCAGGTTTCAGCCATGGGTTTTTTTCTTAAAACACAATGCAATTCCATTTCTCCCAGAAATATGGCTGAAAATACCAGGCAAATACAGAATATCTACTGTTTGGTGAGGAGATCGGAGTTGTGAGATGAGAGAAAAGTCAACTGTAAAAATATGCCTTTAGGTTTTGTTTTGTACTGTTCTTGCCATGTTTCAAATCAGTATTCAGTGTTAAACATCAGTTCAGAACAAATCGTGCCTTGCAAGTCTCTACCAGCCTTGAGGAGGGCCTGCAGAGAGTTCCACAACCTGAGCTCAACCCATATCAAATGGGCAATACATCTGTGGAAAGAGCCGTTTGGCAGACTTTCAAATATCTTTTGAACAAGCTCTTTTAAGCTCATGCACTCATTGTTTCTGTTCAAAGCTCATCATGACAACTAATCCTGAAAGCAGCCAATATTTATATTGATTCGTTTTTTTTTATTTGAGAAGGAGAGCAGTCAAGGAGAAAAAAAGACTTTTTATGCCTACAACAAAATTAGCATCTTCAGTGTCTGGGAGAAAACTTCAAAGGTACCCAAGCTCCAGCACTATCAGAGAATCTCTGATTTATGGTCCTACAATGCTATTTAAAGTTTTGATCCAAAACTCACTGTAACTGAATGGGTTTTCCCAGGGATTTCCAGGTCCTTGAATAAGGACCTAAGATCATGTTCCTAATCACATTTTGCTTTGACAATTTAGTCTACCGATGTTTTCTAGTCTTGCAGTGTCTCTTTTGATTTACTACAGAAGTTAACACTAAGCCCATAGTTTTTAAGGAGCTATACAGTGAATCAGTTGTGGGAAATGGCTGAGGTACATAAAATAAGGCAAAAAGTGTGATAGCTTAGTATCTTCATGTGGTCAACTGTTTCCTTCTAATTTGATGTTTTTCTGTGCTTTTAGACCCTAGCTTGGAAAAGTGCAAATTCATGACCTGGCCATTTGTGAGTTATTTTTATTAACGTCAGGGGCTTATTCATCAATTAAAAAAGTTTAAGTAAAGATCACATAAGAGTCCACAGTGACAATCTTCAATAGGTCTCAACTAGCTAGAAGCACATCATCCCACTGTTATCCAAAATGCGACCTAAAATGCATGATTGAGTCTAACGACACACTTGTTGCATAGCTGGTCTTGGAAGATCAGGTTGAAATTAGGTTGACTAGATTTCCTAGTACTTATTCCTTTCTTTCCTCTTACCAATCTACAGTTACTAACTCTGTGAATCCTTGAACATGTTGATGAGTAATTTTAAACTCCAAATATAAAATGCAGATTTAGGCCATATACTTGGCTATCCAGTAGCTTTTGGAAAAGATCTTACTCAATATATGTGAGGTATTGCATATATTGCAGCACAGTGTTGAGAAACTTGAAAAATAATGATGCTTCATGGAAAAAATTTAAAAATTGGCAGTTTCAGGAAAAAATAGGCAATAAATTTTGTATGTAGATGCAAACTCTGTTCTAAAGAATTGGAAAATAGTCCTGGATTTAATGGTCCATAAACATGGGGTAGCTCTAAGTTACAGGTTTCATTGGCTGTGAATCTATCCATGAAGCCATGGAGTGAGTTGGCTGGTAAAAGATTGGAAAGAAAAAAAAAATAAAAAAAGAGTTTTGGTATTTTTGTGGAGTATTATCCTTTTTTATTTTTTTTTCCCTAAATGCTTTATAGCTAATTCCTATCCATCTAAACTATGGCTCAGTCACATTTGGAAAATGTTGAGATGGATGTTTTTTGGAAGTTCATTAGCATATATCTAATATATTGTCCTGTAGAATAAACTGTGATTTGGAAAGCAAATAATTTTCCTAAAATTCCACTCTATAGCAATGCATCTTTTCTAATCACTACAGAAGAAAATCACTTGAAAAGTTTCTACAAAGGTAGCCAGAGCTAAACTTAACACAGTCCCCCATGCTCCGTCTAAGGGGCAGGACGGACCCTGAGGCTGCTCTGTGGGAGCATGCATAAAGCAATCAGATGAGAGAATTATTAATTCTCTCATTTTACACACGTTAAGTTAAAGTCATCCTCAGTTTTCTCTTTGGAAGAGTGTCTATGTAACATGCAATGCAGGTTAACTCATTAAACATACTTGGCTATCATGTTTCATACTCAGAGATTCCTGTTGCTTTATACAGGATTTGGTCCAGGTTTTCATTTAGGGCGTGCTGTTTTGTCTATCCATCTCTCTCTTTTTGTCCCATTTCACTGACATGCCAAGATTTGTCATTGATTAGATGAGGGAACACGGTTGGCACAAACAGTTCCTTCCAGCGGGGTCATGTATAATTCTCTTCCATGGTGAAATACATCAAACACATTCTGTTCCTTCTTATAATAAAGACTATATGCATTTTCATAAAATCTTCAGGCAATATCTCAGTGAACTATAAAGCAACAGAAAGACATTGATGATATATACATATATATATAGAGAGATATATATTACAATGATGTAACCCAAAGATAAATTGGAAATGTGATGCTGTCTTCACATTAGCCATTTTCTCAGAACATTGGCTAAGAAGTCATTATAGCAGAAACAGAATGTGTTCAGAGATGGATAACAAAAAGAAAAGAAACACAAAGAAATTCCTTCATACTCGAGGCATGAAAAGATCAGGTTTGTTTAGTATAGACTGAGGCACTATTCTCCCTCCATTCTCAGGAAATAATGCCATAAGATTGAATTAAAACCCATAAAATTTACTCAGGTGACTACAGGAGAGGCAGGTATTGGTTTTATTTAGAGTACACCTAAGTCCTATTCACAGTTTTTTCCACAAACAGAATTTACAGCAAATCCAAAGTTTTACACATGATCCTGTATCCCATGGAAGTCAAAAATAAGGAAGGAAATATCATAAGTATCATTTTAAAATCACAAGAGATAGAAATACTAGAGCAGCAAATGTATCTCTAAAAAAAAAAAAGGGAAAAATAGTCAAATGAGATTCTACTTAACCTTTCTTGTAACACATGAAGCAGGCATAAAAGGGAAAGGTTATTCAAGATGCACAAATAAAATTCTTTTCACAAGAGATATCTTTAAATCAAAAAACTCATGATCACTTCAAATCATTTTATGCAAGGCATTGATTAAGTTCACAAAAGAATTAGCCATCTATATAGAAAATTAACATCTAGATGTAGAGCTACAATGTATTTTAAAATAAATATAGATTTATTCAGTTAGTTAAAGAGGCAAATGCTGAAAAAATGATCTTATTTTAGTATTCAGATGTGTGGCTTTAACATACCATATATGCATTTATTCATACTGTATGGTATGAGAGGAACAGATGTCCTGAGTAGAATGCTTACTAATGGAAAATAGGGATATATTTGGGTCATGTCTGGTTGAAAAGGTAAAGTCCTGGGTAAGAGATGCCAGATCCATACAATATGGATGTATCATCGGCTTCAAACAAAGAGCATAACCATAGTGTTTCAGTCAGACTAATTACCTGTGCAGAAAACTGTCTGGTTAATTAACTTTGGCAGAGAGCTGTTTGAATGTGACTACACTGCTCTGGGAGCCCAGTTAACATCTCAGTACTAAGTAGATGCAAGATCTGCTTAATATTTATAGTTTGTCATTAGCCTTTCCTACTATCTGGTTGCCAAGAACTTGTCTTTTTACAGAATTTGTTTCACTGCTGTAAATTAAGTGTATGTACTGTGGCATGCATGATCCAGAGATTCCCATCACAGACAACAGGCTGATCCTCACTATGCCAAAATCTTTCATAGTGTGGTCTACCAACCAAGCCAACTCTAGACCAACTCTGGAAGACCCATGAAAGAAAACAAGGAAAAGAAGTTTGATAGCTTCTTACAGCTACAAAAATCTTGGACATCTGTAAAGGGATTTGAATCTTCATTAGCAACCTTTTAGCAAGCAAGTTAGATCTGGAAAAGGTTAAAATGTCCTGCTCTGGATTTCAGACCTTCCCATTTGGAAGCTGAACTTCTCTCAAACTTTCACCAGTCCTTCATTCATGGAATATATTGCTGTAGTGATAAGCCAGTGGCAGAAGTAATTCTTCAAAACAACCATTACACTACATAACATAGATGACAGTGCAATTTAAGATGTGAATATTCTTTTTCTTCCTCTAGTGAATCTGTGGTGTGGATAATAGGTAGTTTTATCACGGCCAAACAAGTGGTTTCCCCTCTAGGAGATCTCTCTCTGCACTTAGAAATTCATTCTTTGAATTACTTTCTTCTTGTGGGGTGAACCCTAGTAAAACTGAAATGTCAAACACTAGTAAGAAGAGAGGGTATTTTATCAGGCACTTACACCACAGTGACTGAGTAAAAATGAATCAAGTATATTCCTCACTGAAGTGCAGATTGTTGGCAACTTGGTATTAAGAAAGGCTGAAGATGAATCATAAATTTAACCAGATCTTACAGCTACTCACAAGCTACTGTAAAGACAGCAACAGACTGGTAGATAAGAGCTGGGAAAGAACCATATGGACATAGAGGTCAACTTTCTGCCAGTGCAAAATTATTCTCTACGTTGCAAAGGCTAAAGAGGTAAAATTTCAAGGAGAGATAATGGTTTACTTAGACCATGTGACAACAACAGAAGTATAATATTTATTTGTTCACAGTCCTTTTGCATGACTTCAGACAGATACTTCCATATGAGAAGATGTTTTTTTCCTGAGAATATACAGTTATGTCAATATTTTCTACTTTGCCTCATTCTACTGTCTTCAAGGCAAGTAGTACTTTTTGTACTTTGAAGACTTGTGCAGATGGAGATACCATAATATTTAACATCATCTGGGTCAAATGCTCAGATGAAGATGTAGATTGTGATCCAGGAAAGGAATTTTCCTGGGTCAGACTGGCAGGGAGGTTGCTGTTGTTTCTACTTTGTTCTGGAGGCAGGGAGTCATTCATTAAGCTCACCTGTTCTCCATTACCATCTTTATCCTGTGATCTAGCTGCCAATTATGCAGACTTCCTGCAGACATCCAAGTCCTTTTCAAACTGTTGTGTGAGACGCATCAGATTCGCTCGTTTCGGAGTTGCCAGAAGAGGCAGGTCTGTCACTGTACTTTAGATTTCTAATCCAGCATAAATGTGTAGAGAGAAAATATGACTGAGGGCATATCCAAAAAGGATTTTGTAGTCTTTCAAAAATACATGGTACTGCTGCTTCAGTCTTCGGTGAAATATAATGCTCTTGATAGAGCTCAAGATGGATCACCTGACTGTCCTTTCTTAAATTCTGGCTAAAAATTCAAGGCAGAAAAGGCCTGATCTTAGAGCTCCTAGAAAAAATTTCTGGAATAGAATTTTTCTTATTCTGTGGCCTTTCAGGTCTATCCAGTGGGGTTATGGAATAATAGATGTAGAAGATATATTGCCATAAATTTTTAGGGTAAATATATCAACAGGTTGGGCAGGGAATAAGCTTTGCTGGGCTTGTCTCTTTGACACGTTAGCGAATACAGAGCAAAAAATTCAAAATGAAAGCCAGAACCATTTAAAACAAGATTCATTCTTTTTGGATCAATATTAACTCCTTTTTAAATGCCTTGCTTTGAATAGAATGCATTTTGCAATGTATTACCTCCATAAATACCATTGGTAGTATGAATATGCAGCTTTGTGGGATTTGTTCTCTTATCTGCAACAACTTAATTTTTGATTCATGTATTGAATATTTTTATTGATTCCACTAGTTAAATTTCACATTTGAATGAGAGATGAAAATACTGCCTCCACTCTAGGTCGTGGGAGAAATGTCCAAATATTTTCACTTATTTGATGAAAAAAATCATGAGTGAAAAATGCAGTAATGAAATATTTCAAAAGTGGAAGATGATTAATAAGGAGAGATATTAAATGTCTTGTCAGAATGATGACATAATGTCATTTACTACCATCACCCTAAATAGTGGTCTCAACCACTGCAAACCACTAACCATTTAAACAGAAATGCAGAAAAGAGAGCAAATGACAAAAAGAAAAGGATCTGGATCAGTTTATAGCTTAAATACTTGTACTGAAAAGCCTTTAACTATTTTCTCTGAGGTTCCAGCAAATAAAATTGAATATAGATTCCATGATTCCATGATAATTTTGAGAAGTAACATTTTCCTTTGAGTTTGCTTTTATTCAGTCTTGCTGCAAAGTAGGTGAGAACATACAGAGCACTTCACTGAGGCTGACTACATTTAGAGATGGAAGAAAAGGATGATAATTAGTGAGCTTGCTGCATTCCAGAACATGAGACAAATAAATTGAATTCTGCCTTTTGGTGGTGTCAGTAATATGCCAGTAGCACAACTATTTCCATAATAATTAAACAAAGAAACAGTCAAACTATGAATAAAAGAAGGGATGTATATGATGTAATTAATATGTGTTAGGTGGGTGGTGTGCAGAAAGAACACTTGTGCATCATAGGTTCATGAGTAATATGACATCTTAAAGCACTGGATAAACAAATCTAGCCTACATGGTAAGCACAACTTTGTACAAACATTCACAGATTTGTCAGATGAGAATAGCCAGTAAACAACTTTAACTGTACAGAGAGAATATGAGCTTTTAATAGAAATGCTCAGGCACAGATAATGTGAAAGTGTTTCTTTCAGGAGAAACTGTGTATTATTATTGCTTTCCAAAAGTGACCAAAGGAGGAGTCTGTAAAGCCATTCCATGCATCAAAATCCCACTCTGAACCTTCTCAGAAAGAATTCCATGCCCAGACCAGAATAATTAATCTGTGTCCCTGCTGCTGTAAGCAACAAAGATATGCACAGTGATGTACTGCGTCAGGATTGTGCAGTATGAGTAACCTATGATAGCCAGGTTTTGTAGAACCGAGTTTAAAATTATTCTACTGGAAATAGCCACACTGAAGATACAAAAAACCCAAAGATATCGTTTGTTGTTGTGTTATAAAGGGAAGTCCGAGAAAGAATTAATACACTCACGGAATCACATCTTCCTGCCTTCTAACTTCATGAGATAGAAGAAGTTAAAGATTGCATCTCATATTCTAGTAACATTGGTTCCATTTTCTTTGACCTCTTTCTTTCCCCACTGCTATTGTAACACTTTCTTTCATTCAGTTGGACATTTATTTACAATGGGAAATAAAATAAACCACAGGGGAGAAATAAAGAAATAAACAAGCAATAAAGACCAGCTAGCTGTTGTAGAGAGCTATTGCGCTATCTTCTATTGAATCTTCATTTCCTTTATTTCACCTCCAAAAGTGTAAAGTGTAATATTCTCAGTAAATGGAAAGATGAAAAGTAAACTGAGGGCATGCTGGAACAAGACATGAGATGGAAGGGGCTGCATATTACATATCTTTGACTTAAAGTTTGGCAATCGCAGAATTGCCAAGAATAACTAAGGCTGAGTAACTGGAAGGGCAGTGAGAATTCAGAGGAAAAACAGTTAATATGTATCTCTGGTTATTTGCAAATTTAGTTAAATAGGACTACTTTTCAATAAGAGAAACCATATTTATATGGCATAAATTAGGGAAAATAAAATGGTCAAACGGAGTTGTTTATTTTCAAGCCAAAGGCTGGCAGGTTAGCCATATTCCACATACTGCTTGAAAAACAATTTTAAAGAAAAAGGCATATATATAACAGCACAAATGCATTTTTTCCTTACCCCAGAATATTTTATTCTAAGGCTGATGAGAAATGGAAGTGCTTGATTTAGTAAATGACATGGCATAACATTTTCAGAAAGGAATTTTGGATTTTGTATAACATCTTACACTCAAGTTGGCAATGACTTTACAGAAAATCAAAACATCTTAAATAAAACATTTATTATCTCTAATTATGGTACAAAACCATCCAAACAAATGAAGTAACAGATTTTGAAATAGTTTAAGTGCTATGGTTTTGATCACAAAAGGAAGGTAATACGATTTTTCAGGTCCCATTTTGCTTTGGTCCAAACCATAGAAAAATTGGCACTACCAGAAGAGCCTTAGCTTCTCCAACAAAAATGAATATCCAGGCTTTATGAAATCTTTCAAGGAAGCTACAATTCTAACTGCAAAGCAAAAGTATGCATTCTGGCCATATTTCCAGGTATTGTATTGTTGCAGTTGTTGATCATAACAACTTAACTATCTGAAAATATAGCGAGTGGTGTCCTTATGTCACGTAAATCATAAGTTTCAGCCCAGTTCTGTACTGGATGCTGGCAGAAAGGTGACATTATGCAACAAACATTTTCCTGTAGAAGTTTAGGTTTTCTTAAGTACCCAGAGGTCTCCACTGAAGAGTTAAAGATGTTATTTTGGGTTTGATTTTTTTTTACATGTGCTTTTCTGTAAATACCTGTTTTCTTAAAAGCCAAATGGTCCCTTTTGTTCTGATCAGCAATTCCTTAGAGATTCTAATTAAATCTAGTCCATTAGGTGGTGTTAAAAAGCAATTTGATTTCCCTTCCCCAGTCCATGCCACATCCTTACCCAATTACTTCCACAGTGCTTTAAAGATGAGATTTCCAAAAACATTGGCACTGGCAAAATACTGTTTTCAGTACATCAGTGGTCGTACCATTGACTTCAAATCTGCAAGAAACAAAATAGCAAATATTCAAGTATCTTTTAAAGACCCCAAACTGTCTAAATTACGGGATAGCACTGTAATACATTACAGCAATACCACTAAGCTAATTAGTTGGTGCTTTCAGTGGCTTCTTATGTCAATATAATTCAATTGCTTAAGAACCTCTTCCCCATTCTGGATTTGGGAAGTAATGGAGACATTTTTATTATAACTGACACTAGCAATTAGATTTCAGAGATTACTTTATGAAGCTCATTTCTTTTTTCCTCTAGAAATACTACTTTTTGAGTCACAGAAAAACAAATTTTGGAACTTATGAGCCTGCCTATCAGGATGGAAAGGAAAGTAGAGGCAATCAGACAACACCTGAATTCATTCTACATTTAATAATTCACTAATTGCCAGCATGAAAGGAAAGTAAACAGTTGAGACTGCAGTGATCTGTCTGCAGAATATAGAAATTTGCGTCCCAAACACTCTCAGTGTCAGGGGTATCATCCTTCTGAAGGTCCTTCAGTGTTTTCCTCATTTTTATTCTTGTTTTTAGCTTGTATACCATTGTGAAATGTTTCTTCTCCCACAGCTTTAAGTTCCAAAATGTGCAGCACTTCTTTAGTGAAGGAAGTGAAGGACTCCAAAGCTGGGGTTTGTATTATGGATATTATTATTGTTATTATTTTGAAAGCAAAAAAGAAAAAAAATATAACAAATATTAGATCCTGGAGGTAGGTGTCATGCAGCTAGGATACAGAATTTAAGTTGATCTGATTCTCGTGGTTGTATAACATCTCTTAGGAAGACTTCAAAATCAAGAGCAGATTATTGGTCTCTCTTCTGGGAAGAAACTTGGAGCCCTCAGTCAGGCTCTTTCTGCTATTAAGCTTTCCAGCCAGGATTTGATATATACTAACAAATTAAACAATTTTTAGTCTATGTCAGAGTGGGAAGGAACAAGCTCTCCAAAGGGCTGAAGAGTATTAATCACATATACTGAACTTAGAGAAGAGAGACAAGTTCTTATTTGGGTTTACCTCCATGGGTGGTAATTACTTCCACTGCAACAGCTCTTATCCAAGCCTAGGAGTTTTTGGTTACTTTGTAGGCTGGTATATTAATGCAAGGCTGAAAATCACGGTAGATTACGCTGATGAGCTAAGCAGTGAAATGCAGCATGGGAGGACCTGACACAGCAGCTGTGGCCCTGGTGGGGCATCCTGCAGCAGCACGGAGGGATGCAGCCAGCCACTGCACAGCCCCAGGCAAGGACCATCTCCCCACTCTGAGCCCCAGGGAAGCAGCTGAGCACGCATCTGTGAGGGACTTTGTTACCTGTTTGGTTATACGTGATTTACAAAGCAGGAAGAACAATCTTGTTAAGAGGAAAAGAAGGAAATAAAGACAAAATAGCTTTTCAATTATAGGTACAAAGTGTTAGGCAGTGTGCCAATTGCTCTCCATCTGTATTCTGCATCTGTTGACTTTTGCACATTTTGCTGTGTCTTCAACAGTTTTCATTGATTATAGATTTAGACGCTGTAATTTCTACCAAGTATGATACCAGAAAATTGCAAAAATATTTGCAGCCAAATGCAACCTGCTTAAAATTCCACTGCCTTTGAACTCCAAATCTTATAGGCAGAAAAAAAAATAAAATACTTAGCTTAATAATTTTCTTCAGAAAAAAATAGTGCATTTTTCAGTGCAATATATGGAGTTTTAGATCAAAACATTTTCACTGCTCAATATTGGGATTAGAATTCCCCAAACCAAGTATTTTTACCTTTATACATTTCAAAAGTGTCTTTTCAGACTTTCCAAATTTGATCAATGAAATTATTTCTTTTTCATTTTCCACTTTGGAGGCAAAACAAATTGTTCTTTGGCAAGGGACAAACTAAATGAGAAGGGAAAAGCTCCTTCACCAGTAAAGACAGGCAGGATGAAAATAAATTGACATGGTGCTTGGATTGCAGTGACCATTCTGGTACTTTGAGGACAAAACAAAGGAAAAGGTGAAGGGAAGGCAGTAACAGCAGACTATGCTGACTAGCCCTTTGCTCCAACATTAACCAAAGTTTTAGAGAGAAATAAAAAATTTTAGGTGAAGATCAACCCTCAGCTTTCAGGTTTTTGAGCAATTATATAGATACAGTAAAAGACAACGGAGGAGAAGCAGACTCTTAGGTCATTTAAATGCAGACACAGAAACGTAGGATCTAGTCTGTTTAATAAGTAAGCTCAACAGAGAAAATCCAGCATGATTTTTTTCAGGTTTTATTTCTTCTTTCTTAAGCTTTTAATGTTTTGTTCCTATTGTTTCCTGTCTATGAGGTCAGGCAAGAGCCTCAGTGAGAACTGAAGCCTCTGTAGATTTTCCTGCTGGCTCCTAAACTGCATATAAGTACAATATTCCCAGGCTTATCCAGCTCTGCTTTAGAATCCATTTGTAATCCACACAAGAGCAATAAAGAAGAAACATATACTGCATTATTACTGGGATAATTGCTGCCTGGCTAATCTCACGTTTCATTGCTGCTGGGCCTCTTTTCTTATTAGCTGTGAATGTTTACAATTTTGAGTGATTGTGTAAATCCTTCTTGATTCATCTAGCCCCTCTGCAGAACAGATAGCTGTCCTTTAAAGCGTGATATATTCTGCTTCATTTACAATACATCCAAATCCACTCTAAACAGACTTTTCATTTCTTGGTGAGGTGCCAGTGATACAGAACAGTCAGATTCTTCCAGCTATTACTATTGTCAGTAGCTGACTTCTGGGAGGAAAGACATGGCATAAGGCTTTGAAGTAGTTGATCAGCTATGCTCAAGTGACCACTGCTAACTATTTGGCTGTAGCTTGGATCCATTGTACACACATACATCTCATTTCAGTACAAAGTCAAAGAAAGAGAGCTAAGAAATGTGTCTGCATCTGCAAAAGCTGAAAACAAGATCTGCCTTCTGTTGCTTTTCAGATGTGGCTGACCTCAAAGCTTCCAAAATGGGCAAAAGGGAATTAAAAGAAAAATGATAGGTTATATATTCACCCTGAAAAAAAAAAAAAGCTCTGGTGAGTTTCATACACTTCAGTATTTCCTGTTTTTCATAAAGCCACATGCTTTTAGTCTTTCCTTTGTTTGCTTTCTCATTTTCAACACCCTAAGACAGAAATTTAAAAGGATTGATTAGAAGTTGTGTTCTATTTTTTGTGAAAACCAAATTTGTTGCAGTTTGCTCAGGTCTTTAACCATCAGTAAATGCAGGTTCAATTTGCTGGCTATTACTAGTTTGGGAAGGGTACAACAGCTATCACACCGCATCCGAGACCACAGACACTGAGCTGCTTTTCTCTCTCCCCTTTCAGTGTCCCCTTTCTGTTAATTCTGTATCCTGCAATGCCTGAAATCCAGGAATCCTGTCTCTCAACTGAGTCTCCAGTGACCAGTCTGGAAGCTTCTCTGTTTCTCACTTTCTAAATCAATGAATATTTAATTTTTTTAAAAACTGGAAAATCTCCAGATGGAGAGGTGCATATTGCAAATAACCCTACAGCTGCCAGTTGGTACATGTTCCCCGAGAACAGGACCACCACAGGATCTATTCCATGACCAGCTTCCACATTAAAAAGTGGTGTATCCTCCATATTCCTACTTTGCTCTGGCAGATACCCATACAGATATCATGGGTATCTCTCAGGCATCTGCGATGGCACAAGACATCTATATCTAGGCACCTGAAACGTTTCCTTAAATACATAAAGCAATTTTCTGCTGGATGTAACTACCAATCATAGGAAGTGTTTGTTAAAATCTGCTCACAGGGAGAATGGAGCTGAATACAGTGATTCAACATCCCACTTGATTGCTCTAACCACTGTGCTGTAAGAACAAAATCCCTTCCCTTCCCCTCCCCTTTCCCTCTCCTGTCTTCTACTAGGGCTCAAACATCAGAGTGTTAATCCAGAATTGTCACATTCTTTTTACAAGGAAAGAGTGACAAAAGAGTGAAATCAAGCTCATTTTCATTCAGATATCATTGATATTTTTGGCTTGGCAGCCATCCTGTCTAGCTGCAAGCACACCTGTATCGCAAGATGCTGCACTAATAATTCTGACACATTTCCCACCTCCTTAATTGCACCTAAATGTTCACTACAGCACTAATAACTCAATAGTGGGGAGTTTAGAGATAGTTCAGGGAATGTGATAAACATTTCCAAATTTGGTATCCCAGACTGTTGTTCTGTCTATACACAGAAGAGCAGAAATCTGTCTTCTGTAACGGAAACTCTTTGGGGAAGAATTGTGTTTAAACTCATGAATTTTGAGTGTTAAATGCCTTTCTGGTTTGAAAACAAACAGTAACAAGCAAGGCAAATGCATTCCTGAGAGGAAGAGTGTCTGTGACTACTCTGACACTGAAAATCCAAACTTTGATTCTAATCAGTCTCCTTTCTAGACATCTCTGAAAGATATAAAATCCTAAATTTTAATGGCACTATGGCATTTCTCCATTGTCCTTCCTTGTTTCTCCTTTGTGGAGCTAAGGGCTTGTCTATTTTTGCCTCTCTTTTACTCCCATCTTGTCAAAGTTGTCGTCTCCTAGTGGCAGTATTAATTCAGAGTCCTTTGACAGGATGTTTTAAAGACGTGGATGTCACAGAAAGCTGAAACATCACCATAGCTTTATGCAAAAATGTCTATTGTAATATAAATCTCTATGCCACAGCAATTTTAGCTTCTCATTTACTCACTTATACAAGATGTGCTATAATCATGATGAAGGCATAACTTATTGTTGCATTGATAGATTCCATACAATCAGTGCATTGTAAAATATGACGAAAATCAAGTTTTATTCTGGCAATTCAGCATTACATGACAATAGAGCCACTGCTCCCTTAAATCCTCCACAGTTCTCAGTCCATTCTTTTTCTGCTGGCTAAATCTGCTTTTCCCATAGGTTTTGAGATGCAGCCAAGTTTCATTGACAGTCCTTCTCTATTCTCAAGATGGAGCTATTCTCCATCTGACTACCAGAGCATCAGCTGCTCCCTGACCCTTGCACAAGGAATTCCCCCAGTGTATCTAAAAGAATGAGTCGCACAAAACCTCTAGCCCACCGTAAAACAGTATTGCTTTTTCCCTTCTGAACAGAGAGTAAGGGCCACAGATGCCAAGCTGGGGAAGGTCTTCTCTCAGAAGTTATGTCTGCTTCTTTGGCAAACTCCATATGCTGCTTTCCTGGCACCACAGTAGCCAGCTCTGGCTCTCACGCTGGGCTACCTTTCCCCTGCCTGCTGACCTGGTTCAGCCTTCCACCTGAGACTTCCCACCTACCTTCGCAAGACCAAATCTTCAAGATACCAGGTCGAGACCTGGCCTGTAGCTTCTCACCTTGAAACAAATATTTTCATAATATCCCTGGCCTCATTTCAGGGAAAGAATTGTCTTTCAGGATTTGTTCTTTGACTTCAGGAAGACAGACAGCAGCTTCCTTAATGTTTTTCTGCACAGTAACCTTGGATTTTTTTGTGATGATAAATAATTCGTTCATGCTGACAAATGGTAATATGGAAAAGTTTCAGAACAGGATTACAAAATGGTTTCAGTGAACATGCAGATGCAATATGACAAATGGAATCTACTGAAGACAGACACCTATTTGAAAATGCTGTCTTTGTAAAACAAACCAAACCTTCCCCAAACAATTTAGACTGTTAGATGATAGCACACTGCAAAAGATATGTACATCTCTATTTTATCAGAAAAACAATAAATGCCATCTTTTGGGTGTTTTTTTAAACCCTAAAGTTCTTTTTCTTTTTTCTCCTCTATTATAGATACCAAGACCCAAACAGAAATGGTTCAGAACACCATGGAAGCAATCTACTTTTACAAGGACTTCTGTCTATGTGAATACATATTTCTTATGAAACAGCTTAGCACCAAGACTAGATCACAGGTAGAATGATTAAATCAGTGTGTGCATTCTCTAGGTCTCCTCCTTAGCTCCTACAAAGAACTAAAGGTTACTACAGCATTTCTTTAGAAATGCCGCCCTGCTTTTCCACCAAAACATTTACCACATTCAGTTTAATTACAAAAAGACTGTGCTGTTCAAAATCCAAATTTCTCAGGCCAAAATTTATATCACAATGCATCATATCAATCATATCATATCATATACTTTGCATATTAAATACATACAGGAAAATCTCTGCAGTTTTTCTTACATCTTTTGTTCTCAGAGAAGTGGTTTATAGAATCATTTTTTATGACATTATTACTATATAGTTACAATAAAAAATGGATTTAACATTTAACAGTGCTGGTGAAATTTGAGGTCATCTATCAGGGAAGCAAGTTCTAAAACCATGACCCAGTTGCTGGTTTTCTGTACGTAAACTTCACTTTTGAGGTTAACAATTGCATTGTTTTAGACATGGGATATCACAACCACATAGCAAGCAAGTGACTTTGTAATTTAGGTCAACCCCACTGAAGTATTTGAAGATTAATTGAGGACAGTCTGAACACTGTCTTTGGGTTGTTTTTTTTTTTTTGTACTGCATGTTGAAATGTGAAATCAATCATCTGGAATAATCTCACTTTGGGGTGTAATTTAAACTAACAAAAGCCATGAAATCTTCTGTCACACTAGTGCTACCTAATGATTTTAATAGGTGCAGCACCAACAAAATTAAGGACACAAATGAGAACTAGTATGCTAAGTGAAAAACTGGTGAGACCACAGTATTTATGTTTATAATATTACTAAGACATGGCAATATATACTTTTGTTTTAAAAACATCCACACATGGAATTTCACAGAATACTCATGAAGAGATTTTGTGATGGGAAGTGAAACCCAGAATGCCAGTGTGATCCAGGCCAAATCACAATCCCTTCAGTCAGGAAGAATATATCTTATCAACTGCAGACTTTGTTCTCAAGGCAAAGAAAACGCTATGCTCTAGCCCCATTCAGACTTAGAGCATTAACATATTTGCAAAGCCAATGAATTTACAGTAAAGGAAAAAGAAGAGTCAAGCTTGTTTTAAATTAGAAGAGTAAACTGAAAATCTAACCAGCTCCACCTGACACCACTTTGTCCAAGGTATTTAGGTCTTTGATAACCTGATGATACCAGCGCACCATTCCAACAAATATTACATTTGGGGGGCTACATTTTTACCAGGGGAAAAAAAAAAAAGCAAGCTTTAATGGTTTGACTTATCAAGATCAAATGAAATTACAGGAGACACCAAGAATCTTGAGTAATTGTTGGGGAAAAAAGCATTTCTTTCAAGCTGAGTGACAGGTTGTAGGAGGTCGAATAACAGGGTCAAGCATTTAGAGTCCAGTTGGCTGAAAGAGAGAACAACATTATCAGAGAAAAAAATTTTTCTTTCCCATCACTTTTAATTAAATCAGAACACTTCATCAAATACTATGACTTGGCAGCGTGACTTGAAATTGACAGAAACATAGATGATTCAAAGTCTTGCTGACTTTTTTGTGGATCAGGCCCACAGTTACCATTTTACAACAAAAAATGACAGTATTTAGCTTTTATTTATAGGCACTTTAAAAATAGCAAGCCAAATTCTAGTGCTCTGCAGCCATGCTTCTGATATGAATAAGGCAAGACCCAGAACAACTCCCTGAGAAATTTGTTTTATATGTGTCCCTGAGAAAGTCCTTTTACACAGCACAGGGTCAATAGAAACAGCCCTCATCTTCCTTTATTCAAAGTCCCAGTAGAGGCAATCAGTGTGAGATGATTGTGAGACTGTTGGCATGTGAAGCCGTCTGAGCTACCCTGGAATGCCTGGGGTCTAGGCTTCCAGGACTCCCCCTCCCCTTATTTTGACTGTCAGGAGTCAGTACTGGAACCAGTGTTGTTCAACATCTTTGTCGGGGACATGGACAGTGGGACTGAGTGCACCCTCAGCCAGCTTGCCAATGACACCAAGCTGTATGGCATGGTCAACATGTTGGAGGGAAGGGATGCCCCAGAGGGACCTGGACAGGCTTGAGTCAACAAGGCCAAGTGCCAAATCCTGCACCTGGCTCATGGCAATCCCAGGCACAAATACAAGCTGGACAGAGAATGGATCGAGAGCAACAGTGAGGAGAAGGACTTGGGGCTGTTGGTGGATAAGAAGCTCAACAATGTGCACTGACAGCCCCAAAAGCCAATGGCATTCTGGGCTAAATCAAGAGGAGTGTGGCCAGCAAGTTTAGGGGAGTGATTCTACCCTTCTACTCTAATCTCGTGAGACCCCACCTGGGTCCTTAGCACAGGAAGGACATGGACTTATTGGAACAAGTCCAGCAGAGGATCACAAAGATGATCAGAGGACTGGAGCACCTCTCCTATGACAACAGGCTGAGACAGTTGGTGTTGTTCAGCCTGGAGAAGAGAAGGTTCCAGGTAGAACTTATAGCATGCTTCCAGTACCTGAAGGAGGCCTACAGGAGAGATGGCGAGGGACTCTTTATCAGGGAGTGTAGAAATAGGATGAGGGATAAGGTTTTAAACTGAAAGAGGGTAAATTTAGATTAGCTAGTAGGAAGAAATTCTTTACCGTGAGGGTGTTGAGACATTGGAACAGGTTTCTCAGAGAAGTTGTGGATGCGCCAACCCTGGAGGTGTTTTAGGCCAAGCTGGATTGGGCTTTGAGTAACCTGTTCTAGTGGGAGGTGTCCCTGCCCAGGGCAGGGGGGTTGGAACTCAGTGATCTTTAAGGTTCCTTCCAACCCAGACCATTCTATGATTCTATAATTCTATGACACAAGACAAACTACAAGGATAGAACAACCACATACTGCTGTTTCCTTGGAATACTGTTCCAGAAAGTTGGGGTTCAGGAACTTTCAAAAACCAGAAATTGCATTTTTTTTTAACTAATGACATTAGATGATTTCTATTGCACTTAGGAACTCAGAATGTTTAATTTCTGACCTGGACTGCAAGTCCACAAGCAGGTTTTTTGTTGACACGATCCAGCGTACAGAATATACAGAAATTTGATCTAACATAATCCTTATGCTCATATTGTGGGCAGTGGTGTCAGTACTCAAACAAACAGTAAATGAGAATACTGGAGAGAAGACTGTAATGCTTTGCCATTTTCAGCAGAGAAGCACTCAAGAGCCTGAATAATACTGACAATGACCTGGGATCCCATACCAATAAAGAAAAGAGATTTTCTTTCCAACTGTACCTGATGGCTACATGGCCAAAAATTTTTTGTGCACTTCTCTACAGAAGAAAAACATGACCAGAGAAGCCCACTTTCAAAAATATCTTCACATGTAACACTGTTTTTCTGCAATTCAGTTAAAGTAAGGTCTTTTCTGTACGTGTGGTATGTGCTCATGATCACTCTTGAATATATTAGTGCACATGCAATAAGCCACACTTTTTACTGAAGCTCAATTTAAATGGAAAGTTAATGTCTTGTTTTGCTTTCACTAAAAGACTAATTCCTTAATGATATAGTGCCTCTTACATGCTTATCAGTGAAACAAAAGAGGAGAGATTTACTGTTGTCTTCCCCTTCCTTGTAAAAGATAGAAAGTATGGAATTCATCTAACTGAATCCATACGTCTACAGCATAGGTGTCTATGTCTGAGCTCTCTCCCTTTGTAATTGTTGGAGAAAAATAAACACATTCTGTTTATTGTTCATCGCATCCTAAAGTCTAAAACAGATGATGTGCCCTCTAAATATGGGGTTTACTCTCCACTGACCCTAGCCTGATTAGATGTCTGTGTTGTAGAAATCAGTTAGACAAATTGATTCCCACCTAGGATGCCAAAAATAAGTGAATAATAACTGAAAGTTCACCCAGACAGTTTGTTTTCAGGCTCATTTCAATGTATAAAGTTCCAGTGCATAGAAAAGGCCTGACAAGAGTATAAGTTTAATGTCTATCCATTCAAAACTGTTATCTTCCTTTCGCCACTCAATTTCAGAGTTCTGCACTGGGTTTTGCAGAGTAACTGGTGTTACCTGTGTACCCTACATCTTCTTTAACGTAGGTCAGTTTGAACGCCTGACAGCTAAAGGATACTGATATACCAGTTGCTTCATCCCTCTGCCACACTATTGAGCAGCCCATGTAGTGAACATTTTTCTCTCACTCTGCCAATATTACAGCAATTTCACTGTTCTGCGCTGCACTCTGGTAGTGCAAAACCAAATAAATATCAGTCTATCTCTTTGTACTGGACAGCACTAAGATAGTTTTCTCTCTGGGATTCTGCTTTATATTGAAATCTGTGCAAATGCTGGACATAGTGATGAGCCTGAACAAACAAAGTAGTGCTCCACGAATAAAGCAGATCTCTGTTATAAAATGCCTTAATTCAGTTAAAAGGAAGGTTATTGTATGAAGGATATGGAATAATTTTCTTAATGGGGTTCTGGAAGAGTATTCATCAATATCTTAACTATTAGTATGCAATTTATCTTAATTGTTAATTCTAACGGATTTCCTGGGCTAACTCAGCAAAAATTAATTTGTTTCTTGATCACCAACTGCCGATTCTCCACAAATGGGTTTTTAAGCTAAATAATATTCTAACGTCTTATATTTGCTTCTATGGAAGAGCAATTGTTAACCTGGTTAATATTTTCCTTGTAAATCTTAAAGGATTTGACTGGAATTAGAAGACTGAAATTTATTATAAATAATGACTAATAATTTTATAAGCAAGACTGAATGCATTTGTGCTAATAATGGTTTGATAAGAAAACATACTAACAAATTCCAATGTAGTATGCAAAACTATAAGGACTGGTCTAATGTTTTCTTTCAGCTTCTCAATCCTACAATTATTCACTAAATAGTGTATCATTGCAAGGATTATGTTCTGATGTTCTTAAAAATCTTCTTTAAAAATGTTAATTTTAGCATAATACCTCATAAGTGGAGCTAGTTGTAATTAAATTAAATATTTTATTCTCTATCAGATGACATTCCAGTTTACCAGTCTAATTTATTTTTTTTCTTTCATTTGGGCTTTCAAACTGAGAAAAAGGGTACTTTAGGACCTTAAAAGTTGTTCCCAAATGTTTTCAGGCACCATACTGAAGATTCTTTAAATATGTTTTCTAACTTTTTTTGACTTTTCCTACTGAGAACTTAATTCACTTTCTCCGTCTTCATTGCAATGACTTTAAGGACTCCAAATCTAGCTACTACCTTCAGTCACAAAAATACCTTGTTCTCTCTCCATATACAATTTTTCCCCTAATAAATCGACTGAGTTTATGTGCATGGTTTGTGTCCACATGTTAAATCTGAGACCTAGGAAGGATAAGATTCAGTGCTAAATATGCACATTAAAATTCTTGCCCAACTCTGCATGCATATATATGTTTATATTTATTTATATGTTTCAATTTTCAATTATCCATGCTTATTTTAAAACGTTTGAAGTCTGATATTTTATATCCATGTGTTGGGGAGAGAGTAAAGAAGAAAGTACATTCAACTTCCCTGACTGTGAAGCGTGTGAATCTGAGGTGCTTTCTTCCTCTTTCCTCCTCCCTTGTTGCCTTTTGCTGTCCATTGCCCTCCTTTTACTCTTCTGAAAATTTGGTCCCAGTTATGGGTATGATGTCTTTTGAAAGTATACTTTAAGGCACAACTGGGCCATTGCTAATTAATCCTGCATATAATTGCATGTTATTATATAATCAAAAGGATTTTAAGTAATGTCAAAAAAATAACAAACAAGATTCTCTTTATTAAATATATTAGCTATGTAATTTTATAGTCAAAAGACAGAATTAAATAAAATACCTAAACGTTTTAGTTTAAACTTTTAAACTGTTTAACTTTTCTACTGCAGTGTCAGGGAACTTGATTTTGGCCAAAGCTTTAATTGGCTGGTGGTCTAGTGTACATGAAGGTTTAGTGACTTCTTTAAGCCTGGGGCAAGCAATATCAGGAGCCTATTCTGTAGAATGCCGTAGTTGTTCCGGTAATAAATCTCCCATGGAACAGATGAAGGAGAATAAGGGAGATTATATTTAAATAAGGAAAGCCTGACTAAATCAGTATCTTCACTTAGCAGGAAGCAAGGGGACATTTTGATTCCCTGGAAAGTTTCTTTTATAAAATAACATGCTATCAAAAACAAATTTAGTGCTAAATATTGTGAGATGGTCTGACATTCTTGGAATAATAAATTAGTTGCATGTTCTGTGTCCTGCCCTCACTTCCCCTCAGCCCCATAGATACTTCTCTTTGACTGGTTGTCACTTTGGATGCTGATGAGATGTATTAACTGAGGAGTCTGCTGATCGCAGATTGTTTGCAGAATAAAATATACCCTTGTTTTCTGCAGAGCTGAATAGTGAAACGGGTGTGCATAGCAGGTCTTTGGGGTCTAAAAAAGATTCTGCCCCATATTCTCAATTCTAAGGAAAAAATACCACTACAACTATGATAGTGCTTGCAGCTTTTTCTGTAACTTTTAGTGATTTTACCTTTTAGTACTTTTATCAGCTGTAGCTCTCAAACATTTTTTTATTTCACTAGAATCATTACAGCTCTATGCACCAATAGTGCTTTTATCTTCCATGAATGTATTATTTCTATAATACACAAGAAATTCCAAGCAGAAATCTAAAACACCTTTTGGCAATTTAATAATACTGAAGGTGTGCATTTATGAATAGACATTTTTACTAACAATCTAAGATTCAATTGTAGCTTGGTCACAAATCCTCAAGACGAAAAAACACAGAAATGCACCTGCTGCCAGAGCAGAATAGAAACCAAATTGCCAGTAATTTGGAGTCCTGATCCTGCTGTTAGCTTCCCTTTTGTCTTAGAAAAGACAAAGCATGGAACTAAATGCTTTTCTAGTTTATGTTCTTGGTACAGTCATGCTTGTTGACACAATGAAAGCCCAGATTCAACTCACAAAATTTAAATAATAGCTGTGGGTCAGGATGAATCCTTGCAAAAAGAGATTCATGGGAAGCAGGAGAGTTATTTCCAAGGATGGTTTCCTTTGTCTCGTAACACAACAGGAGAATATGACTTGATGCAGAGGGATTCTCTCTTTCTGATTCATACCAAGCTTGCAGTTCCTCCTTCACTTTGTAAATTGGGAGCTACCACAAAAAATGAATAAATTGTTAATACAGCCAAATGCTGATGCAGCCTGTGCACAGAAAAAGATGTATTCTGCACCAATGAGTTAGTATAGATTTTAAATATCTTCATGGACAAATAACTCAACGTAACTACCCAGTGTTCTTTTGAGACAAAACCAGGCTAATACGATCTTTGGATCTTTAAAAAATAAGTAAGCACAAAGAGTTGACTTGACTCACACAGATTTGATGGAATACTGTGTACAGTTCTGGTATGCTCATTTTTAAGATGATTTTACACAAGTTGCAGCATAACAGATTTTGGACTTGTTTTGTATAGGCAAACACTCTGCTGATAGGGCTTTTGTACAGAAATCTGAGTAGTAAATGCTGCTCATTATTACTCTGAAAGCCTGAGTTAACTCAGGAAATAGCTGACATAGATAGGAATGACAAGGGCTCTAGATCTCAACTGCTTTCAGCCTTGTGGTGATACAAAGATGACCAGAGTGTGTGGAAAAGGATGCTTGTGACTATAATATTACATAATTCTAATACACAAAATAAGTATAATAAGCTAGTAAGCTTCAGATGCAGCTCAGGAACACAGGCCAGGAGAACATGAGTAACCTTAAAGTTTTAGTATCTTAGGAGCAGTATAGTTTGAGGACTAGATAAAAATCTCTGGAGTGGTGTATTGGGTTTGTGTGGCAATGTTTTGGTAGCAAGGGAGCTGCAGGGGTGGCTTCTGTGAGAAGCTGCTGGAAGCTTCCCCTGTGTCTGACTCTGACAGAGCCAATGACATCTGACTCCAAGAGAGACCCACTGCTGGCCAATACTGAGCCCATCAGCGATGGTGGTAGAACCTCTGTGATAACATATTGAAGAAGGGGGGAAAAAATCCCCACAACAGCAGTTGCAGATAGAGAGAGGAAGGAGAATATGTGAAAGCAAGAACCCTGCAGACACTGAGGTCAGTGAAGAAGGGGAAGGAGGTGGTCCAGACACCAGAACAGAGATTCCTCTGCAGCCTGTGGCTGTCCCCCTGCAGCCCCTGAAGAGTAACACCTGGAGCAGATATCCACTTGCAACCCATGGAGGACCCCATGCCAGAGCAGGTGAATGTCTGAAGGAGGCTGCGATCCCATGTAGAGCCCGAGCTGGAGCAGGTTTGCTGGCAGGACTTGTGATCCAGTGGGGAACCCATGCTGGAGCAGGCTGTTCTGAAAGGATAGCAGTATATGGTAAATGCCCAAGCTGGAGCAGTCTGTGAACAACTGCAGCTTGTGGGAAGGACTCACATTGGAGAAATTCATGAAGGACTGTCTCCTGTGGGAGGGACCCCACGGTGAAGCAGGGGAAGAGTGTGAGGAGTCATGCCCTTGAGGAGGAAGGAGCAGAGGAAACAACATGTGATGAACTGATCACAACTCAGATTCCCTGTTTTCCTATGTGGCTTCAGGGAGGAGGTGGAGAATTCAGGAGTAGAGTTGAGCCCAGGAAAAAGGGAGGGGTGAGAAGGTGTTTTTAAGATTTGGTTTTATTTCTCATTATCCTACTCTGATTTGAATGGTAATAAATGGAACTAATTTCCCCGAGTCAAGTTTGTTTTGCCTGCGATGGTAATTGGTGAGTGATCTCACAGACCTTTTCTTGACCCATGAGCCTTTTGTTATATTTTCTCTCCCCTGTCCAGCCGAGGAGGGGGAGTGACAGAGCAGCTTTGGTGAGCACCTGGTGTCCAGCCAGGATCAACTCGCCACAAATGACCATCTAAAAGAACTGAATCTGCTTTAGTCCATCATAAATATATAGTAATATGCTTAAGTGCATAAATATTCTTGTGGACTGAAAATATTGCAAAGTACAAAAATATAATTAGCATGAATGGCTAGAACCCAAAGCCAGACAAGTTCAAGTTCAAAATTAAGCATAAAATTACACCCTTAGTAATCCATCACTGGAGCAGATAATCAGAAGGATGTAATAGATAGTTTGCCCCTGTACTCAAACCAAATCACCATGCCATTCTGGCAGGCAGATTTTGACTAAGATACAGCTTTAGCTTAAAACTTACTTATTATGGCAACACCATAATGAAAAAGAAAAAAGAAAGACTACAGTGAGAATGCTGAATTATTCAATCTGGGTTTAAATTATATAAATTTTAATTATAAGAGGATAAAAAGGAAAATTCTCCATAAAAAAGAGAAGAGAAGAGAAGAGAAGAGAAGAGAAGAGAAGAGAAGAGAAGAGAAGAGAAGAGAAGAGAAGAGAAG
>JAOTQQ010000001.1:39537002-39569466 GCA_026546715.1 Gallinago undulata
AAAGAAAAGAAAAGAAAAGAAAAGAAAAGAAAAGAAAAGAAAAGAAAAGAAAAGAAAAGAAAAGAAAAGAAAAAGCAGTTTTCAGGGGCAAAATTTACTATGCCTGCATAAGGGGGTCTTTTTAATTTTTTCCCGAAAATAAATACTATTATACAGAATAGCATAAGAGAGTGTATTTGTTTTCCTGCTATTCCCCTCAGTTCTGCTTTATTTTGTTTCCTTAAAAGAGTGAAAAACAAAATATATATTTCCTTGAAACCTCATTTTGGTTAAGTCAGCATTTTTTGTCAGCATATTCTTTGCCCAACTTCTTCCAATTATAATCTTAATATTGCATCCACTACAGTGCTGACTGCACCATCAAAACCCTAGTAAAGGGGGTAAAAAAAGAGGAATTATTGCTAGTTGAACAAATCAAAAAGAATAAACTAGATTATGGCTTGTATTTATGTGAGACAACATGATTTGGAATGGCTGGATTTTGTTTCTGTTAGCTGAAGTAGACTGGTACATAAAGTGTCTGACTTTTGCATAAAATCAGAGCTTTAAAATAATTTAGTATTTTAAGGATTTGTGACTTCTGGTCAGTCTTTTCCTGCAAATACATTAATGCCTCTGACCTTCTACTTCTGCACATTAATGCACTGTTAATTAAGACAGTATTGCACTTTATGCAGAGATTCTTTTCAACTCCATTCATTTGAATCAAATTACATTTTTAATAGCATTATCTTGAAGGTCAATACTTTTTCTTTGGCATAAACTTTTAAATCCTGGATAATGGAATGGCAGTTTTCAGAGCAGGGAGGAGCAGCGAGAAAAGCTATTTGCAAATAATGCCATTTCCATTCCAAAATGTGTTGGCCTTATCAGCTGCATAATTTAGCTTCTTTTTTCCCCTTTACAATGCTCTTCTGTAGAACCTGCTGAAATCTATTAGTACCATGTGCCTGTGGGTGACCCAGGGCCAGGCTTTTTGTGAAAAGAGGTGTCAAACATCACACCTGCTTGTGAGAAGTAAAACCTTATCACAGTTTAAAGAGCACATCCCGGAAGATAATCCTGCTTGCTCTCATGGCCTCTTGGCATTCCTTTCTATGGTCTTCCATTATCACCTCATAAAGCCTCTGAACCTAACACAGAGGTGGAGCGTTCATTTTTCTTTAATTTTAAGATGTCTGATGAACAACTAGCCTTCCAGTCGTTAATCTGTAGTCCACAGTAATTTAGGGTTATTTATTCAGATAAAAAGTCCAGCAAGGGTCATTAGAAAGGTAGTGCATTTAAACCGCTCTTTTATTTTTATATTATTATTCCAAGGAGAATGTACCATCATTTCTGTTCAAAGACACTCTTTTCATTTTGAGCCATACAAGCCATAACCCCAGCATCTTAAAGGTTCACTTTCTCAAAACAGAAGAATAGTGGTTGCTCCACAAATGTGCCTCTTTTGATTATTGCTATAGAAACAAAAACCTTTATGTGAGTGTATTTGTAGAGACAGGTCCCTGTGCATACTTTTAAAGGGATACTTTCTCATATTTAGAACTCTCAATTCTGACATTTCTGTGAAAAATCCCCCAGAAAAGGATGGAAATATCCTGCTGAGGAGAGAAAGGATGAAGAAAGCATGTGTACGTTTCAAAAGAGAAGTAGAATTTCACAAAGTTGTGTAAGCCTTTTATGTTGAATGCTATTTTTGATAGTATAAGCTAATATCCAGGCCAGTAAACAACATGGGTCTGCCTGTGCAGTTGATATTTGGTGTTGGGTTGGGGAGACTGTCACTGGAGGCAAAGAGAAATGTCAGTTTAACAAAAATGTTGATGCTGATCCCCTCCATGTGTACATGTGATCCTCAGCACAAGCACCAGTGGTCACACTTTTGAAAGGGAGCTCACTATCTTGCCTGAATATAACCCTGCTTTTACCAGCTTGAGGGAAAAACATACAGAATCTACAGAATCAAACATATGAACTAATATTTTCCCAACACACTTTTTTATATCTAGACAGCTTTTCTACATTGCCATGGCAAGACAGGGCTTGTTTACAGGGGGAGTTTGTCTAAGCATAGGACAAGCTGTCAGAGTAAAAAAGGATCTGTGAAATGAGGGCTGACAAGGGGTTTTATGATCACCTGGAGAGCATCAGTGATTCTAAAGATGTTATCTGAAGAAGGAAAGACTGAAGATAGAGAGAAAGAAACTGAAGAGGAAGCAGCTAGAACAATCCAAAAGGCAGTCCTAACCCTATCTGCAAAGACTACACCCAGGTACAAAAATAAATGATGTAGGATCATTGGGAAGGGAAAGGAAAGCCAAAATAACTACAAATTTGAGAAAAAAAGAGGCAAACAAGTGGTTAGAACAAAGGTTCTGTTCTGCAGTCAGAGTCTAAAGGTGAGGCAGGACTTGGGGATAATTCTGTAGGTCAGGGTCCTGCCAGTAGGATAAACATGAAAAGGAAACTGCAGTGGCAACTTTAAAAACCAACAGAAACAGAGAGTAAGCTTTAGATTGACTATGTGTTCAGAAATATTTGAAATGGTACAGGGTTGGTAGATCACAGCTGGTGGACAGAAATATTTTTGAGATATATACAGATGGCAAATATAAGAAACAATACAGAATAGAAGAATTGGGGGGGGGGAGTGGAATTGGAAACAAAGGTATGTTTTCAGCAGAGAAATGCATGAGAGAGTTATTACATGTGTCTCAAGAAAATGTCAAGAGATGGGTTGCTTTGTCTTAGGGATATTGGCCATAGGACTTCATTATTTCTGTTATTACCTACCTTCAGGCAGCCAACTTGGAGAATTTTGGTCTTAGCGTTTACAATCATAAGCCAAGAATAAAATCCAGAAAGCTTTGAAAGTGATTCCAGTAAGGTCAGGATTCTCCCCAGTCAGCAAATCTTGTAATTACTTCTAACAGAACATCCTTAGGAGCACCCATCACTTCCCTGTATGGCTAAAGCTAGAGAAAGGGAGCTGGGGCAGGTGGTCTTACATGTCAGAGGTAATACAGCATTGGGAAGAATGAAACCCATTGCATATAAAGCCAAGTGTACTTGAAATCTAATTCAATAATCATTATTAATCTAGATGTGGTTGCCACAGGAAATAATACATAAGAATACTTTTATACAGAAAAAAATATCTCAATAATAGTAACGATCCAGTTAAAATTGAAATACACACATTTTATCCCTTTCCTGATGATGTTCTCATCCTTGCACTGCTCCACTGGGTTGCAAAGTTGGTAGCTCCATAGTGCTGGTGAGGTCGTTATGATGAGATGTCAAGCTCTAGTTCTTTCCTAAGGAGGCATATGGTGGTGTTAGTTTCCTCTTTCCCCTTCACTCTAGGATTCAATTACAGTAATTTTATACATTTGGTAACATGCTTTTACACCCTTGTTCTTTATTAATCTGTAGCTGCATTCAAATTTACTGTATGTGGTAACTTTTATGTATTAGATGCTCTTTCTTTTTTCCATCGTTACCTGTAAAATCAATTTTATCTAGCTCCAGGTATGCATTTCTTCAACTGACCATCGGTGAGTTGTTTATAAATGTGGGGTCTCCTGTGTCAAGCGATTACCCCATCTCTTACCGTCCCATACTTGCACTTCTCTATGCTGCACGCATCTGGTGGTCTCAGTTCTCAAAGCTTCTGCTGTTGTACCAAAGCTGCTTCTATGTCCCTACTACTTCATTAGGTTAGAGGTGGTACCATACAAAGATAAACAGAACTAAAGGAAAATTCACCTTATACAACTGCTCAATTAGAAAAAATGCTGTTAGAGATAAAGCAAGTAAAACAAATCTGCAGGTAGGTCAAGAAAAGCTCAGGCAGAGTGGACCTGACAGCCTTTGTCCCAAGGCCTTGCAAACTCTGTACAGAGCTTATCTGTTACTTGCAATGGCAAGGCAGTATTACAGGTTGACACAGTTACAAGGGAAGTTAAAAGAGGGAAAGTTGAATTAGTTCCTCTTAGAATTTCTTCAAGTTTTCTACTTCTGAAATCTAGAGCTTTCCCAGCTGCAATGCCGAGAAAGTAGAAACTTCACAAACTGAAACTCATTTCTGTACTTCATCCAGTTTATAGTGTTATATTAGAAAGCAACCTCTGAGATTTTTTGTCCAAAATCAATAAAGTACACAAACTCTTCTTATCACCCTGGCCTATGGCTTTCCTTAGCAGAAATACTTTTTTCACTCATCAGTCTTTTGCCTTTTTTCCATACAAGTACATCTGGTTTCCATGAAATGCCCGAGGTAACATAAGAATGGAATATTTCCTATGAATTGTATATCAATATCTTTTATTATGGGATTGCTTATTTCCACTATGTTAGGAGCCAAAACATAGCAAAACCTATGTCTTTCTTTACTTCTCTTACCAAAGATCAGGTATTTAATAGCTTTGATTTATTTCAGTCTGAACTGCCACCATCAGAGGAGGGCACCAAACACTCCCTTATTTGATGTCTGCAGATTCTTTAGATTCTGAAGTAAAGATTTTAACATATGGATGAGAAATGGTAAAATAACAATCTATTCTCTTTTTTTATCCTAATGCACAATGCTCCTGAAAACAGATGTTGTTCTCTGTTTTCTCTGTGGTATGAATGACCTTTCTTCTAATCCTTTCCTGTAACTCTTCCTGGATTTTAAATCCTTTGAAGCTGCTGCCTCACCGACCCAGAGCTTCAAGCAATACAAAATATTGCTGATGTAACACAGCATTTAAGTTCATGGTGGAGCTGATGATGAACCAGATTATTCTTCTACTGACATGAAGTTTCAGACAGAAAAATCGATCACCTCCTCTCTACCCTCACCTCTCCAAACTGACACAAAAATACATTGAGGGTTTTTTTTTGTTTGGTTGGATGGGGTTTTTTAGATAAAGGATTATTTTCAATTTAATTAGAAGTGATTTTTTTTAAGGTGCATGTTGATTTGAATAAGGCTATCTTCTTCCCTGGAAAATCTTCACAGTATAATTTCTACCACATCCAGTTTATACGTTTTTGCTGTTCTTATTTATGCTGGAGTATCTTCAACACATAACAAATTTGTGAGAATCTGAACCATCACCCGCAAATCTGCTTCTGAGGGAATGTTTATCTTTAATTCTCTGAGTCTACTCCCACCTGCAGACTCTATCAGTAAATAACATGAGCCATTTCTACTGTTGGTGAGAATAAAACTTTTTTTTTGTTTCTGAGTATATTATTGGAAGTTCAAGAATACTTTAATTTTCCTGGGTAAAACATATAATAACAAAGCTGAATCATTACTAGCAATGTTATCACAGAATCACAGTGAATCACAGAAAACAAACAAAAATCCCAACCAACCAAAAAGCCAGCTGTTTCATTCAGAAACCAAATGAAGAGTAACTCCAAACTTCCTTGAATTTGAATGATTATAATGAAAATAACATTTAGGTGATTTCAAATCTGAACTCTAAGCTTTTTTTTACTTTTTCTTGGTTAAGTTTAAACTTAAAAAAATGGTAGCTGAGTTCACGTAGAAGCAAGCACCTTTTAAGAGCCTTTAACATAAAGCTTCAAAATTCTTCATAGAAAGATACATTTTTAAAGCCCCCTCCTACTTGACTGCAGCTAGTGTAAATTTAAGTGGTATATTATGTGCAGTTTTAGTGACACACAGAAATTAAAGTATGAAATTTTCTGAAAAGTCTGAGAATTCTGAATATTCTGTGCTTATTCACCCAGAACCCAAAGCACTTGTTTATAATTCAGGGAGATGTTCCCATATTTCTTTCAAAACTAAAATTCCATCTTGTCTGAGAAGAAAAAAAGTGGTCTGTGAACTTACATCCTTTCTGAAAATTGATATTTGGTGTATTGGTTACATTGATAATGGAAATAAACATTTTGATTTGCAAAATATATTAGTACAATACATTTTTTTCTATAGTTTAAAATTACTTATTACTTTGAAAATACAGTATGGTAAGATCTTCAACTGGCAAACATGTAAGTATAAAAAATAATAAATGTTTAATCCTTAATTTGTTTGTTCTTTGTTAAGATTCTTGTTTGGGACTAATGCTTTTTGGCTGAGTTTTGTTTTGGAATAAAACAATAATGTAGACCACTTGAGCAAGTGTATTTCTTAGTAAATAGGCTAGCCAAAAGTTTTCAAAATCCCTGAATAATTAACAGGTATTTATAAGAAGTAGCTCTACAAGGAGTAGATTCACTAAAGGACATTTAGTCAGCCTTAATAAAGCCAGGGACCTTCGAGGTGATCGCAAGTCAAGTAGAACATTCAAACAAGGGCAGAAAGGGAAACAGCAGACCAAAGCTGATTGCCAACCCCTACTGAACTTCACAGGAGAAAGCCCCCACACTTCTGTCAGTCCCAGCATCACTCCTGTTGTAAGTACCTAATCAAAATACTTATAACTGTATTCCTCTGTGGAAAGAAACTGCTTCATTATAACTGGTGATAAAGCTCAAAATACTATATGAATGTTAATTAGTCTTAAGTTTTAACAACGTTTCTTCCCAGCTAAATTGCTTAAGTGCTCTATGAGCCTATTAAATTTCCGAGTTCAGGTTTTAACTCCAGTTCTCAGTGTGTGTATTTATTTGATTGTTCAATATGACAATGCTCAAGATTATACTTAGCAAGAACTACATGTATTCTAAGCAAATCTCTAACGTGCATCTGTGTCTACTCATTTCCCCCATATAAAGGAAAGAACCTGTTCTTTGTGCTCAAGGCATTCTGACTGTTCCAAGTTCCTAAGAGTGTCATTTACTTTGGCTGATCTTTGTAATGCTTGTTTGGTTCAGACCACTTGGTAAAATGTCTATGCAAGGCACTGTGAAGAATTGCACCTGCATCAGCCACTTGTGGCTGACCAATTTATGAGAAATATGATGGCCCTGAGATTGGCTTCTTATTTACCTTCTCTTATTAAGTAGGCAATAAACTAGAAGATAAATGAAATCAAATGTCCTGTCCATTTTTCTGTCCATTATCTTTTATGAGTTTCAGAAAAGCACAGCAATGAGTGATTTACCTGGTTAATTTGTCAGACAACTAGAAGCAATGGCTAGTTAGCTATACATAATGTATTGGTAAAGGTAGGGTTCCAGGACATTTCTTCTGTGAAAGAACTACTGTTATTTCAGAAACTATTAATTCTGAGATATTTCTAATATCATGCATATACAGATGTAATAGAGCTATTAAAAAAAATGATGTGAAGAAAAGACCTTGACCCAAATTCATCCCTGGGGTAGTTTCAACAGTTAGAGAGGAGTCATGGTAGGAATATAGCTGACCCTCATGTCAGTATATATAAAAATCTCAGTGATTTTTAAAGGTAGTAGAAAAGACTTAGTGAAATTACAGATGTTATTTAAATAACAGCTTGATTCAAGAGGATGTGAACATACGCTCAAGCATTCAGTTAATGTTATGGAGTTCAAGACCCTGAATAGAATGAGCACTTAAAACCATGGCAAGTATTTTGATATTTTATTGAGCTGGTACCCAGTAGACTGTGGTGAATAACGGACAAGGAAATAATGGTCTTGGCTAGTTTGAGAGCAAATTAAAAATAAGATAATTCTGAAATAAATTGTAACAGTGAAAGTTATGTATTACAGATGCAATTTCAAACAAGGTACTATTCTAAGTCCTTCAGAAATGTTTAGTATATTTTCTCATTGGCTGATCTTGCATGTAGGCAGGATAAGAGGTCTTCAGGAGGCATCAGAGGTGCAATGATTCTGGTAGGGACTGGCAAAGAGGAAACTGAAAAATAGCAAAGGACTGTTCTGAGGAACAGAATGGAGGCTGCAAAACACAGCAATTCACAGGTAATTCTCCTTCATTGTTTACATGGTGAAAAGCTTAAGGCAAGGAAGAGGATGGTTCCTAACCACATTCATATATCATAAATATAAAACACAGACTTGCTCTCAACCTTTCTGGCCAAGTGCAGATCCTTTGCAGATCTTCTAACTGGACATAACCTTCTTCTGGATACTCGTCTAGTCCTTGTGAGTATGTCTGAGTTTAAGAGTTGTGGTTTCTTTTGTGTCTTCCCTGCAGTGTGGCAGCAGCCATTATCCAGCAGTGGAGGCTCATGTCCTGGGAACAATGAGTTGCAGTGCCATTGCTTCTGAGGGCCAGCTGCTCTGATGTTGAGTCCCCCACAGGGACCTGGTTACTCTACCCTTTATACGTGGATATATGGGATGGCAAACATGACTGCTTCCCTCCAGTAGTGCAGAAGGTGGATCCCATCCAAGAAGTACAGCAGCCGACATATTGTCACTGCATCTTCCTGCTGCTGGAAAAATATTACACTTTGTTGCTGTGGCTTCTTTTTTTTTTTTTTTAATTACTTCCGTTTTCCACTTTAATTACTTTCAGTTTTCAGTTTTCCAAGGTGTATCTGCACCTTGCTGGTGAGAAAGTCTCTGATCATGAGCTTCATAATTAACATCTTACACACCCTACTTCAACTCTCAGACTGGAGAAATCCCCCCATGACAGGGGCAATTCCTCCGTCACTAAACTTACCTCTTAAAGGCATATAATTCACAGAAGATGGTGCATTTGAGAGCTGGAGGAGGTGACACCACTTCTTCCTGAAGAATTTTGCCAGTGATCTCAAACCAATGTACTGAAAATTAGAATTTTTTTTTGAGAACTCGGATCAAATGAGAGAAAATCAATAATGAAGTAAAATAAGACTCCCATGAAATCTAACACTGACAAGAACTGGAATTTCAGAAACAGATGTAAGAAATTTCGTATGCATGCAGTCATGGAGAGCAAAACTGTAGGAAGTGCAGATAAAGTAACTTGCAGCTGACAAGATCTACTGGTGTAATAAATTTCTGGACCACAATGAACATATCAGGAACCTAAACATGTTTAGGTAAGGACTTTTCAGTATAGAGCTTGTTAGAGATTACTCATTTTAGAAGGTCATGTAAAAAAATCTGCTACTTGCTTCCCACTGGACAAGGCAATACCATAAATAGGGTTTTCTATTTACTCTGTAAGAATAAAATTCCAAAGAATGAAGAAAGCCCAGCATAATTTCTGCTTTTGATGATCTATTTTATGAAAAATTGCTCAATTGGAACCTGCAAAAATATCCGTTAATATAGACAGAGGAGTTGTACAGAGTTATGTTCAAAAATAAAGTCCTATCTCTTATAAAAAGAGATAATAATCTGCCATTTAGAAATAAAAAAAAAATAATCTAAAACAATACCCAAACTGAAATCTACAGTTACTACTATAGAGAAAAGAAGAATCACAGAAGCCTCTCTCTATGAATGTCTGTCAGCTTAAGGTTGAAGATGAGTATGAAGAAATGCTGCCTGGGCACCACAAGCGTGTTGGAAGTGACCATTAAAAAGATCTCAGATAATGAAGTATCCTCTTCCCCTTGACAGAGATGATGAACATGGATGAATGACCTGGCTAATATTACTTGGTCTGAAAGCATTGAGATCTGCTTGCTGAGCTATTACATGTTAGTGGATGTCATGCAGAAAAACAGGATCAAATACATCATCTCTGTTCATCATAGGGCTGTGCTGAGAGCATTTGAAATACATTAGCCTCCAAATGCACCAGATACTTCAATTTTAACAGTTTATATGTTACTTTTTTGTAAGCAATGAATATCCTGTTGACCACACAGTTATTCAGTGACATACCAAAAGTCATAACAGAAATCTGGAACTACTTCTAATCAAAAAGTGTGGTACTCTTGCTACTCTGCGTATTAGAGAAAAAAAAAAAGTGTTCATAAGTATTTTGACAAAGCTCCTATTCACTCTTACCTACAAGCCTTTAACATTTTGTTGTACTAAAGAGAAAGAAAAACATAGCAACTCAAGGAACATTATTAAAAAATCTGGTAAAAGATTTGATGTCAAAAGGGAAAGCTTGTGAATTTATGTATACAATTTTCCATCTGAAATTCTATTTAGATATCTTTGGTTCATTCTGGAAAGAACTAAATGAAATGTGTTGCCTTTACTTGCCTATCAGCTCTGCAGAAACAATTAAACACTTGCATTATGGAATGAAAAGGAAAAAGTACAATTCGTTTTCACTTCACAGAGAAAGTCAAAGATTTAAATTTATGGACTATCACTTAAATAGGCCTCATGTTTAAAATATGGCTCTTGCATATTTTGGACAAAATTTATGTGTCAATATACTATTCCCCAAAACAGATAGAAGACCATTCCACACAAAGAAATGGCTGATGGTAGAAATGTCCAATAAATATCTCGGAACTGAAAATAGCAAGAACATTTTTTATGTATAATGCAGTACATTTTATGAGGGAAAGTTTTTGTAACATATACAGAATTACACACTATTTGCCCCTTAGTGTTAATAGAAGCTGTTCATATCACTCCCTGCATGCCACGCTGAAAGTAGTTTGCTCCCCCAGGTCTAGCAGTTAAAAAGAATTTGGTATTGCAGACTTTTGACTGATTCAGAACAACAGAGAGATAAATGGATGTTTAATCCACAGGCGTTGCAAGTCACATTGGAGGCCTGATCCTAAAACCCACTGAAGTCTGTGGGAAGCTTTCCATTGCTTTTAATGGGCTTTAGATCAGGCTCCCAGGCATCGCTTGGCAAAGCCACACTTAAAACATCTGACAGTGTTTGTATTACAAGCCTCCACTCTCACTGGGTTATAATCTCAGTCATAAATATTCACTCTGGACTCAGCTCTCATCGTATTCTGTAGACTAATTTTCAAAAGTGGGTTTGATAGTTCATAAATTATTATCTGCACAGTTTCATTCTTTTAATGGGAATACATACATGGCTACATACAGAATACTTACTTGTGTGCATATATATTGATATATGTGTGTATATGCATACTGAATGCAGAATGACATACTGAATAACTCATCACAGTGTGGACAGGTTGGCCACCACAGTCCCATTGGAGCCTCTCCCCATTTCTTTGTCACACAAACCCTTTGACTGCATGCCAGTGCCCCTCCACTCCATCTCTCCCCCGAACTTGAGACACAGGAAGAAATTGCCCCTCTAAAGATGCCTGTGTTCAATTGTGCATCAGTACGTACCTCTGGTTGAACTCTCAAGGCTTCCACTCTAGGCAAAGGAGGTTCCAGTCAATACAGTCCATCACACCTGGAGTGATCCATCTCAGCCTGAGATATCAGGTAGAAAACAGCTCCCTAGACTTCACAGACTGTATTGGCTCCACTGGCTATAATGGGATCTTAGAAATGTAGTTCACAATAAAACTTTAATTTACATGTTTTAATCTTGAAGGACTTCCAGCTGTGATGCTTACATCTGCTGCCAGAAAACTGGCTGGAGCCATCCATGCTCATTGCAAAGAGGCATAAAAAACTGGAAACCAGTATGAGTAACTTTTTACCCTCTTCTCCATTTCCCACATTTTTGAGAATTCCTGCTGTCTCATCCTCTCCACCTCACCAGGACCTTTCCTAGGGAGCACTGGGGTGTTGCTATTGCTCCAGCTCTGACATTCATTTCATAAAGCAACTGATTTGGATGATGGAGTCCAAAAGCTCATAATCCGCCAGACTCAGGGCAAGAGTAATGAGCTGTCGAACCTGAGGATGTGAGACATTAATCTCTGATACCCTGTGTCAAGAATGAGCACCCACAGTGCAGCAGTACCTTGCCCTCAGGTCTCAGAGGGAGGGGCAGAATTGTTCTGTTTCTGCTAAGGAAGCTGCACCATCTGTTTATGTCACCCTCTCTGAGTTGCAAGCATCTTCCTACCTCTTTAAGAAACCCCTGGAAACTGGTGTGGGAATCCAGGAGCCTGCTGAACAGTGGACAGCTGCCCAAGCATGTGCCGTTCCTCCAGAGCAGATCAGGGCAAGTATGCATTTGATCACCTCAGGTGCCCACAGTGGTCCAGAATCACTTGGCAGATTGGCTGTGCAAGATGTAGTGAGATGTCCATTTGAGTCCCTGAGTAGCTCAGCATCTGGGAGTAAGTAGTGAAGGTTTGGTAGGTCTGTGCCAGATACCAGCCTCCAGCTCTGACACACTGACATCCACTTGTCCCTCTAGCCACTGCTTTTCCCGTGTGAAGATACAAGGAGTTCCCACAGGGCCTGAAGATCCTTCTCCTGTGTTGGACTACCAAGATGATCTGAAGGGGAAATGCAGAAAATTTAGCTTGGCTGAGACTTATGTAGCTCAGGAGTTATATGGTCACAGTTAAAACAGAAGTATGATTGGACCCAGCTGCTGCCTTAGTTTACTCCCTTGGTCAGATGACCGAGAACAGATGACTTGGGTTTCTTTTTCACATTTTACTATTAAAACATACCTTCGTATGATAGACTTTGGCATCAGCTGTTTTATTTGGCCCCTATTCCAGTGGCATGTTGACTTTTTCACTCCTTTATCAAATATCAGTACCCTTATGAACACTTTCCAGATAAATCCATCAAGTTCCTTTTCTCTTTCATGTCTCACTAACTCTGTCCCTGGGATAGAACAAACCCGTTCTCTCCTCAGTCAGTTCTGGGAATGCACATTAGCACAAAATTACATGACTTGTGCTTTTGCACCTGGTTAAATGAGGTACAGGTTAGTTTAATTGCAAATCTTTGAGGGAACAGCCTTGAAGCACGCACCTTGGCATGTGTAAGTTCTCAAGGTTTAATGCTCTTTATAGCCTTTCAGTAAGGCTTGTAAGAATGACTTTGAATCAACTGACAATAATGTAACCTGTACAGCAAAAATAAAAGTGCTGCAAAAGTATTTTCCTGCTTTACTTTTAAACTGCTTGTTAGGAAAAATGGAAATATTTAATGCAAAAATACTTTAATTCTTAGATACCTATTATGATTAAAATATATTAAGTTGAGTTTCATAAGGCCAAATTTTCCTTACGAAAGGTGGGGTCAAAGTTGCAGGGGATGGGGGTTGGGTTATTGTTTTGTTTTGCTTTGGGTTTTGTCCTTTACTTGAACGAAATGGATGGCTTCTATGATGATTCTGTACACAAAATTAGGGGCAAAAAGCACATGTGAAGGATTTCAGACATCTCACGGTTTAATGTAATAGATGATATTGTACTCTCCATGATTAAGAAAAAACAACCCTAAGGTTCTTTAGTGTTTATATATTGCTATCTAGTCTCCATCAGCAAATGATTTAATCAACTGTGACTATAGCCAGACAGTAAACATATGTTACTCCTCCCTCAAGAAGCAGTAGATCTACCCTTGTTTGTTGATTCAAGCATGGTGTACACTTCAAAATTATTAGCCAGTCACCCGTGCTCTTAAATACAGAGAAGAAGGTCTATCTGCTTGCAGAGAGAACTGCAAGGTAGAGAAGAAAAGATCTGAAGAAGCAAGGTGGCAATTATCCACCTGAGAATGGGAATTATTTGCCAGACTGTAACTATACTGCTAGATTTTTATGAGAACACTCTTGGCAAGAAAACACTGCCTTACTTTGCTCCCAGAAGCATAGGCTGCTGAAAACGACACTGTGGAGCAATGAAGCCATTGATGCACTGATGCTGTAACATCATTTTCTGGGGAGTCACTTGCTGGAGGGCATGTTTCACAGCATGGCACTACAAAGCAGTGGTTACTTTTGGTTATATGAGCATTACATATAAATACACTCAGCATGTAACAAACTAACCACAAAGATGATAGACATGTTTATTCTCCTTTAATATTTTTCTGCTTTTCTTCCTTAGTGTTTCTCCAATGCACTGAGGTGCTTGATGCTCCCCTTATTACACAATTTGTATTCTTTTCTCACAATCTTCTAAACGTGCTGTCATTTAATTGGTGGCTCTGCTACAAACAGGGACCAACAGTAGGATTTTCCAGGGCTGAAAGACCTAATTCACATTAATTAGAGGTTATACCGCTGCAGCGAACTCCTCTGATACCAGCACTGCTGGCACTCAAGGTCATGCTAAAAGTTGTGGGGGTCTCATGTCACACCAAATACTGGCAGCACCCAATCTGCTTTCTCTTCCGCAGTACTTTTAGTGGCAGTGGCTTTACCATCTTGTTCTTTGAACCAAAGAGGGAGGCTTTTTCTTACAATTTCCCTGAGAAACAAGGAGGGAACTGCTAAAACTGAAACCCCATCATCAACAAAGTATCACACTCAGAAGCCATATTAATTGTTACCCGTTTCCCTCTCTCTGCCTCAGTGGGCCTGCCAAAGCTAGGATCCCCCTTTTTCGGAGACTGGAAGAGCAGCCGTAGTCTTGTACCCATCAAATATGACCTTCAGTAGTCCCCCCCCTTAGAGGTACTGAGTCCTGCACTGTGATTCTTCTGCTGGCTCAGGTGAAGCTGCTGCCAGGTAGCTGCTCCATTACCCAGGTCCATCTCAATGAGTACTCTGTATACCACATACCAGGAGAATTTACTGGGTTGCTATTTTGGCTTAGCCTTTAAGGTGAGGCTTGTCAGCCTCAATTCAATCCCTGGGAAGGTAATGGAGCAAATCCTCCTGCAAACCATCTCCAAGTATATTAAGAACAAGAAGGTGATTGAGAGTGGACAGCATGGATTTACAAAGAAGAAATCATGCTTGACCAACCTAATACCCTTCTGTGATTAAATTACTAGCCTAATGAATGAAGGGAGAGCAATAGATATTGTTTATCTTGAATTCAACAATGATTTCAACATTGGACACTGTTTCCTGTAGCATCTTCACAGACAAATTGAGGAAGTACTGACTAAGTAAATGGACAGTGAAGTGAACTGAAAATAACTGCTGACCTCAAATGGTTGTGATCAACAGCTCAAAATCCAGCTTGAAGCCAGTCTCTGGTGGTGTAGCCCAGCGGTCAATACTGTGATGAATACATTTTAACATCTTTATTAGGGACCTGGATGATGGGACAGAGTACATACTCAGCAAGTTTGCAGGTGATATAAAACTGTGGAGTGGGAGGGGGTGAAGTGGCTGATATGCCTGATGGCTGTCCTGCCTTTCAGAGGGACCTTTATGAGATGGAGAAATGGGCCAGCAGAAACCTCATGAAGCTCATCAATTGGACACACAAAGCCCTGCGCCTGGCAAGGAATAAGCTCATGCACCAGTGCACACTGGAGGGCGACTGATTGGAAATCAACTTTGTGAGAAAAGACCTGGAGGTCCTGGCAGACACCAAGCCAGCAATGCATTCTCACAGCAAAGAAGGCCAGCAGCAACCTAGACTATATCAGGAAGAGTGTCACCAGTAGATTAAGGGAGGTGATCTTTCCCTTCTACTCAGCCCAGGTGAGACATTTCCAGGGAGCTGAGTCCATTCCTGGGCTCCCCAGTACAACAAAGACATAGAGATTCTGGAACAGGTCTTATCAATGTGTACAAATACTTGATGGGAGTAAGAAAGACAGAGCAAACGTCTTTTCAATGGAACCCAGTGACAGGACACAAACTGAAACACAGGAGGTTCCTTCTGAACCTAAGAAAACATTTTCTTTTCACTGTCAGGGTAGCCATGCACTGGCACAGATTTCCCAGAGAAGTTGTGAAGTCTCCATCCTTGGACATACTCAAAATATGACTGGACACAACCCTGAGAAACCTGCTGTAGGTGACCTTGCTCTGACCAGGGGGTTGGACTAGAAGATCTCTAGAGACCCCTTGTTACCCCGATTGATTTCTGACTGGTTTTGATTTGAGGAGCTCAAACATCTGTTCTGCTTTGAATAAGCCATATTACTGTTCTGGTCTTCAATGTTATGAAAGGAAAAAGAGGTTTAAGTACTTTTACTACTGAGAACTTTAATTATTGTGTAATATAAGCAATATTTGCCTCTTCTGTGGTTGCGTTAAAGCTCTATCCTGCCCATCACCAAAAGAATCCCCAAACAATGAAAACAAAAAAAAAACCACCCAAACACCCAGAAAATTATATCCATTTTGGGAAAAGTCACTTCTCTTGATGACATACACTTATTCTGCTCTCAGAAACCTATGGCACCAAGTCCACAAACCACTCAGGTGAAGAAAGAACTAGTTTGTAAATGCCTTTCAGGTTTTGGCAGGAAACCAATGCCAAACTGCTGTCCTGTGAGCTGTAGAACTTGTCCAGGTATGCTGAAACAGTTGTAAGTGGCTGAAGAATATTTCAGTAAAAAGTGTGGAGCCTATACAGATTACCTACTTACAGGGTTGCACCTAAGTATCTCACTTGCAGCTCTCTTTAGGTACCTCTTTTGGCTGTAGCTCTTTAAATCCCCTGATTCTGGAAAAAGTGTGAGGAACTTTGTGAAATCCCAGATTTGCCAAGTGATGATGGCAAATTTGTATCTCAGGAGTGGCAGAGGAGTCTGTCAGGCTGCAGAAATTAGCATCATGCCCAGGATCAGAACTGGCAGCTGGGCTGCAGGAGTCTCTGCTGGCGCAACAGCTGCTACCCATCCATATCACGTGCTTAGAGTCATTCGGTCCCTTTATCTCTGTAAATATAACTCTGTTGATCCTTCTTCTGACCCTACTGCTTTCCATATTTATTCTGTATTAGTGTGGAGATGCTTTCAGCAGTTCTTGTGGGAAGATCAAGCAATCCATAGTGTCCCTACAAGGGCTACAACAGCACAGTGATAACTTTTTGAACCACTAAGATGTTTCATCCAGAAGAAACGTTTATGGCCACCTTAATGACGTTGAATCTTTTGGTTGTTCAACAAAGTCTTGCTCCTGAGCTATAAATTACTTTTCTCTGGTGTCTTTCCTACAAATGTAACAGCAAATAGCTCTGTTCTAAGTTTAGTATGTGGCCAGCTAAGATTTGCTCTCTCAGTGCCTAGTGAAAATGATGACAGATAAATCTCCAGCCATCTGGAATAATTGAACCCTTACATGGAAGTTAAATATATTACAAAAATGTGAGGTGAGGGTAATCAATATTGAGTAGGAATAAAAGTGTGGTTTGAATGACATCCATAATGCTCCATTGCAGTCAGGGAAGAAAGGGGAAAATGTGTAATAAACAATTTCCCCCTTAAACTGAAAGATTAATTGTACTGTTAAGCAAAACCATGTGTGCCAGAATGACTCATTCCTTTCTGTTCTTAAGAGCACATTAATCATTGCAGATACTGGAGTTTTGGGGAGTCTAATTAGCAAGTAGATGGTTTTCCAATGTATTTTCTTCAAAGTCCCATTGCTTTCCTTCCTACCTTTTCAACTGTGTACATACATTTTTTGGTACAATATGGTATACGGCATTAAATCAGTATAAAGTGTAGATGACAGTCACAGCTGGTTATTAATACTGATGTTCACCTAATTAAACATTATAACCCTGAGGTATTAATTTATAGCATTTTCAGTAAAAATCTAACAGATTTGAATGTATTATCTACATGATAGAAATAAATCATCCTGGCAACAGTTCTGTAGCACTTAGTCATTTGTGGAAACTCATTTTCTTAAAAATACATAGTTTTACACCAATTAATTAACTTTATGCCTTTGAATTGAGAAAACAATCTTCTTTCTGTGCTGCTGTGGTACTTCAGTGTAGAAATCAGATACTTTTCTGGTTGATGGTTAGTAGGAAATTCTGCAATTTATAAATTACAAATAATATTAGATCCCAGAAATGATTTAGCCTTTTGTCATTAGCGAGTTTCATATCTGATGTTAGATAACCCATATGTTTGTATCTTTCCCCTATCTTATTTCCTTCTCTGTAATACCAAACATCAGTTTGTCTGTAACCAGTCATTTACCAGACCTGTTTACATAGCCTAAAACTAGACATAATTTATTATATCTGAAATGTTATGCAGTGCGGCTACATGAAATGCTTTTTCATTGGCAATAGTAGATTAAGAATGCTGCATGTCACGATGCAACAGTTTTTATTTTTAATCAAAAGGTTGAGACTGGCAGTTCAGATTCAAGCTAAACATATTTCATTCAGCCTCCATTCCCTGGTGTAACACAACAAAGTCAATAGCAATGTTCTAACCCATCTCCCTCCTCCTCTTCCTACGAATCAATTGTGTTTGTTCACTTATCACCTTCTGGATCATATTTCATTTCTATTTTGGGGCATCAAATGTGATATAGAATAGCTGCTACCTATTTGTTGTAAATTGCTTCTTGCTGCAGATTCTTATTCCTTTGCTACGTAATTCATATCAGTTTTAATCTCAGGGTCTAATAACATATCAGAGCTTTTCGAAGACACTAGACCAAATGTGTAGTTTGCCTCAGGAGCCTGGCTGGGATCTGATCCTCTTAAATACCATGTAAATACAGACAGCAGTTGAGTCCATCTTCTTTCCAGGATCATCTGCCTGAGAGAGGTTAACATTCATTATGCATTTTCCTATTTGACCTGGAAGCTTAGAAGTGCCCCCATAGGTGGCTGACCCCAATGACCTGTTGTGATCATTTTTAGGTAGGCAGGCAGGTACTTGAAATCTTCTTTCATTCCCTAAGAGAGCAGAAAAATTACATGAGCAGGAATATAATTAGCTTAACCTGCCAGTGATAGGAGATTGCAGTTATGGAGATTTGACAGCAAGGACTTCTGTCCCTGCTCACAAAGCGAGACTGCTTAGGTGATTATTTTTTTTCAGACCAATGGTAATCTAATGCATTTTAATGAAGCTGGCTCTGGAAGGCTGGGTCTGTCTTCTTCTAACACACATAGCAACTAAGATATAGTCAGGCTTCTTTTATCTGACTTGCTGACATTATGGACGCATGGAAGATACCAAGGCTGAAGATTAAGAATTCTAAGCAGCACATCAATCAGTTGAATATTTAGTTTGCAGAAATCATATTTAAGGAATCTTTGAACCAAAAATTCCAGGTGTGGAAGAAATACTTGGTACGGAAAATATCTAAATAATCTTTTTCTTTTTTTTTTTTTTTTCCCTGTAAACATGCAATTTTTTTCCTCTAGTAAAAGAAAAAGGTAGAGCAAAACCATAAAATGAATTCGGAGTTCTCTATTATGATGAAACATTCAAATTTATCTTTTTCAGTGACTTTTTTTTTGTTTCAAGAAAAAATGAAAAGAAAAAGTTTTTAATATAAAAAATAGCCTTCTCATATAGTATTTCCCCCACACAAACACTATTCTGAGACTGAATATGTTGTCTCAGTAATGTCATTGTCAATCTGAAAATTCAAGACAGAACCAGTTCAGCTCATGGACCTGTGAGTCAGACTACATGCTAACTAAAATAAAACAAAGTTGACTATTGAGCTTAGACACTATGATGCTGAGCTTTACAATCTCCATCTTGCAAGTGCCTGGCTCCAGAGTGGAACAACTTCAGCATCTTACTTTTCTTTATTATAATTTGGTACATCCAGGTATGTTGAAAGGAGCTCCAAAAACCCCCACCCATGTTCAGGAAAGAGAAACTTAAGTGTGAGACACAAGGATTGAGTATCCCAGTTTTCAAATATATTTTTTTCATTATATGACCAGAATAAAAGAATGTGTTCCTGTGCCCAGGGTCTGGAACCCAGCCCACCCCTCCTGCAGAGGTGTCCCCATTGGAAAGAGAAAGGCTCTTCCTGTGTTTATTCAAAGTGTGACAACCCATGCTTCTCCTCCTTCTCATCCTCACTCACTCCAAAGCACACCACAGCTGAATAGCTGCTCACAGACAGAATTGCACACTTGGTCTTGTGGTGAGGACAACTTTGAGACAGACTGAGGAGATGCTGGGTCTGAAGCCCCTCCCTCAGCAGGTAGTAGAAGAAAGTCTAATAGCCACTCTGCTGTTTTATTTAGCATTTCCTCAGACTCTGTTTCCTTTTTCTTTTGAAGAGGCATCTCCCACTTCATTTTGTAAAGATCACAGATTTGCACTGCTATGCTTATAATCTCTATAAGAATCAGTCCCTTAGCAAACCTATGTGCTAGAATGACTGGCAAACGAAACCTAATTTAACTCTGTGCTGCTCTTTTTGACCTGCTAAGATAAAAGTATACCTTGGCATATCACTGACTCTTTGGTGTTAGGAAAATTAAATATTGGGAAAATGGTGCAAAGAGAACATAAATTCCTCCAGGGTATTTTGCACACTGTTACTGGTTGGGATTTAGAGAGCTAGTTCCCAGTTTAGCCCAATAATCATGTTTTGGATGTAGCCCATTGAGTCTTTTCTACACACGGTATCTTGAATTGAAAGAAAGCCTAACACTACATAAGGCTTCTGAGAGGATTGCTGTCAAGTCACAGAGAACAGATAGCAAAAACATTTTTTACTCCTCTAAGAACTTCTTTGCTTTATGAACAACACAACATTTTCAGTAGATGAGTGCTGAAAATGATAGGGGCACGATATTGATAGCTCAGAAAATGAATCCAGAGCAATGACCAGCTAAACAATCAAAATCAAATTCAAAAAGGTGTTTCAGGAGCCTGGAGTTCATTCTCTCTGTCAAAGGGGCAAGCAGCTCCCTGTACAAAGAATGGGGATTACAGCATATTCCCTTATCTCCTACAGGAGAGGGAGACTTTCACAAAGCATTTTTAGTAAGCCCACCAGGACAGAATTACAATTACCCATTGTGGGAAGATCAAATGAGAAAACCAGCACTGATGCAGTGTTTTTGCTGTGACAGCACTTGGGATTTAGACAGAAATTCCAAACGCAGAACCTTAACCGAGTGAGTTCAATTACAACATCTATACATTTCCTTGGTTACATCAGGCATTAAAATACGCAGAATAACATTTTATAGAAGCTGATTTTCAGGAGAAGACAAAGAAGGGGCAGAAGAAAGAGAGTCTCCTTTTCAGGAGAAAGCTAGAAATCATTGTCTCAGAGTCAAAAGCCAAAATATCACAGGTATCTTTTATGTTTGTTTTATATCTTTTTATAAACAGACTTCAAACAAAGCAGGACATTCATGTCAAAGCAGATAACCATTCTAATGGCCCCCAAAAGCTTTTCTTTTTTTTTTTTTTTTTTGAGACTGGAAAATCTATGATTTAAAAATACTATGACAGGCTGGGAAGCTGCTGTTAATGAGGAGAGAGGGAGTTATGTGATGAAGGGCAACATTGCACCAGCAATAGAATTTTAAGAAGACACTGAGACAACGTTATGCTTTTAATTACCAACAAAAGCTGCTGCTGTTTGCTTAAAAAGCTTTAGATAAAATCCCAGGGAAAAAAAATCTGCTGTTGCTAAAAATAGTGAGCAAATTTTAGTGTGGGATTCACTACTAGATGTGCTAGAGCTGAAACTCACTCATGGAAGCATTCCTGTCTTCACGAGTAAATGATGAACGATAATTGTGATCACTCTGTGTGTGACTACCAAGCATATTGGTTTGAGTAATCTTGGCTGTGAAGACTTTGACCTGAAGCTATGCATACTGATATCAGCCTACCTGACCTTGTCATAAGAATTTTTGTTTTCATATGTGGTGACCTCGACAGACTCTAACACAGATGAGTGGGTAGTGAGTGAAACTCTTTCCAGTAAGCCATGAAACAGATATCCAGTTCCCTCCTTTTCATATAATGCTAATTTCTTCTATATTTACACACTCTCACATGTCATAGGAGCTGTGGAAGGCACATTCTGTGACTCTTAAAAGTCATGTTCTTCCTCCAAAACATAGGTAATGAGCCTATGCAAGAATCTTTTGAGTTAGAGTTAAACGTCTAATGCACCTTACAAATAGCCTTCCCCTGTCTATGTAGAGTCCATAAAATGCTGAGTATTACCCCCACACATTAAAAAAAATTAAATATGATTTCTTCCATATTTTCTCTCTAGGCTTGTAATGGCTGTGCAAAGCTGAACTGCAATTTGCACACCCAAGCAACAGAGTTAGCAAAGCTTTAATATCCAAACCACAAGTTCTTAACACTAATTAATTGAGAGAAACGCACGTCCTTTGCATGACTGATGACACATGGGAACCCAACCCCTTCTAAAGTACTCTCCCCACCACCTTCCATGGCCACCTTCACTCAGCCTCCCCACAGGTAAAAAGTGAACCCGTTGGTTGGCTTTTGACATGCCAGGCCTACGTCTTGTACAACATTCGGTGAAATATATCTCCTCTCCAGGACAACAGCTGGTCACTATTAGCTTGGAAGTCGCTGTACTCCCACAGCAATGTCATCTCTTTTGGCATCAGTGTTTTAAAATAACAGTGTCTGTTCTTATTACAGGTATTTTACAAAGCTCTATAGAATCAAAGCAAAATGTAACTCAATCTCTAAAATAACTATCTCAAAGGTATTTTAAATGCAAAATTGAATAAATAGAAATCAATGAGACATTCAGAAAAATGTAACACTAAAAGGAGGGCAGGGGTTCAAACAAAAGCAGCCTGTGTTATGATGAGTCACCAGCTCTGAAAGTCTTACACAGAACTGTGTAAAATAAGCAGATATTCTGCTAGTAACAAAATAATTAAGCTAGGAAATTCAGATCACTGCAACAGCCTGCAATCTAGCCTGCAAGGTTAGACTCTTGGGACAGAAACTCTCTTTCTCTACATATATACAACTCCCAACACAAATGTATTTCAGTCCAGATTCAGGCCTTTGCCCTTCGACAAAATACAGGTAGCAAGCAAAACTGAAATTACTGGGTTTTCTCCCTTGGGGTAATCTTTACCTTCTATCTGATCTAATCAGTTCTGGAAACTTATTTGATGGTTCTAGCCAAGACCTACTGCATATTAGAAAAGGCTGCAACACTGTCTTTCATGGTTTATTCTTTACGGCTACTGCAGTCACGCAAAATGTCATTGGCATCTGCTGACCCTAGTTTTTAGTAAAACAATGAGCATAATGCATTGGCTAATAATCTAAAGTGTTTTTCAAAGTCCCCGGTCACTTACCATAAATCTGTGCCCCAGGTCCATTTGTAATTCTCCTGGATGTTCTCAGGTCAACCTGTTGCCATCCTGAGTAGTGGCTGTATAAAATAGGTCAAATTGTTAATATTCTAATGAATCCGTTGCAAATAAGTCAGCCCTATAATAAACCTCTGCCAAGGCCCACTTGTTAGTAGAAAACAAAAATTATCCAAGGTAAGAAGATTTTTGCTTTAGATTTTTAGATTTAGATTTTGCTTTCTTTAGATTTTGCTTTTTTTAGATTTCTGGATATGCCTTGTTATTGGGTTTGCAGTAGTGCTTTCACCCCAAGGAAGGAAAGATCTTCAAACAAAAAGTTAGGAAGTAGTTTGTTGACACATGCAAAGAGACCCTGTGGAGTAGACTCAAAGTCTGTCATGTCCAGTGACTCCTTGTGAGAATTGCTTCACCCATCTCTTAACCATGCAAGACAAGTAACAAAAATTGGATTAGTATAAATAGTAAACAGTGAAACTGGGGTGACATCTCATCAGGAAACCTCAAACCAAGTGTGTAAATATAAATAATCAGAACGCAAAGTATAGTGAAGCAGCGTATGTATTAATACAAAAATTGTCAGAGGATCTTCCAACCCAGCGTATTCTGCTAATCCAATTACTAGAAACTGATTGCCAATTCTACTCAAGAATGTCAGGATTACTGCTCCATTAAATCTAATAGCTCCCTGAAGCAGGAAACGAGGTGGGTTAAAAACTATTAAATTTTGGTAGTCCAATCAAAAATGTGATGACATCACCTTGCCTACATGAAAAGTGATTAGAAATGTGATTATGAAGAAAATCTGCACTGTACAGCAAAGAAGTTCAGAGAGAAGCACCAGGGAGTTAATATGTGGATCTATGAAAAAAATTCCTTTCTCCAAAAGATTTCTTGGCATGGCTAGTTAACAGGTGTTTTGTAAACAGTCTAGCAAATTTGTTCCCATTACAACTGAGAAAGTACATTTTTCTGCATTACAAGGAATCACTTCTGAATAAGAGCAAAGGGTGTGTTTTTTCTCTGTGACTTTATATTTAACATTTACTCTTACTGTGAATGATAGATTCTCACTTCAATGGAAGTCTTGAAAATAATTGGAGAAAAGGTGTACTATAGTTACAGTTCAGTGTGAAAGTAACAAAATAGTGCACCCACAAGTTGATATAGCACAGAGTGAATGGTGGATAGCTTTTCTGACACCATCAAGTCCTATGTTATTCCAGTTTTCTGCCAGTGTAGTTCCACTAAAACCAGTGGACTTAAATGCAAAAAAATACACAGGAAGAAGGAATTATAGGCACCACAGTAAATGTGCAACATAACACAGACTTTAAAGTCCCCTTGTAAAGAGTTGGAAATGCTTGGCCTTAGAAAAAACAGACATTAAGTAATTGCCCTAAGCAATTTGACATAAAAGGCCCTGTTCTGTGCTAAACAATAAAACTGACCCCTGTCTCCTTTCCTCCCTGGGAAGAGTTCATTGCAGTTGCCCAAGCAATTTTTTATAATTCTTACCCGCAACACGCTTTCAGCTCTCCAGCACCATGGATTTTCTCCCAGATGTCCCTTATTTCTACTTCATATTCCCACCTGGAAATACAGATGGCAGAATTGCCTCCAGTGTTGCCAAATGTGGAGGGGATTAGGCATGGAAGCATCCCTGTCAGTCATTTACCCTGAGTCCTTCTCTGACCACTAGCATAGATTTTAATACCTCTTTTTTTTCTGCTCTTTTTTGTAAAGGTTTTCCTTCCTTTAGGGCTCTTCCTTTAGCCACTCTCTCATCACATGTATGGATGGTATTTGGGGATGCAGGGTGTTCTGTGCTACAGCAGTGACAGAAATAATTCTAAAAGACAGGTGACCTGAAACATTAAATAGTGGGCAGATGCAGGCAAATTGCCTCAGTAAGCACTGTGATTGTGTATGATCCTCTCCACCTGCTAATGAATATGCATGTGGAAAATAAGAAACTATTTTTTTTAACTATGTTGAGTTTGCACTGGTAGTGAATAAATCAGGATGATAAAATGTGAAGTCATCCATTTTTAAGATTTAACAGAAAACGACATTTATAATCTGCTCAGGAACAAATAGATGTTCAGAACTAGAAAGTTCCTGAATGTCAGAGGAAGGAGATCTGCAACATTCAATAAGCATTCAGGTATGGAAAGGGAAGAGGGGAGTTTTCAGATAAATTTACAGATGGGATCCGGTTGTCTGAGACCATAATTTCCACAATACCAGTGGTCCTGATGCTTCTTTTCAGTCCCACAGACTACTTTGGCAGGCTGAAAAGAACTGTGTGTAATTAGCACCAGAAAGAAATTAATCTGAGAAGACAAAAGCTATGATCAAAAGATAACATGATAAGGGAAAAGACAAGGCTGATGATAAAAATATAATGGGAACTGGCAGAAGAGAACCTCCACAGCTGTAAATTTTGGCATATTCTTGGGCTTTATTAGAACAGTCAGGCTGTGCTATGTTAAGGAATTTGACTCTCTTATATTTCCTAGAATAAAGATCATAAATAGCTGAGATGATAACCAAATTAATAGATAACATAGTTGTACACATTATCAGCTACTACATAATCCTGGACACGAATAAAACACTTTGATACTTAAATGCTGACCTTTTTCTAATAGCATCTTTGTTTCTGCCACTCAACATATCATGTAATGCACAAGCTCTCGCAGTACCCAATTGTAATGTAAAGCCAGTTAGATCTTCAAATTCAATAATCTCTTGATTATTGCACTGGTGGAGTCACGTTCAGAGCAGTTTTCACACTAGCACAAGCAGACCAAGCCTTTCATAAAACACAGAATTCCTGGTTGCTATGTGATATATACCCTCCTCCCAGTGGTATATCTGAATAGTTTAATGTATGGATACACTTGTTACCATTGCTGGCTGAAAACAAAGGCTGAAATCGGGATATATCTGTGTCCTGGATTATTCTGATTTCAATAGCTCTATCTTTTATTTAAATATTTAATAGTTTTTACATTTAAATATTATTTTTCTTTGCAATATGAATATCCCTAAATGCAATGGTTAAAAGACTTGTAAAATAATAGGAAGACAACATTTTCAGATCCTTCCTCAAATTAAGCAAAAAAAGGAATTTAAATCTGAATCTTCTTTATTGGTTATTTAGTCACAAAACTGGTCTCAGAAAGATAAAGCTACTTGTTTGAGGAAAGTGAGTGTTATATAATGAAGGAAATATGCTATACTTCTCTCCAGTTTGGAGACAAGCAGACAATTACCTTTAAGACTGAGGATTTAATGTGCTTTTCTTTTTTTCTTTTCCTCCTGTTTTCTATTAGTTCTCTTACACTGATGTCCCTTCCCCTTATTTGGATCCTGGTTTCAGATAATCAGTCTGGGTAGCAGAGATGCTCAACCATAGATGGCACAGCTCTGTGTATTACTGAGCCTTGTTTTAGGAGTTTTGCCCACAGTTTTACAAGGACAAAATTCAGCCTTCCCACAGAGGATGATAGGGGGCCAAATTTCCTACCTTGTACATCAGGGCTGTGTTTTGCTGTAGCTAGAATTTGAGCTAGCTACAGCAGTAGAATTTGAGCTGCAGTATTGAATGTTACAGTGGGTTTGCTGTGTAACTCCAGGCTGACAAAGTGCATACAGCAACTGTCATTGTTAAAATCAGTGATTCACTGTGAAGATCAAAAATGACTTTTCCTTTGACTCAGGATCTTAGTTCACCCACATAGTCCAGTGTGAAATTGTGTGAAGAGGCTGTGTCCTAAATCCATCCAACCAAATTCCGTAACCAAAAGTGATATTATTGCACAAAATGATCCTTCAGTAGGGATAATGAAGCAAGCTAATCCACCTGCATTGCCTTTGGGAAAAAGTAGCTTGTGTTGATGTGATCAGCCAAAATAATCTGTGGGATATCTACCCAGTAGTACATTATTTCCTGTGAGCTTCTTCTAGTATATTTTAGCCACTGGGTTGGTTTGCAATCAGACTAAAAGTAGGATTTAGGAGCCTTGAAATGTGCAAGACCTTGAGGGCAACTAAAGATGCCTGTTTTCGAGCCTTGTAACCCCTACTCATTGGTCACTTGCCTACTCATCTCAAAGCTCTTTAGATAAGCCTGAAGACTCAGGAGCTTGCACTGGCCATGTTGTTGCTTGTTACCCGCTAAAAACTCTGCTACGATACAGACTTAAGCATCATACCGACAGCTTCACCCTTCCTGAAGTTAAAATTCTTGGGTTTAAGATTAATAGTTGTTTACCTCACAGGGAGTAAAAGCACCCTGTGATGCAAATAAATTTTGTTTTAACACACAGATGGCCGCAAAACAAAAGTGGCAAAGTGCTAGGAATAGCTGCCAGGACCCTTAGCATTCCTTAGTTAGAATCTTCTTCTCTGGAGATATTCAGAACCTGCCTGGATGCATTCCTGTCCAGCCCGCTCTAGGTAAACCTGTTTTGGCAGGCGGTTGGACTAGATGGTGTCCAAAGGTCCCTTCTGACTCCTACTATTCTGTGATTTCCTCTTCCCAAACAAGTGGCCTAGCTGCCATGTTGGGATGATGTTCATTGTTACTTGTTGCTTGACTGGCCTCACAAGGGTTGTAGTGCCCTTTCTTCTATGAGGGGGAAAGCTGGGGACAGAGTGCGTACTCGTGCTGGAGACTAGACCTGCCTTCTGGTCAATGACAGATGCTTGCTCACCTCAGGAGCGGGGGGTAGCCTGATCTCTGGGTTGGAGGGATTCCCAATTCTGGCAAAATTGGTTCCAGTGTACGAGGCCAGTATTGAAAATGCAGCATCACTCATTTCATTTCATGGGTCTCTTCAGAAAAGGCTGAACAGACTGGATCAGCATCCTATTCATCCTTTAAGTTCTTGGTGAAAGGCAGGTTCACAGTTTACATGACGTTAATCCCTCAAAAGAAGCACTGCTGCCAAAATAGCTAAGGGAGACAAGGAGGTCCCCAAAACAGGAATGTCTACCTCCAGCCTATGGGGGAGTCCACATTGTACAGGAAACACTGGTGGTCAGCATGACAGGTTAAAGAGATCCATCACCAGTTGTCCAGGGATGCAAGTTTTATTAAAACAGGATTTAAACTTGGTGTCTAAATAAGGCATACTTGATCTTAGTCTAAGTTTTGTATCTATCTTTTTTGTAAGTTTTGTATCTGTTTTCTATCCTTATGAAATATTAAGCATAATATGAGCATATGGTAGGTCTATTTTTAATAGTCTGTGAAGGTTTGCTTCTATTGAGTCATAGCTAATTAAACTTTGCTGTTCACCTTTAAATAACATGATATATTTATTTATATATTTATTTAAGCAAACAAATCATATCAGCTTTCAAAAAACTCCACCAAATATCTTCTGAAAGATTTGAAATAGATCTCTGCATGTTCATTTAATCATCTAAATATTACTCAGAGAAAGTCTAAGAGTCTGGTGAAGCACTAGTTGATTTTTATTATCTGGAGACTAAGAAGGAGGAAAATTTCAACATCAATATTTAAAATGAAAGTATTGACCTGAACACCTGTTCCACTCTTTTATTTTTTGTTTTTTTATAAATTTCAGGAGTACTAATTTTCTGTGCATGATGGAACTTGGAACAGATGCAGTGAAGCAGAAGTTAGAAGAATCTGTTTGCTCTGATTGCTGGCCAGAGGGCGATGCAGGGCCACATAGCAATGCTGAGGGCAAATGAAAAGCTCTTTCAAACTGATCGAAGTCTGCAAACCACACAACTTTTCCTTCATGCTTATATGTTTGTTTGTTTTCTCCAAAGAGCTGAACACATATTTTCAAACTTTCTGGTTTTAACAGTAAGTCAGTGAAAGGTCAGGTTTATTTTAAGCACGTGTATTTTATATAAAGGGTAGAGCAGTGCATATGCAGATGAAATAAATGATGTCATAACAGGCTACATAGCTCACGCAGGCATAAAGAATGAAACTCTATTAAGTGCTGTATTAAACAGCTTCATGGAACTGTGCATGCATAATTTCTTTAATTTATGTTTTTATAATCACTCATTCTTTATAACAGTACAGATTTTGCCTTCTAACTCAGCATACCAAAGCACATTGTAAACATTTTATGAGTTAAAACTTATAACAGCACTGTAAGGTAGGAAACCAGAGACAGCAGCATATTTATGGTTGATGGAAACCAAAACAAAAAGATGAATTTTTCTAGCTCTCCTGAATTTTTCATGTCTCAAATTACTTGGTATTTTTCTTTAAAAAAAAAAAAACTCATAAGATTCCCACAGCTTGGTGGGAAGCTGTCCTAAGAGTTTCTTCCTCTGATCCTGCCAATACACAGATTGTTGTCCTCGGCTATGCTTGTGCAACTTTTACTGTACTGTACTTTACTGTACTGTACTGTAAACTCAGGCTAGTGAAACTATCTGATTTAAAATTGTCCTGATACCTGCTCCCTCCTTAAATTAGTTTCATAGCATGGATGATATTCCTAACCCATTTCCTAACACAGTGGGTTTAGTGGTGTTTGGAGGTCCTGATGCAGACGAAGGGGAAGTGAACAGGACTAGGGGCAGGACTAGGCAAGAAGAGGGGTACCCCTCTAACAAGTTGTATAGGACTGCACACCATGGTTTTTAAGTAGCTTGCTTTCTTAAAAGGCACAAGTAAGCAGGTTAAACTTATCTCTAACCTGGACTTTGTGGGGGAATAGAGGGTGATGTTACTGACTACATTTTATGCATGTAAATGCGATGGATTCCGGGGAATAAGGAAACCTCCTAGTTGAGCTCTAACATTACACTGCTCTCACAGCCTGGGAAGCAAACTGGACTCCTAGGATAAAAACAGTTAAAGCTTTCTTCAGACTTTCATACTCCTGAAGGTGAATTGCAGTGTACTCTTTAGTAATGCATACTGTCCCTGTGCTTCCAGGTCCTTAGCGATACATGCCTTATACACTGCAGAGGAAAGGATGATTTAATGTTATCACAGTACACTGAGTATCTGTGGTGTGTGTGATTGTTTAGAATGGCCTCTACTTTGATTCTGGAAAGAGCTTTCATCATGCAGTAAATAGGCCCAGGTAAATAAGTGGGAATGATCACCACTTTCCTAAGAAGAGGAGGAAGAGAGATAAAGGGTGAAGCTGTGGCTGTACTGAACCTGAGCACAGGCATGCTATTAAGTTCAAAGGACCTGGGATTTCAACCAAGAAATCAAAAGGCATCTTACCTCTTCCAGAACAGAGCAAAGCCAAGGTGAAGGAAAATGTGAATCATTTAAAAGATCTAGTCAAAGAGGTCTCATCAGGTGCTTAAAAAATACATGGTCTGAAAAGTAGATTAGAAGCATAATATTAGATAATAGTGGAAAAGCCAGAAAAATTATTAAATTAGGTCAGAATTACACATTAGTCAAAGACTTGCTTACTTATAAATATTGTTGAGATCTGACAAGAAAATGTAAATTTTGTGAAAACTTTGAAGATTTTTTCAAATTTCTGGGAAGATTACTTGCAAACTAAAAAAAATGGAGCTGTCTTTAAATGCCCATTTTGAGATAGGAAAGATGTGGCTTCTGACTCAGTCTTTTACTGAAGATTTTATCCCACATCTCAGAAACATGTCCATGGATAAAGCCATTAAAAACAAGTGCATATTTCTTTGTTTTGAGCAAAAAGGTTTTCCTGATATGAAATGATCAGTCCAAAGTGTTCTCACCAACTCTCATCACTGTTACTATTCAGGTTTGCCAGCAGCACTGAATGCTTTGCATACAAGTGAAACTTCTTGTGCTCCAGAACCTCATAAACTTAAAAGCAAACAAGATACCCTGAGAAACCAAGACAGATAAAGGAACAAAGAGAAAATAAAAATTAAAATAGTCATGGAACAAGGAATTGTGTGCCAAGGAAGGAAAGATGGGAGAAACTAAAGAAAATTAGCTGATCAGTGGTAGGTTAACATGTCATTAGCAACCCCTGAGAAGTTTTGTGTTAGATTAATAACATTAATACTGCCAGTCTCTCTCACTAAGCCCACGTTTTTCCTCTCCAGCTGTTTGCAGCATGTTTTCAGCATCTTCCCTTACCTTTCTCTGATAGATGGGCAGGAAACCAATGTGCAAGGTAGACCTGAAAGACTGAATTAATTACTTTTCTGCAGGTCCAAAGGAAAAAGTGGAATATTTTGGTAAAAGGTAAATATATTTGTAGGTCATCTCAGGAACAGCTTGCCCTCCATAAAACCCAAGAAAACAGAGATGGCTGAGGGCAAAATACAGGCTAATACCCTCTTTTTCCTGAACTCCTGACAAAGGGTAGGAGGCAAACTACTATGTGGAAGGATGAGCAAGAAGGGACACGATGTTGAGTAAGATGCCTTCACTTTAGGTCACTGGTTTCCTTTAAGTGTGTATTAGTAATTAGACACCTTATGGCTAGCTATCTGTTTAATGATCTACAGTCAACCATTCCCATTTGTTCTTGAAGACACTAAGATATGCCGTAGTAGCAAGCCCAAATCTGTTATATACTACAGTGTAGAATCATAGAATCATAGAATCATCTGGGCCAGAAGGAACCTTCAAAGGTCATCTAGTCCAACCCCACGCCGTCAGCAGGGACACCCTCAATTAGACCAGGTTGCCCAGGGCCTCATTGAGCCTCACCTTGAATGACTCCAGGGAAGGGGCCTCAATCACCTCCGTGGGCAACCTGTTCCAGTGCTCCACCACCCTCACAGTAAAGAGTTTATTCCTAATGTCTAATCTAAATCTGCACTTCTCCAGTTTAAAGCCATTACCCCTTGTTCTGTCATTGCTGGCCTTTGTAAAAAGACTGTCTCCAGACTTTCTGTAGACCCCCTTCAGGTACTGGAAGGCTGCTATTAGGTGTCCCCAGAGCCTCCTCTTCTCCAGGCTGAAACTGAAAAGTATGGCTTCTACTGCACAGCACCAAAGGGCTGCTTTACTGCTCAGGTGCTACATTTAGAAAAACAAGAGCACAATCTAAGAGTTGAAATTAACACTTACATGGATTTTTCTTTATTCTAAACTTTAATGGAAGGAAGTGGTCTTCAATGACACTTAGAGCAATAATGGCACTTAGAGTAAAACAAGTTGAAAAGAGAGGGCATTCCTGTCAGAGGTTACCCTGCATATATTTTCACAATAAGCAGGGGAACACTTACCATCTTTGTTACCATTTTGCCTTGCAGATTGGCCCCAATTCACAATAGGGAAGGGGAGGTGGGACAGTGATGAGGGAGAGCAGTAAGAGAATGGCTTTAGATATTATTTCTGATATTTCAGTTGCTGCATCCAAATATAGTAATGTAAAGCGAGCCGTCGGGGGAAAAGGCCAGCCTGGTTGAGCAGTGAGATAGGGTCACAGCTTAAGGAAAAAAGGAGAGTTTATGGCCTCTGGGTCTCTACAACTACGTGAAAGGAGGGTGTAGAGAGATGGGGGTTGGTCTCTTCTCTCAAGTCACAGGCGACAGAACGAGAGGAAATGGCCTCAAGT
>JAOTQQ010000001.1:39569566-39609700 GCA_026546715.1 Gallinago undulata
TGATGTAGTGCTGGGAGGTATGGTTTAGTGATGGTGATGCTCCTTGTTTGTTGTGTGGGTGTCTATTTTTGTCAGTTCGGTTGACGGTCGGACAAGATGATCTTTAAGGTCCCTTCCAACCTAGAAGATTCTGTGATTCTGTGATGTTTTTCTTTAGTGCTCTAGACCCATAGCCTTATGATTCCTTCTGAAGAATGGTACTTTTCAGAGGTGGGTCTCTTAATGTAATTGCATAATACATTTGATTACTGTTCTTCATTTTATACCAATGATGTACTTGGATCTACAGAAGACAATAATGCCTGTGAGAGTTTGTGGAAGAAGGAAGAGTTTGTGCATTATTTCAGAGTAGCCTTACTGTTTAAAAGTGAATTGTAAGTTGCTTAAAATCTGGCCAGGTGGCAGAGGACTGTAGTTGATGGCAATAACCTGAAGCTAAACTGCTGGTGCCCAAAGCCCAGTTGGTGACATTATAGATGGAACGTGCTGAGAAACTAAGCACTGTGGAATTGCTTGTTAAGGTAATTTGGGATGACAAGAATGTGAACTGACCTATAGCCACCTGTTTTGTGTTTCTAGAGCCAAATGCTGTGTTTTTCCACTGAACTCATTCCCATGCTCAGAGTTGGTAGTATAAGGCCTTGCTGGTAGCTTTCTACTTCATCTGTGATTTATTTTCTGAAAGAATGAGATGGTTATAAGAAAGCTGAGGCTAAAGAAATGTCACTGTGATGCATTATGGAAATTCAATATAATTGAAAAGGAAGGAATAACAAAGAAAGTACAAATGTTGGATGAATGCCCTCCATGCTTTGAAAGGTTAAGGCATGGGTAGAAAATAGCTATTTTCTTCTGAAATTTTCTTTCAGCATTAGGTGGGAAGGAACCTTACATGCTTTAATCTTTTCAGCTTTCCTACAGAAGTTCAGTCTGATGCAACTTTTCTTTATACTTTAGGGTTCTAAGTGGTTTGTATTATTGCCTCCACCTTCTGTGAATTTCCAGCTTGTAACATGCCAAAATTTATCTAGTCAAGAGGGAATTGTCTGGAAAACTCTCTCTGAAAATTACATTTTTCATGTTTACCGCTCATCAGTGGAGAAGTGTTATTGAAAAGAGGTAGTTATTTTACTTCTTATGTATTTAATTATGTTAATATATAGTAATGAATTTTTTGCTTGTCAGCCCACAAGACACAATGCACCATTACTTTCAGCTGAGGAAGGATCCTTAAGTACTCAAGTCATCAAAAGATGCTAAACTCTATCCTTTCAAATGATTCAACTTAAGATTTATTTCAATGGAAAAAAGAAACAACACAGAAGGGAAGCAGTTCTAGAAAGAATGACTTAGCTGTGGATGTCAGATTTTGCCATACAATTTGAAATTAAAAAGGAAGTTGATGGAAGGGACACATTGTCGCAGACGGAGTGATTGACTTCACTAGTTAGAGTGAAGTACTGAAATATTTATTAAAGTGAAACAGTGATTTAACAAAATCAGCAGTAAGTGCAATAAAACCAGTAGTAAATGCGACAGTGTTTTACAAGATTCGATGTCAGGGTACACTCTACTATTTACTGCATAGAGGACAGGGTCAGAGTAGCTGTCAGGGAGACCAACCCATTGAGTCGTGAGGTTCAGAAAGGACCCCCTTGCTTTCTAAACTCCTTCTCAAAGAGGAGTTTAGGTGTGGCTGGATCTAATCCTAGTCCCAGACTTGGTCAACAGTCTATGTCTGAAGGATTATATATATGCAATCAATATATATCTATATGTGCAATTCTTTTTGAGGCTATTTCATAATGTCTGAAATTCCTGAGAGTTTTCCTCTAAAAGAATAAATTCTCACTTGCCCCTCCCTTCATCTCAGGTCATGAAGAAGGGACATGCCTTGCTAAAAAGGATCTCCTAGGAAATCACAAATGAGCCACCTGTGTCTCTCCTGGAACCACTGGTAGTCCTGCTCATATCAGTATAATGCCCATGCGTGACCAAGCAGTTTAAGACCATGTAGCACATGAGAGAAGCTGATTGCAATATTACTGGCAGAATCAAAGACTGAGTTTTGTAATTCTGGCATATTGTTATCACTGCTTAATCTTAAATTATGAACCTTTTCCTAAAGTTAGTTGTCTGTTCAAACTTTTTCTCTCAAAATATTGTCAGAGGAGGGGAAAAGGGATTGAACCTGATAAATCAATAATTCTCTCTCATACAGGGCTTTGCCTATGCAATTTTGATTTCTCATCTGTTTGGAGTAACTTGATCTTTTGTTTCTGACATGCCTGAGAGCTCTGCTGTAAAGTATAACCATGATATAGCTCATTCCAGAACTGCTTGAGGCTGATTGTCCCACTAACTTGACTAATAGCAAATTTTATAATTCTTCAGACTGCACAAGAGCTGCTGGTGAAATCTGGTCTCTGGGAGCCAATGATCTGGAGTTTGGTTTTGGCACCAAGAAAAAAATGCTAGTTACTGACTTGTGGAAAAAATATTCAAAAAAAACCCACAAAAACAGATCACAGGACTGTGATCAAACCATAGTCTGACTGTTATTAAATCAGTTTCTAGTATCACAAATGTTACTACTCCACGAAAGTGATCTGCTTGCCATCATTGTATCATTTTTTTTTCGATTTGGACATCCCTCTCTTCCCATGATCAGCCTGTGAGAGAACTAGTCCATTGCCTTGTTACCTCTCCTGGCACAAGAAATCCATGCTCCATCCCTTCCCTCCTGTGATAGGAACCTCACACTCCTCACAGCCCTGTCCCATTATTCTATTTCATGGCTGCCAACTCTGAACTTGACCTCTTTGAAAAAGTAACTCAGTCCTGGGAAAGAGGTCATAGATCATGACAAAAGAGAGAAAACTGTAAATCTGAAACCCTTGACATCCGATGGATTTGTTGCAGATAAAAAGTGCGTACAAAAAAAAAAAAAAAAAAAAGAGGAATCTCAGATCCTTAGGCAGCAGTAAAGTTAAATTCTTAGGGGAGGTAATGTTCATGAGATCATACTTTACAGAGAACATAGTATTCAGATAGTAATTGAGTTTTCATATTCCTGTTCTCAGAATAGTTTGTCAGTCAGTCATTGCCCCAGTGAGGAGAGCAGAGAAAAATATTTTGCAATTAGCTGAGAGGGCAATTAGCTGAATACCAAGCACTTATTCTTTGTGACGTGTCACAGAGGTATGTGACACACCAGTGCCATGTCAAAGGAACATATAATAACGCTGAATGAATACTGGGTCTTAGATATTGTTGGCTTTTTTTCTTGTTGTTCTTGTTCCAGCATAGGCAAACACAGAACTCTCCAGATGTTAGGGTTAAAAAAAAATTGGATAAGCCACATTTACATGAACACACAATTCAGATCCTTTGTCTAATACTCAAGATCATGTAAGGAAGCAAGAAACAGCAGCTATCACGGCTCTTCCATGCCAAAATGCATATAAATTTGGGGAGTAAAGAGAAGCTGGAAAAGAAAATGAACAGTGCAAATCTAAAAGCAGAATTGTACTCTATGAAATTCTATTTTTAACTGAGGGACAGATAAGGCAGTGAGAAAGGCCCGAGCTTGAGACTGGAAGTGAAGAAAAAAATATCAGCACTTGGAGGCAATGTGTTTGAAGTTGCGGGAATCACAACTGGATTTCAGCAGAAGGGTAGCAAAAACTACAGAACTGCAGAAGAAATATCATGCCTTAAGGAAATATAGAAGATCCCAGGAAGGAAATTTTCTTGAATGCTAATTCCATTAAAATATTGGAAGGAGAAGAAAGGAGCATGAAAAAGCAGAAAAGCCCTGAAATAAAGATAATCATAGGTTTCTTGAAGGTTTGGTGGGAATTGCTTCTTTTATAGTTGGAACAGGGAAAAGTAATGAACACTGGGATTAATCTAACCTAATCGCATCTAATTTCCTCTCTAGGCAATACAGAGAAATAAGAACTTCTAAATTGCAGCTCATCCCATCCTCTATAAGTCCTCTTAAGTAAATCAGGTTAGCAGCAGCTTAAAAGTTCCCATTTCTCTCCTTTTACTAAAAGAAGAGTCTAAACTAACTAGCTTAGACAATCATTTAGACAATCATTTAGACAATGATTGTAGATGTCTACATATCATTTCTCAAAGTGGCTAAAACTCCACAGGGAAATTTCATAACAAAAAATGGAAAACCAAAAGCAAACACACCACAAACTATGACACAGAACAGTTCACTAGAACCTGTTAATTTAAAATACAAAACTGTCAGAGAACCCAACATTAATGCTATGCTCTGGACAAGTGAAGGTCATTTGAAACATGTCTATAAAGTACAAAAGATAACAGCGCAAAACTTAAAGAACAGAAGACTAGATTAAAGGCTAAAGTGTCCTATGAAATCCAGGTGTCAAAAAGAAGACTTTTGAGATTATTCTCAACTTCTTTCATTCATGTTGGAGAGTTTTCTTGGCTGATGATAATCATTATCTCTTTCCCCCTTCAGACTGTTACTACCAGCTCTAAAACTCTATGCAGAGTTGTACCCTGCTATCTTCAGAAAAATTTTGTATAATATGTTAAAGAACTGAGCTCCACAAAACCCTCTTTAGGACAGAGGAACCAAAACAAAGCAATTCAGTGTGGAATCTAGCATGAAGCAGAGCTGGTTAGTATTGCTTTTTAGAAATATAGTAACACAAGAAACATTGGTACAGCACATCCCTTCTCTTCAAACTTTGATTACAGAAATGCATAACTGATCAATCGCTTTGCAAACTAGAAAGACAGACAACCTGGCAAAGGTTAGGTAATATGAAGGATTCTCAAAAAAGACCTTTCAGTTTTCTCCATCTGAAGAGGCATCAAAGTATTTCCCTGGTATTAACTTATGAAACAAAGATAACATTAGAGACAGGAGATGTAACTTCATCTCAAACTCTGCCTAACATCTGCACAGAAACAGGAAATTTACAGCAGCAGAAGCAAGCTCAAATTTTTTACTTCTAGCGTTAAGGCTAATACATATCTGACAGAACTGAAGATCAACCAAGCATTAATATGGTGGGAAGTGTTAAGTCCTGTTATTTGAGGGAAAGACCAATATGGAGAGTGTAGACATCACTGGCTGCAGCCCAGCTTCAGCTGAATCTGAAGGGGGCATATAACATACCAGAGACCTGTGTCCTGGATAGTGACATGTAGATGCCCTGATGAAGCTACCAAGTGAAAATTAACTGCTGTCAGGAAAACATTAAGAAAAATGCTCAGCAGAGCAGTCAAACTATTTAGTAAAAACACTGAGTGTCAGCCAAGGACTGAGTGGAGATTCTCTATTTTCACTAGTTACACCTGTAATAGTGACAGCAGTGGCCTGTAAGCTATACTTGCTTGCTCTCCAGTGGGCATCCTAACCATAAAACACTGTGGTCGTGATTTCTGTCCAATACAATAGGTATTTCATGAACCCCTACAAAACATAATAGCTTTAGCAAGGAGTCAGCAAAGTCATGTCTAGAAGATTTATCTGGGAGGCAGATGATGCAGGTCAGAATATTTTCAGAGCCGAGCCTGAATTTACTACATTCACAACAAGCTGGACTCGGGGGTTTAGGTCAGGTACTGCATGATGTCAGACCTGAAAAGTGTATTCGGGACTTCTGAACAGAGTGACTTCTAGAGGTAAAAATCAACAGACTCCAACACCATTTTCAGATCTCAGTAGAGATCCAGCACAAGCTTTTCAAGATTTTGACCTTTCCTACCAATGTATTTAGGGAACATTAGGGAAGCATGGTTTATTGATTTCAGATGCCTCCAGACTTAGTCAGTAGCCAAGTACAAATATTGTGAATCTTTTTTACACTTTTTTACACAGTGACTGATGTGGTAAGTGATCAGCTTTCAGGTACCAGATTTCTGTGGAGGAACTGCTAAGGCTCTGTAGCACAGAGAGGATTGCCATCATACAGTGGGTAAGTGTGACGTGACAGCTTTGTTCAAAGCAGAAGGAGATCCAGAAGTCTGGGAAAAGGAGTGAGGAGGACTGGAGGGCATGTCACCCTGACTTGAGGAAGAAAAGTGATGTGGCAAGTGGTGAAAGGAAAGGATGTGCTCTTCAGTGATGAGAAGAGTTGCCTGAATTGCATCTGTGTGGCTCAAGAATATCTCCTTTTCTGAGATATCACTGGTACCATGCTCTGAGGATGTCCCAAAGCCACAGATTGCTCAAAGGTGGACTGTTTCCATTGTTCAGAGAAATTGTCCCTCCCTGTACCCCTCTGCTGCTTTATATTACTCTCTGGGTATCTGTTGTTAGCCACCATTAGGAACAAGATGCTGAACGACACAGATCCTTCATGTGACCTTGGACAGATGCACAAATGCCCATAGTTTAACTCCAGCATTATCTCTGTTTTCAGATGCATTTGTTGCTAACCGTTATTCTTTTCAGGAGGCAGTTTCAGTGATTTATCCTGAGAGGAATACCAGAACATTAACCTTCCTTCATTACTTGGTTTATACATTTTTTTCATAGCCTTCATTTAGTGTTTTGCACATTGCTTCTCGCTGCAGGGCCTTTGCAGGTTGAAAGAAAGAAGTAGTTATGGAGGACATGAGGCAGGAATACATACAGGAAACTAAGAAAACAGTATACACCCAAAATGAAACTTCTGTCCTCAGTGCGCGCTCCTCTGCACTTCTAAACTCGCTCTTAATAGTGTTTTAAGCATTGCCTGAATTGCTGAATGAAAGGCGGTTTATGAGATGCAGTAGAGTCAATGGAATCTTTCTTTTAAATGTTATAATTAAATAAATGCTTTGGTTTTACCACTGCCAGAAGTAATCAGATAAAAGAAGGATCTTTTTGTAAGTGGGGCAATCATTATAGGTTGAATGTCTTTGTACAGTAGTTTTAGAAGTTCTTCATAGCTGAATAAATACTAAATACTCTTTTAAAATGCAAGGTAGGATGTGTGTTTCAGCTTTAATAGCCACTAACTCATTTAGCTGGAGGGTAACACCAGGCTAATCAAAGGTCACCCAAGTCCTGGTTGATGTTGAATGGGAGCTGACAGCTTTCCAGAGCAGCACAGAATTCATGGGGATTTTTTTTCTGCAGGAGCAATATTCATCTGGGATTGACACAATGCTGACTTTGAAAACAATTAATTCAAATCCTTAAAGACTCTGCAAAATCAGACAATGTTTCAAGTTTTATCCCAGGGAAGAAGTGTTCCTCTACAAGGAAATTCTGGTCTCAGCCAAATTACCAAATTCCAATAGCAATATGTGTCATAGACAGCAGCAGGAATCAGGAAACTGCTCAGACAACAAAATTCAGTCGATGTAGTTTCACTTTAAAATGACACAGGACACAGAGTCTAAGCATAATTAATGAAAGAGAAGCATGTATTTTTGCATTCATGTAAGCAAAACAGTAAAAACATAAGAAACAACAAGGAAGGTATAGGAATGTTTATTTATAAAATTAAATAAGATATACTTGAAATATACAGTCTTTCACAAGCACAAAAATTCTCCACTGATGTGGTAAAAGAAAAAGAGTATGTTCAAACACCAGCTGTTATTTTTCAAAGGTACTCTATCTGACTGCATCATACGCTTTGATTTGTATTTTACTACCTGTAAGAGTCAAAGTTCATTGTTCAAATGGGTGTGTGTACCCATGGTCTGGCAGATGCAACTGCCTTGATTGTGCATCCAAAGTGATTATTCTCCCCTGCAGACATGCTGAGTGAAAGCGAGTGTACATGTGAAGATATGTAGCCTATTTTATGATTGTAAAATGTTGCCCAGAACAAAAATACACTTTTTCAATGGTACTTGAAATAGTTATCTGTAATGTACTATTACAACCAAGATTACTGCTTTGAGTATGTCACACACACGCACATGCACATACACACATGTTCTCTTATACTGTACCTTGACGGATACCTTAATACAATGTAACATTATATAAATAATTATAGTGGATTTAAGATCAGGTCAAGAGGAAATGTGAAACTCATCAGTTAGGGAAAAAAATGAGAGGAAATATCATACAATTAGAAAATAATTAAAATTCTAATGAACCTATCTCTGACAGGAGTGTTTGTCCATGAACCCATGGAGAAAGGGGATGTTCTTTGAACAGAAAATGAAGTAGAAAAAAATGCTTTGCCATGTGGCTACAAAGGAAATTAAAAAGATTATATATCAATGTGTAATAAATGTAATTACCTAGGTTATGCAACTGCAGGGTAGAATATAACCATAAATTGTGAAGTCTGAGACCTACAGCTATCTAAACAGCCTACTGAAATTCCTTAATCCTCACTCTATCAGGCAGTAAGAATCATTTTCCAGAAGAAGAACTCCAGGACTCTGACTACAATCACTGTGGAAGAGGTGGCCCCTGTACAGACCATATCTTCAGAGATGATCCTCTGTATTTTTAAGTCCATTTATAGCACCAGTCTGTATTTCCACAGCACTGAATTTGATAAAATTAGTGAATTGAAAAATGGTATGTAAACTTCATAGCTGCCAATCTCCTACCTTTAAAAGCAGGTATCATGAGCAGGGTAGCATACCTTTCTGTAGGAGAGAACACAGAAAGTCATTAAATTGCTTGGGTAGAGGGAAGCAGTGATTTTACTTTTACTTTGTCTGTGAAATAAATATGTTATTTTGTTTAATTGAAAGTCTATGTCATATTTAGAATTTCTAAATACTTGTACCAAGGACAGAAAAGGAAACCAACTGAAACTAGTATGATTCAGAAAGGAGAAACCTCATTAAAAAATCTTAGCAAATCTTTCCATTTCACTTTAACATATATTTTTTAATTAATTATAGATGGCTAAAATGTTCCATCTTTTACAGCTTAAAATTTCAGCTTTTGAAACTTATGAGGGAAGAAATTGAGAGGCAGGGGTTGTGAAAGCTATCCTGTAGAATTGTCTGGGGTTTGCTTCCTTCCCAGCATCCTCTCTTCCCTTGGTCTCTATTTTGTGTCATTTTCGCTTGTTCATTTTTTGTAACTACGCTTCTCTTTAGTATATACTCTCTTGAATTCTGACATCATCTCTCTTTGCTTTGCGTGACACCCAGAACACTTGACTGCAATGGGCTTCCCTGAATCCTTCAGTATCACCATAACTAGCAGCATGGAACCTTGGAACACTGGGAAGCTCAGAGTATGAGGAACAATATCAGAATATCAGTTTTTTCTTTTCCATTTTCCTTTCTTCCCCATCTTCTCTCCTACTTGTTCTTTTGGCTTCTTATTGCTGATTAAGTAGAAATGTTTCAGAGAAGAGAACGTTTCCTCCCTCAAGTATTTGTGCTGGTAGTTAATGCATATTAAATCCAAAGTATCTTCAAATAGTTCTCCTATGCCTTTCCCCATCCCCAGTATATTAGAAAGCTTCACTAAAATAATTTGTAGATTAGTTTGTAAAGGGCAAAGTCTCACTCAGGACTCTTTTATTCCTGATTAGCCTGACCACATGTTCAATAAAGTGCAATTATAGATCTGCTCAGCAGTGAGAGTGTGGGAACTCAAGGGAGGAAGTCATGACTCAATTTTTTTTTTCTCAACTATTTTTCCATTGCAGTAATCAACAATATTTAGGTTATCCTAAGAAAAAAAAGTAAATCAACAGCGTTCTTGTTTTCTACAAATTTTTACTTTTCATTACTTTCCCTAGTTTGGGTTTTGATGGTGTTGTTTTGGTTTAGCACTTTTAATATTTTTGTTGGGATATTTTTTGATATAAATCTCAAGGCTATGAGTGGAAAGGAAATGTTTTCTTGCACAAATGGGTTGCTGTATGCATCTTTTCTAGTGGTACCTCTTACGAGTTAGATTGATTGAATTCACAGAGGCATAGTCAATTCCAAACACAGCAGGCACCTGAATTATTAGACAAGCATATTGTCCTACTTGTCCTCTGCTGTTGTAGTCCAGTAGAGTTAAAATAAGAAGAATGTGCAAAAAAAAAATTAGTCTACTGTCAGTCGATTTATATGCTCCTTAAATAGCTGTAAACAAATCTCCCTTATATATAGGTCTATTTCACCATTTTGACAGGAAAATAGCAGAGTCCACCAAAATGGAAAGTAGAACTTATTTAGCACATTTAGCACAAGAAAAGTGTACCTTGATTTTCAATAATTTGTGAAGATCTATTATAAGTCATAACTAATGAACTAACATAATTCCCTGAACCACCATCTGCTGAGGGTGGTAATTATGTAAGAATAGCATTCCCAGTACGGTGGGACTCTAGCCAGTTACCATGCAGGTAGTGTGGGAAGCAGCCCTTCACACAGATGTTAAGTAAAAAATAGACTGGTTAGAGTTATGTGTGATGATTAGGATCACAATAAGATAACAACCCTATTCAAATAAATAACAGAAGTCTTTTAAGACTATTGCCCAAGAATAGTTACATTAAATATGTACGTGAGATATTTGAGACAGGAAGGCAATACAACACAGCAAGAACAGGACAGCAGATTTGGTACTGAGGTAAAGATGAAATGAGCTGTTGGTTCCTTTAGCTTGCAGCTCATCCGTCCTGAGGTCAGCTGTATCTCAGTAAGTTACTTAACAGTACATACCTTTGTTACTTCTGTTTGCTTGCCCAGGGATCCTTGCACTTTTTCAACACCAAATGTTATCAATTTAATCTAATCTACTCAACCAAAATAAAGTCCTGGGCCTAGAGACAGGGGTATATACTAATTTACACTTGAGCAACACTTGCTGTAATGCAATTTTACTGGTATTATGTAGTGGACGGCTCTGGTGGCAGATGCAAAGGAGCCCTGCTAGCCTGTGACAGCCAGCCTCATCATTGCCAGCAGCATGCAGACTAGTCAGAGACAGATGCTGTCAAGTGCAGCAGACAGCTGATGACAGCAACACTTGGTCCTGTGGCCTTTTTTGCCCACAGCAGCCCCCTGCAAAGCTAAGCTGTCAGCTGACAGTGTCAGGAGAAAAGGCGGGGTACATGGCATGCAGGCATCTGCGACTAAAAGACCTTTCTTACAGCCCTTCTTCCCTGGGGTCCTTTGTTTGGGCACCTTGAGCAACACACAATCAGACTTTGTAAAAAGGGTATATACCACTTAAAAGCACAATCCATTTATTTATGAGCTTGTGATTTATGAGCTCTACACCCAGTAGGATTAAGGAGCTGGTTCTAGGCTTAGCATTAGTATGTTCATCATGAGGTCTGTGGAGGCCAGACAGAGCTCTCTCAGGAGGGGAAGGGTTGGCCCTTGCTTCTCCCTGGAGTTGACCCTCAGTGTTGCTGACTTGTGTTCCAACCCCTCATTTTTTTCCTGTAATATTTTCTACTTTTCATGTTCGTGTTTTTCTTCTTGAATACTTGAGCTGTGACCTAGCCTTGTCTCAGCAAACCTGTCTCTCCAATTTTACCTTTCCTAACTGACGTGACTCTACTCTACAGAGCATTTCAGAGCGCTTTTTTGCAAAACTTCACAATTTCTTCAGCAGCCTCAGCCAAGGTTGGGCAGCTGAGTCAATACTAAAGTTGAGCTGAAACACGGGGAGGGAGATGGTGTTATAGAGGGGGTTACAGAGCAAGTGGTTACAGTTATTCAGCTGTATTGTGTCAAAAGTAGAGCTTGGATCAGGGACACTGAATCTCTTATTTCTTTCCCCAAACAGAAGCCATTACTGCTCTCTCTCTCCACCAGTGACTGCTTTCCAAGGCCCTCTAAAAACATCAGCCGCGAGCTGGCCCCACGAAACAGACAGCAAAATCCTTTTTTGTCACTAATGTTGAAAAAAACATTAGTGGCTTTGCTCGGATCTTATCACGGCTACAAGAGCTGCAGTCACTAGCAAGACAGTATGGTCAACATGACCTATGACAGCATACAGGAAGCTTAGGGATGACTTGGTGTTTGAGGTTCAAGATTATGTAGGGATGATAGAAAAATAATCAGTCTCCTCTTGTTCTCCAAGTATCTCTGAAACCTACCTCCTGCAAAGAGCCCTTTTATCAAAGTTCCTCCAGCTGAGCACAATTGTATGCAGACAAAAAGTAGTTCAAATACTGTTTCTTTTTCTTGGGGAACTGCTTGCCAGGTGGGTGGGGATGATCATCTCTGCTACCATCCTGGTTACTTAAGCATCTGTTCTTATCAGTGAATAGAGAGAGCAGAGTTCCCTTTGCAGGACTGGAACGAAAAGAAGGAAAGACCCAAGTCTTTGTCTGGAGTCAGCTTCTAAAATACAGTGTTATAGAAGGCCAGAGTCAAACTCTTTATCCTCTAGTTTTAGATATGCTAAATGTTTTTATCGATAAACGTGATTTTTGTTGCGGGAATTAAACTTAAATATAATCATATCTTTTGCTTCAAGGCATAAAATGATTATTGAAAGAATGAAAGAAGAAATTCTGTGCCTCAGTTCATGTGTTGCATAATGCCATTGGCTAAATATAATTAATGAAGTCTTTAAAGCACCAGATGCTATTTGCTTCAAGAGACAGAGGATAAAACAATAATCTACTACTATTTGCCTAAACTAATTTTTTTTTATAATTAGTTGGTTCAGGAGAGTTTTCTTAGACAGTCATTTACCTGAGGAGGTCAAAAAAGTCAAAATACCCTTATTAATCTAGCATAGAAGAAACATTTGGGCTTCACTTTACAGTCACTGAAGCCGATGGGAAATTTGCCAATTATTCCAGTGGCAATAGAATAAGGCTCTTAATTGGAAGCATGCAAAACACGATCAGAAAATCCCAATCTTTATCATGCAATTCACTGAAAATTTTCTTAGGTTTTAGAAATAATCTGATCAAGACTTAGACGAGAAGAAGCTATCCAAAGTCAAAATATCTATGTAACAAGCTTCTTCAGCTTCACTTGTTTCCTCAAACAATTAATTCAGTGCAAAAGTATTATTCAACGTAAGTGAATACAAGGATTTATTTTTATATCTTATCTAATCAATAACAATCCCAGTCAAACGTAGCAAATTTTGCTAGTTTAAGGCTGATGTCAACAGCAAGTCCGTCCAAAGCCTGTATGCATTTTTCCTTGCTAATAAAACGGATATAAATGTAACCTCCTTTACAAGAGCAAAGGTATGAAAACAACTGATAGCAGAAGTGCTTTACTGCTGGGAGGTTTAAATAAAGTGCTACTGAGTTCCCAGACCTTTACATCTCACCCGACAGGGGTCCAGTGCATCACCTCCTCGGAGACCCCTTTGCACCACGCAGCTGGGAAGGTGGCTGGATTTAGACACTTTGCATTCTGTATACTTCAGAGGTTTTGGAACAATCTTTGTTATACCTCTCTTTCCCTTTCCCTGAACTGGAGACCACAATGCTAGAAGGATTTAGATGAGAGCATAAGGAGCAGATATTTTGGGTTCAAATGCATCTTGGCACACTCTCACAATTGGTTTTTGGGCAGCCATTACTGATTTTTAGCACCTAGAAATTTCAAATTATGTAAGTGCACACCTAGTATTTGACAGATAAGAAATAGCTGAACTAGACTTAAAGTATTTTTATGCTCTGGCAACCCAAATGTCACTTGTATAAAAAGCATATTCAGCACAGTAAATCCAGCCTTCTCACCCTCCCCACCACTGACACCCCCCACCTTGTTCTGCTGCTTAGAAACAGCAATATTATACATCTGGAGACCAACTGGTGTCCAGAAATATTTTCCAAAATATTGCAGCTATATGTGCAGGTCTTGAAAGGCGTTTTACTAGGGTAAAAGCAAACTTTATGAATGACCCATGGGCTTTTCTTTGTTCAGCCTTGCTGCACAGAGAAGGCCAGGGGCAACACTGACACCTTCTGATAAGAGGTGGGTACATCCATTCCCTTGCTATTGCAGAGAAGCGGGATGCTCACTCTGCATCTGCGAGAGTGGGTGGTTCTCGCATATATTTATATTCTATTTCTGCAGTTTCAGGCATCTCCCCAAGTCATTTCAAGCATTGCATCTTTTTGCTATTCAGTTTGATGGAAGTTTCAGCTAAAAAGAGATGACAGAGAAGGAAATCAAGGGGATGAGGGCTGGCAAAGGTGTCTCCTGGCAGAATCTCTAAGAAAAAATGCAACTGTGTTGTTTCTATGCCAAGGTCTTCTCATTTTGAGAAGTTCAGTTACAGAACAATGCCAAATGTAAGTATTAGATACAGTAATTCATCAGGTCATCAGTCACTGCAGATAAAGACCCTGCAGAAATAGGCTTAGATTTGTTTTTCTTAAAGAATAATTTACAAAGAGACACAGATTTAACTGCAGAGAGAGATATATAAGGTGGTTAAAGGAGCAGATAATAAACACAAAGGCTTGGACTAAGAGAAGAAAATTTTACTTAGCACAGAGGAGTTGTATCTCATTGCTTACGGGGAGAAAACCCCAAATAAAAGACCTGCCTGTTCAAGAGTCTAAAAAACGATGTTCACTGAAATGAGTGTAATGGGATTCCAGTTGCTGCAGGAAATCTGAGTAAAATAGAAGGCAATGATTTTCCATTCATATTACCATAGCCACAAAATCCACCTAGCATTAGTGACAATATTTTGAGTCTCCTGTTTGTGTTTTGTCCAGGCAAAGTACAGGTCTGAGATCAGTGCATGGTAGAAGTGTACATTATAAATTATAGTAAGACCAAGTAACCAGTGGTGGATTAAGAGTAAATGGGACTTGATAGACTCAGATAGATATCCTGCCCTTGTTCTCCCTACATACGTGTATCACAACAGGTCAGACTGCATATAACATTCACATCCCTGCCAGCATAATTTCCTTCAGAAGCTGTCCATTCCTGAAATGGACAACTGAGGGATGTGTTAAGGGATGCTGATCATCTTTCAGCCTATGCACCAGAGAAGCTTTCCAAAGGAAAGAACAGGAAGGGAAGGTACATGCTACATTTCATCCTGACATTGTAGCAGGGCTCAGCTGCAATATATATATATATCTGTATCTGGCAGCTGCAAAACACTTCTTTCTATCCCATAAAAGAAATAAATAACCTTATTTCTAGGATGAGGCATTGCAATTATATTTCTCCACTGATAATCTAGGTCTTAGGAGCATTAGAGAGCAGGGGTTCTGAATAACAGCAGATAATTACCTCTTTCTTCAGCTAAATTGCCAGAGTAGTCATGAAAACTATTTTAGTTAACTGAAGGGGTCTAAGTTTTTTTGAGAGTATCTATCTTTAATAGCCTAAATCCAGAATTTGTGAGTCTATTGACATCTCACAGCTAAAACTTGCTGGAACTGCAAATTTTTGTGTCAGCCTTAATCTCTCTGCAAAGATGAAAAACTAACTTGACTAAGTCAAGTTTAAAAGCAGGACTTGATTGGCAAGGAGGAAAATGAAATTCATTAGACTATATAATCAAGATGTAAAAACTATTTCACTACATTCATTCATGTTTAGTTTTCTTAGGCTTTTCTTTTTCACATCATTCATTCATATCATTATTTCCCATAATTAATTTGTACTGAAGCACTCATTTTACTTTGTTTGTGCATGTGATAACTCCAGTATTGCCTAGAATTAGAAAAGAAACATCCTTCTAAAGAACAGTTAGAGTCAAACTCCAGCTGTTCAGCCTTGCTGAGGACTGCTTCAGCAACATCTCCCCAAACTGTACTATCAGCAGCAGGGTATATATTCTGCTATTTGTTAATTGTCTCTGTGAAGAAAATCACTAATCCTCATTGCAGGAATTTCAGAGCAAAGCCATCTAACAATGTTTAATGTAATTAATAAGGAGTCAGTTTATTCTGTGGAGTAAACTTGCATTTTTTAGGATGTAAGGATGTAAGGATGTAAGGGGTGTAAGAAACATTCATAGTCCATAATTAACTCTGTCAAAATTTTAAAAAAAATATTTTTAAATTGTCTGGAACATAACAGCCACTCTATTGAAAATTCCTTTATCTAAGTCCAGTATTGCATCAAATAAAGAGAAATGTAGTTGATGTGTGACTTAGTATTTCACACATCAGCAAGTATTTAGTTTTCAATTCACAAAACAGTTTATTTCTGTGAATCCATCCAAATGGAGAAACAAGCAAGTTTCTAATATTAACAGATGCAAATCTTTAAATCAAAGCACCCAGCATTACACCCTTTAAAAAATCCAGCCATTTTTTCTGTCCAACAGTTAGAATGACAATGATTATGAGCTAGAGCTGCCTGTCCGTGATCTTTGGAAACTAATGTCACATGATAATGAAAGATGGCAGACAGGGGTAACAGTTATGGAAAAAACCCCAACAAAACAGCAGGAACTAACCCCAGGAGAAAGTTCAAAGTATTGTGTTAAGCAGCACACAGTAAAAGTTGCCAAAGTCAGCAGAGCACTAGCAAGGTATGCACAACTATTAGACTGGGCAGGATCCCAGTGGGCCAGAACACAGTGTCCCTTGCTGGGGTTATGGTAAAACTGAAGCAATGTCAATATAACAAAACTGAGACAGTCTGGGGATACAGTTCACTAAGTAGTGTGTAGCAGAGCCTTTCTATTCAGTTTTCTACACTGTACCTTCTCCAGAAATGCAATGGCATTCGTATGTGACATAGAAGAATTCAGCATCGTTAGTCTGCCATCATAGACTCCCAGGCTGGCAGGATAGAGCAATGTCCCTTCTAGGGTCATATATTTTTCATTCCTCTTTTAATTATCATAAATGCTTTCATACATTTCTGACATTGACAGAGAAAAACTGCAATCTCAATAAAAGTATTGAACCCTGAAAATTAGACTCAAATTTATGTGGCAGTTTAAAAACATGATACTTCGTTCCAATAGACACACATTTTGGAAGCACTGGGAAGCCATTACCTGATTAGGTTTCTCATGATTACAACACACTGCTGTACTATCTAGAAAGAGTTCAAAATGACTCATTCTCCTCATTTTTATGATGCATCATAATTTTTTTTCTTTTGTTGCTGTGACTCCAATATCCTTAGCCTATAGCCTAATGTTTCTTAATTTGAACTTATTTTCCAGGTCATCAATTCAGTTGTCCAATGCTATTGTCATAAAGATTTACAACCAGATCATTGTTTCTCAAGTACAATTTTTCTTGTCTTGTAGTCTTACCTCAGATTTCTGCAATCTGAAACCAATATTTCTATCGTGGTCAAATAAACTATATCACTCAATGTAATTCTGTCACACTGAGCAAGCCCAATTTTGATTGATAAATGTTGAGATATTTTACATAATGAAATAAAATTAAATCAATCAAATCGAATTTAATCAGATCAAACCAAATTGAATGAGAGGACCACCAATCTCAGAAAAAGTTGAGTTCTGTTTCTCTCCCCAGAAACTTATCCTTACTGCATTCGTTATTCATACCAGGTATAACATAAAAAGTTTAAAGTCCAAATCGAGTAAGAGGGAGCCTTGGCTTTTACTTTCAGCTCTTACCATACAAACAGCTTCCCTACCAAAATGTTATGTCCTCTCTCTAATTCCCATGACAGACCAGGGTGCAGAGGGATCCCTCCAGGGTCACTGGTGCAGTCAGTTCTTCCAGGAAAGAGGAGCTCTCGTTTTGCAGTCCATCATCTTCTGGGACGTGCACAGATGAGGCATGCTGCCTTCTCAGCAGTAGCCAAAGGGCTTTTCCAGAAGTACCCATAAGACTTCCAGGCTGGTTTTATCAGTGTACTGGTTTTGGCTGGGAAATTAATTTTCTTCATGGTAGCTTGTATGGGGCTATATTTTGGATTTGTGACCAGAACAATGTTGATAACAGGCCTACATTTTAGCTGTTGCTTCACAGTGCCAACACGAGGTCAAGGCCTTTTCTGTTTCTTGCGCTGCCCCACCAGTGAGTAGGCTGGGGTTGCACAAGAAGTTGGGAGGGGACACAACCAGGACAGCTGACTCCAGATGACTCAAGAGATATCTCATATCGTATCACATTGTACTCAGCAAAAAAAGCTGGGGAAAAAAAGAGGAAGAGGGACATTTGGAGATATGGCATTTGTCTTCCCAAGTAACCCTTAGGTGTGATGGAGCCCTGCTGTCCTGGAGATGGCTAAACACCTGGCTGCGATGGCAATTAGTGAATTAATTCCTTATTTTGCTTTGCTTGTGCACACAGCTTTTACTTTACCTATTAAACTGTCTTTATCTCAACCCACAAGTTTTCTGTTTTATGATTCTCCAACCCACTGAAGGGGAGCAAACAACAGTCTGTGTGGAACTTTGCTGTGTGCCAGGGTTAAACCACAAGAATCAGTGGCAAAAAAGATTCACATTTAAATTTCTTCTATGGAGAATAAAAAAAAAACCCAAAAACTCAAATTAGCAAGCTTTTAGCCTCAATGTGCCAAATTTAAACATTAAAACACAGAAAGAAATAGAATAAATGCTGTGGAGAATCTAAAAGATCAATGTAGGTAAGGAGAAAGATTCTGAAATTTAGAAAGGAAAAAGAGATCGAAAAGAGTCTGTGACTCTTCCAAGCATAAAGGAGAAGATCTAAGTTGTGAGGCTGTTTACAGAGGATGTAAGTTCCTCAGAGACTAGACAGATGGTCCTCTGCTGGATTTCTTGCAACTAAATTTTTTTAAAAGTACATTACAAACTTTGCTGCTACCAGCAAGTACGTAGCCTCCAAGTGAGTATGAGATAATCCCTACGTGTATGTTTCTTAAATCTATATGCTATCCCTATGTCATCTGAGAACACTGCACTGTGCCAAAATGCTGTGCTATAGAGAGATAGTAAGTACCAACATACATGGGTGCTGTTTCACTCTGGCAGAAGTTCTGAAGCCAGAATTTTTATTTCAAAGGTTAAAAAAAAATGCAGTTAAAATATTATTTTCTGAGTGTTTTTAAAATGGACCTTGTCCACTTCCCCTTGTCCTTGAACCTATCCATCTCTTTCAACCATCTGTTTCAACCACCTGTTTCAACCACATCTGTTTTGAGAGCTCCCTCCTCAGACACCACTGCTGGAAGTCCTGTCTGACCCTTCATGCACAGTGGCACTAAAGTAAATTTTTTTTTTTCCAGTGGCAGGGAAGAGGAATCAGGAAGTAAAGTTAAGGGGAAGAACCTGGAGCAAGCACTCCATGGTTCAAGCCTGCGGGCGCAGGGAAGGCTGCCTGCCATGCAAAGCACCAGCAGCAAAGCTCCCAGACAACCCTGGAGCAGCAATAAGGAGGGAACTGGCTAGAGAGGGGTTTTTCACAGAGGGTTCTGCTGAAGCAGATTGAGATTCACAGACTTGATATCTCACAATAATAGATGTAAGATGAAACTTAATCCAAGGGCATATAAGAAATTAACAAAGTTGGAGGAGAGACACTCTTATTTTTAGGTAGGGATTGGGTAATGATATGTTGTCTTCTGAGTAGCTAGGATTTGACAAATTGGGAACTACAGCAATGAGACTGAAATGCAGTTGGATCATGAACAAGAGTTTTGGCTAAGGAATCACTGAGAATTCTGGTAGTCTTTTGGGCAGAATTGCTGATAGACTTACAAGCAGAAGTGAAATGAAGATTATGAAATCAAAGTTGTGTCAGATGTCAGCTAGGTGACATTAGAGATTAACATGAGACATGAACTGAGAATAATGGAGCTGTGTCTATGCTCTCAAACAAAACATAATACTACCAAAATATATAGGAATTGAGTCATGGTGACCTTTCTACATGACATTACCTCGTCGACTATAGTTTAATTTCCAGAAAGTAGCAGTTCTGTTTTCTTTAGTCTTCTGTAATTAAAGTGCTGGACTAAAAATTGGATAAACTTCTGCTTGATCAAGATTTCGTTGGCACAGTTTTCCTTTCTAGCATGTCTGGATGCCTTATTAATAGCTTTTAGCTCGTTTACATTTAAATTTAAGTCATATTAGAATTCATGTATTCCATTGATATACTAATCTGTTTCTCAGTTTATGTCAATTTGGGAACTTGCTACATCCCTGAATATTTTGTGCTCAAATTAAAACTGTTTAAACATGACAATATTTTATGACATGTTTAACAAACTAATTGCAGAAGTTTAGTAAGTTCATCGTGAACTGCTGAATCAATTTATCAATATGATTTTGCTAGTGCTGTTATTTATATTCCACATTTGTTGTAAATATACACAAAAGAGATAGTGGAAAATTAAAAACAAAGAAACAAAGACCTGGAGTCATGCTTCATTTACTGCAATACCTTCAGGTGGTCCATCTTTCTCTGGAATCATGTGGATACAAAAAGCTCAGTTATGATGGTACTCAAGTTTCATCCACTGGCTGGGGGCTGTTAGGTTGTGAGTAGAAGTCAGCTGCAGGACCCCACGTGCTTTCAAATTCCCTGAGTTCTGGAGGGGATTTCCTCTCAGCTCCTGATTCTGGAAATGAGAACAGACATTTACAGGTGTTTGAGCTATTACAGTTGCAGATCTTGTGGTGCCAGAATGCTGGATTTGGGGACTTCTAAGATGGACCACATTTGCCCTTCAGTTGTTCTATGCTTTGGATGCTACAGAAAGGTGTGTGTTACTTGGGTATGTTGCAGAAAGGTAATTTGGCAGACAAAGCTCCCTTTCTCAATTTACACCTTCAAAGTTAAGGTAGCTACCTTAAGACAAATCAAAATCTTTGGCTTACGGGGATAAAAATGGAAAAATAATCTTTTCTTAAAAACAACCCCACTTTCATATCTTTCACATCTCCATATGCATAGGTTTTGGACAGCATCTTTAAGTGAGGAAGTCTGACCTCCACTTTTTTTTCAACTTTACAGTGATGGACTGACAAGTTTCAAGTTGTTCAATCTATTTGGCCCTTGCTCTTTCTCTTATATTCCAGCTTCTTAGCTACTCATTCAGTCCTCCTCACTCAACTCTTACATAATGAGGACCCTGACACAATAATTTCGAAGACAGAGGTTACATAGGAAAGTGGGACCTTGGAGGATTTGATGGAGGTGGGGGAAAATCGATAATCAGAATAAATAAAAAAAATAAGGTCTATTTTTAAGCTTAGGAAGATCTTCTCCACATCAGACTATCCATTGTAGAGCAATTTAGTATATGAATTTATGCATTCATAAACAGAGAACAAAAAGGTAGCTCAAGCATATAGAAACTGTTGTATCACATCATGTAAGTGGTTTATTATCCCCAGCTACATCTAAGTCTACCTTGTCAGCCCAAATTGTGGAGAAAGTTTGCTTTCTGGTTTGTTTCTGATCTTCATTTTTCTTATGTTTGAAAAGTTTGCTTATTCTGTTTAAAATATCTTATCATCTGGCACCACTGACCTGGTAAAGTGGAAGGGGAGGTGTGAAGGCTTATTCCAGGAAGCCTTTCCAGTGGCTGCACTGACGTTGTGCCCTGAGGAGTTTACCATTCCTTCAATCAGTTGGTTTTAAAGCCTGAAAAATTCACAAACATTGTATAAGAAGGACTCAGCATACCCTCTGAGTAACTTTCTATTTTATTTTTAGTGTCCCGGAATCAAGTGACAGGTGGGAAGTGGGAAAAGAAGTTACACTGGGGGAATATTTTAGAAATGTCAATAGGCTGTCAGTAAAGCCCTAGAAATCAAAGCTTTCAACTATTTCCGTTCCCTGCCCCGCTTCTGAGCCCTTCTACTTCCCAATCATCATACACAAAATTCTCACTTACTTAGAGGAAAAACTTTGTGGCAAAAATCCTAAGGTTGCTGCAGGCAATAGAAAAAATGTGGATTCCTTGAGGCCAGGAGGCAACTTGTGGTACTCGACCCTCTTCACCTGCCCAGGACCTCCATAAGTAGAGGGTGGTGTGCAATAAAATCAAGTAGCACTTTGTTAAGACCGTGCAGTTATTACGAAGGGTTAATAAGTAATTAATAGTTACAGTTATGAAAAATACTTGCCATAGGCAGCTATAAGTCCACCACTTCAAGGTTATAAACTGGAGAGATAAGTAACCTAGCAGCCTCCTGGGGTTTTTAACAACTGACTAAAGATTTATTGAAAGAGCTATTCATAATTTATTAACTCTATATAAACTGTTATATGTACTCTTAGATTAAAAGTGTGATAGAATAGGCTTATGATAGAAAAACAATTTCAACACTTACCTTAAAAAAAACCCTCTATTTAAGTAATACCAGTAAAAAATAAAGCTTGTTTTGTTTTAAGGAGGGGGAGACGAGAGGGACAAGCTGTTCTGTCTTGTGAAAGTAAAATACAAGATGACATTTAAAAAATCAACTGAGTTTAAATAAAAGGCTATTTTAAAACTAGTCTTTGAAATGGGAGGAACATTAAATATAAAGAGATTAAGCTTTCAAGGAGAGGTGGGTGGCTGACAGCTCCAGAAGACCTGTCCAAAAGGGGAAGGATGGATGTGACTTGCTGTACAATGCTGAGACAGCACTGCTTCATTTCTGCATTTCAAAAGCGTGTTCCTCACTTGGTCTTTGGTTTCACTCTGGAAAGAGATAATACAAACAACAGTGTCACTCATTGTTTCACAAAGCATTGTATAAAAATATCTGTCTGTAAAATATCTTACTGTAAGATGTCTTTTCTCCTTTTGGCCGATGTACATAAGAGCTGGAAGAGAACACATTGTTTTACTGCTCGTCAGCTCATGACATTTATTGTGGTTGTAGATGAAAAGTGATAACGAAAAGAAAGAAAAAACTTTATGTACCGGGACAAGAGGAAGGTCAGATTAATATTATCTGCCGTATGGTTCCTGCCCAAGAAAAGGAGAGAAAGAGCTGAGGGTAAAAGGGTCAAATGTGATTTGTTGTGTCAGAAAAACAAGTCTGAAATAGATTTAGTGGTAGTGTTCAGCACATAGACAATCTGTGACACTGAAAAATTTACTTTCTGGAGCAAATCTGGGGGTTTTGTTGTTGTGGGTTTTTTTGGAGCCACGTGGGAGCTTGCCTCTGTCCTGTCCCAATTGTCTAGCTGTTGATTTTTTTAAAGTATGTTCTTGTAAAACGACTTTGCTCTACAATATGATATGGCTGTATGTTTTCAGTATTTAATGCAATCAACAAAATATGTTCTTATCTTTAAACTGTCTATTCAGCAGCAGTTGCAGGAAGGCTTGAAGACCTCTAAACTGAACCGTCTCTCAAGGCATGTGGACATGCATGTCAGGCCAGCCATGCCTGTGCTGATGCATCCTCTACAGGCACAGTAATTGCAGAACAAAGCCCACTGGGTGCAAATGTGCCTATCAGTGGAAATCTTTCTAAGTGCCAGTCCCCATCAAGGGCGTGCTCCGCAAAGCTGTGCAGTTCTGCAGCCTCTTTACTGCTCTGCAACCCCAAAAATCACCTGTGGCTGCTACTGGCACTGCTGGTCGCAGAGCAGAACAGACACCGAAATATTACACTGTGAATGCATGGGGGGCATTCTCCACAGTGAAAGAGCAGAAGGCTGGCACAAAAATATATGTCTTATGCTGGATATAAAAATGTGTGATACCTGACTGGTGTGGGCAGAGATGCCAGAGGAAGGAAGCACAGAGGAAGGAAGGGCAGGAGGGCAGGAGCAAAGCAGAAGGTGGCTTAGCCGTATGCAGTTGCCTTGTCTTGGCCTGGGATGAGCAGGCAAAGTGATGAGAGATGGAGTTTGCAGGCACCTGAGCTCTCAGTATTGCCTTATCTCATTTAGATAAAAAAAAAAAAAAGTTACTTCATAGTCAAGGAAGATAAATAGCTCCAGAAGAACCTTTGACCTATCTTTTCCATCTTTCTTAGTATTATAAGCTTACAAAAGAAATAAGGGTCTAATGCTCATACGAGTCCACGGCGACTAACTTCAGTGTGGACAATTACCTTCCAGACTTTCACATCTGGGGTGCACATGATCACACACAGAGCCATAACCCCCGGTATCTCAGTAAATAACATCCCAGCACAGCCAGCTTTGAATGCAGGGCCTCAGTTATTCATGCCAATCAAACTTGTTTGAATCTGTCTCTGGTTTGTGCTTTCAAATATCCTCATACACTTTCACTGCTAAATGTGGCTGTTCAAACTGCAGTTTTACAAATACACTAGAATGCTTTGTCTCTTAGAAAACCTGGGGAAAAAATAAGATAATAAAAAGTTGGTTGCATGACGAACAATTTATTACCTGTCTTGTCCTCCAGTCTTTTTGCTTCCTTTTCTCAGTTTATAGACGGAACAAAAAAATGTGAATCTTTTTTTCAGATTGGTTAATGAAATGAAGTTGGAATATACATTTAGTGTTTCTGTTACAGAAATAGTCACCAATTTTGTGCATCCTTTTAGTCTTATAGCTGCAGTGCAACCAATGCACTTATTTTTAACCATGTTTGTTACCCAACTCAGCTGTCACATATAAGAACTCAGACTCATATGACATCTTACCTCTATCCACGTGTGTATCTGAGTGTGTTAGTTTACCTTTAAATTTGTTAAAGAAAATTAATGTACTGTTAGTACAAAATGGATCAAAGTGTAATTCTGGTGCTCTAGAGCCATAAGAGATTTGATTCTGCACCACTGAAGTCAATATGACTGCTGCCGTGTACTTAAATAAGAACAGGAGTGGGCCTCTGGTCATTTGGGGCTTCAGTAGAAAGAGAGATTAGAATAAGGTTAATTAAACACAAGATAAATCATTAGACCAAAGTATATGGAAAGGTAGACAAGAGAGAGCCTGGAGAAATGCAAAGTGTGAGAATGGGATTAATGCAAGTTAAACAAACAAAAAAAGACAAATCATATTTTCTACTAGTTTGAATTAAAAATACAGATGTATAATACATATGTATTTATTACATACCTGAACTACCAATGCTTTTCTTTAGAAAATCTTTGGTCAGAAGGGAATGAAGCAATGAGTATAAAAATCCCAGGCATTCTCATTTACCAGAATCAGTGACAAATGTGAAGACATCGACCAGATTGCTAAAAGTCGAGGTTCTCCTCCCTATCAACTTTAACTCTTTTTTTTTTTTTTTTTCCCCCTCCAGTAGTGTGATTTCCTCTCAAATATTTGGGAAAAGAGGTACTGAGTATCACTCAATAAACCAGGCTCAAGCCCCAGGTCTAATCAGGATTTCTTCCTAGAGGCATTGAATCCATCTGTACATTTGTCACACTTTTCTGCTCAGTTTTGCTCTCTGCATTTTCCCGTTGGTCTCCAGGTATGACTGGGGTAGAAGCCAGAGCTGTGCTGTGCTTCTGCTCTTCTGGCCCCAATGAGCTGTCTTCATTTCACGACCTAGGAAATAGCACAGTTTCTATGAATACATTTCACGACCAACCATGATGCAGAAATATAGGATTTATGTTTAGATGGAGATAGAATAATAAAAAATAGGGTTGGGAAAGAGGTGAAGAGGTCACATACCCTGCAGAAAGACCAGAGCAATCTACATCTTGCTAGGCCCTAGAAGGCCGCCTGACTTGTTCTAACCATCTTTCAAGGGAAAAAAACTCATACTACCACAACAAACAACAAAAAAAACCCCACACCATAAACTTCTCCAGACAGCATTTTACTATTTAACTATTTTGCCTGCTATAATGCATTTCCTAATCCTTAATCATTTGGCAAATTAAGCCTATTGCTTCTTATTCTAGCTAAAGTGAATATGACAAGACAGTTTATCATCATAATCTTTGAAACTAACCTTCCATATATTTAAAGTCTGCTATAATGACTTCTTTCTCTAAATTAGATAACTCATCTCCTTTAGCTTTTCTTCAGAAATCATGTTATTTAGGTCTCTGATCATTCTTGGTTTGGTTGGTTTTCTCCAACTGGATCATGCACTACAAAGTTTCTTCCACTGCATCTTTATCAGATCCAAATAAGAGAATTATTCCACGTCTTAAAGTATAAATAATTGTCTGTACCAGTGTGATATTCATTGGTTGGATTTGTTGTTTTTTTTCAAAAGCATGATGTTTTAGATGTGCTCACTCTGTCATCTACTAAACCTCCGAGCTCCTGGACAGATGCTCTCCCTTCTGTGTTTGTACAGGTGATTATAAATAAAACTTCACATTTATCTTTACTGAATTGCATCAATTTTCCAAAACCACTTGTCCAATTTGTCAAAATTTATTTTGAATTCTAATTCTGTCATTCAAAGTGTTTGTACTTCCCAGCATGGAATGAGTTGCAAGCTTAAAAAGCTGTGTTCTCTAATTAATGACCTTGGACAGTGGAGTAAAGTACTGAATATTACCAGCCCAGAACAGGTAACTCCCAATTTTCTCCAGTTTGGGAACATACCATTGATGTGACTCCCTAAATGCATTTTTCCAAAGAGGAAACTTCTTCACCAGGAAATATTTTCATCATGGCTATATATTCATTGAATTTTGCAATCTGTAGGTCCTCCCCAGTATGTTCTCTAGTTCATAAAGTTTGGTTGAGATTAAGGCAGGAACTCAGAGATAACAATTAATTACAGCTAAGGGTTATTTATTTGTTTAAGGGTGTGAAAAACAAGGGAATGACAAGAAGCTCCAAAGAGGCTAGATGATCTCTTCTAACCTTCATGCTCAATATCCTGCCAGTGTATCAAATTTTTGGTCACATTTTTATTTGTGGCTTTTCCTGTCCCAATATGGAAGCACTATCGGTGCTAGAATGATGTAATCATTAATAATATTGAAGTATTGTTATGTGATTTATTTTCTGTATGGCGCCAATAGACTTTAATGCTTGGTAAATACAATAAATAAAATTCTTTTTTTTTTTCATAGTTTAATTCACAACAGGTCATTTTTACAGAGAAAGAAAGACAAGAGAGATCTGTCATCTGGAAAACTAAAAAAATTAAAGATAGCCAACCCTGGAACTGAATTTGCTTGGTTGCCTTGTTTATGATCAATTGTATCATGTCAGATAAAAACAGCAGAATATTTCAGGGGTTTTTTTTGCCAGGAATCATTCCTTTAAAGTATTTTTGTTTTTAGTTTGTTTTCATTCCACATATATATTTCAAAATGGAAAATCATAAATAACACTTCATATCATGAAAGCAATGTTATGTACAAAAGGAGAAAATGAAATGAAAGAGATGGGTGTATCAGGCATGAGATTCTGATCATTATGTGTGTCTTACTCTGTATTTCCTGTTGTAAATCAATCACCTTTGACAATAGGTAGGTAGGCCATTGAAAATAGTGAACGTATATTTATAATTTTAAACACATTCAGCTTATGCAGAAGCATGAAGCAGTGCAGACTGGTGACCAGTATAAATGCAGGGTTTTATTACTGCTTCCTACAGCCCCTTCACCCTCTGGTATTTGCAACAGTCACTTTACTGTATCCTGTTATAAATTAAGTTGAAGGCACTTCTCTGCAGAGTAGTCTTTTTTTTTTCCCCTCTGTATTCATACATTGGTTAACACAATGTAGTCAGGACCTAAAATGGAGCCAGTTGGGAATCAGAACCAGTGAAATAACAATATCAGTAATAATATTTTATTAGAAGGTAGATATATGGCATACTGAAGGTTTAGGACTGGAGAAATTCTGTACCAAAGGAAGCTTCGCATGAAGAATGACCCAAATTCAGTGATGAGTTAGACGTGCTCATACAGAATCCAGAAAGTCTAAATGGGTTTGGGACATGGCTCTGTTTGCACCAGTTATCTCACCACTTAATATAAATACCTATTTCCTATACCCTGGTGGTACTGAGTGCTAATTATGACTTCTCTTTCATGGAACCTTCATGTTTTGCAAAAGAACGTAAGCTTCAGCTTGTTTTTTATTATTATTTCTTCACTTATTTTCTATGGACAAAAGAGTAAGCTTGCTAAAAGAGTTGGATGCATAGAAGAATGTAAAATATATCTCAGTCTGTAATACTACTTTTGTCTATAGCAGCTGGAATGATAGAAAGATCCTCTGTTAAGCTTTGAATGAATTCACTAACAGTTATCATGGCTACTAACAAGGTAACTGGTTCCAGCTTTGCACAAAAATAGCTACTACAGTATCCTCTTCCCAGAAAAGTTTGCTCATCACAGCACTGAAAAGGGTAAATGGTGCTTTGAACATCTCTGTTAACACACCCAGGGTACCTCTGGCTCTCTATCAAGTGAGACCAATTTTCATGGCGCTGTGCTTCCAAACCTCATAAATGTGGCCAGAAAGGGTGCTTGTTTAATCACTAAATGATAAAGGATACCATACATCTGCCCACATATTTTAACAGCTTTCCATCTCACAGCTGTCTTTCTTGTCCTTCTTTATAGGCTATCACCCCAAAGTTGCTGTGGTGATTGTATCTTTACAAAGAGACTGTCTAGCTAGGTTCTTCACCCTCATTTGGTTCAAGAAGATAAAAACCCAGATTAAAATGTTTTGTGTGTTCTCCCTCACCAAAAAAAAAAATAAATAAAAGAAGAAATAAATAGTCCTGTTGTTACTGCTAAGGCAACCAAAACGTGAGTAATCCAGTAGTGTACTATAACATTTTGTAAAGATTGTAGCATTTTGTGTTGATAGGTGCTCCATATGACAGCTCTTTGTTTGCAGTATGTGACCTCCTCTATGAAATGTTGGTTTTGAAGAGCCATTGTATAGCGTGCCTTTCTGTTCACAAAGAGGGATGGCACAGGCCACAGGGAGCTGCAACCCACTCCTGTGTTTTATAAAAGCCATTTCATTACTGTTATGTACTTCCCTACATGGTGTTCAAATTCTGAAACAGTGAAAGCTATCCCTATTCTGCTCAACTGAGCAGCCTGAAATTTCAGAAGATGTTAAAACTTTCCTTAAGTTGAATATGTTGTGAAAATTTAATTTTCCTATTTTCTTAGTGAAAGTGAAAATAAAAGCTTTTCAATAATTCCTAAGAAATGCTGCTGATATTTGCCAAGTTTTAGTCTCTTTGTTGGATGAGTGTGCATATTGTTTTCTCTTATATGGAATAAGAAATATTATTGGCACTACCTTATATCTGTCAGGGTTAAAAATACTATATTTATGTCTTATCCATTCACCAGCCTCCGGACCCTGGGTGCCCTGGGAATGTCAAAACTCCACATGATGTCTCTGAATGCTGGATTTTGCATTTGGATATCTGGAGTAGCTGAAAAAGTGCTAAACCACATGTGCTCTAACAAGAAAACTCCCTGTTGACTGCATAGCTGCAGGGGTTAGTTCAGAAGAACACATTTTCCCCAAATGCATGGCATAAAATTAAGCTCAACAAATTACTTCTCTATCTGCTTTTATATTTGTTTGGTTCTTGTTTTTTTTTTTTCTTTTCCCGAAGAGAAGAAGTGAAATGTACTCTTCGTTTAAAATATCAAGTTTTGGCTTCATCACAAATACCCACAACAGAGAATAAACCACTGCCAATGGGTCTTGCACATCTCAGGATCTGAGCTTTGTGAAAGAGGAAAGGTAGAAGAAATGTGTGGACTGGACATTTATAACAGTGCCTCAATTACAGTTCAAGATGCATTCTTAATTTCAGCAAATTTAGATGCTCAGAAAAGAAGAGAGTTTAGAATTCAAAAGTTTTTTTTTTGTTTGTTTTGGGAATATCTGATTTATTTTTATGTACCTGACATTGCACACTATTTTAATACTGAACTCATTCAGATATTCACAAATAAAAGTAAATATCTTTTTCAATAGTTAGTAAGATCATTTTCTGGCAAAATTCTTCTTAATACCTGCATTTATGAACTTAAAACTAAATTTAAGTTCATAAATCCTATTGACTAGAATAAGATTAGAATTTAGCAACCTGTATAAAAAACCAGAATTAATTACATTTACCTTGGGGGAAAAAAGGGAGCAATACACTGCAGAAACATAGATAAGAGTTTAGAAATGCATATGCTTTAAGCAGTGGAGATGATGAAACTCAGGACAGAACTGCCCATGGGAAAGAACAGCTTCTTCTCTGAGTGAGTCAAGAATGGGTGCAGCTGTAGAAATTCTCAATGCAATGCAGCATAAATCCAATTTATTGAGCTCAGCACTGGGGTAACTAGATGAAATTCCAGGGCTAGCAACAGAGTATCTGACTAGATGATAAATTGGTGCTTTCCAGACTGAGAATCTAAAAATTTAAGAAATCCACAAGCTGCATACTCTTGTAGGAAACGAATGTCATTTACCCAGCATGTGCACGTGTATCTACAAGTTATCCCCCCATGGGTAATGGCTGAAGGTTCCTATTTCATTTTGTTTACAGTCAAATGCATTGTGAGTTAAAAGCCCATTCAGAAATGTGTTTTATTCTCAAATAAGCTGTGCCATCTCTCTGGCAGATGAACATTTTAAATGCATGCAAGTACTAAAGGACGAATTGAGATCCATAATTTGTCCCACTGAAGATAAGGCAAACTGGCAGCAGATTATCTACTGCCACTCGATAGTGCTAAAGATTACTGCAAGAGTAGATTTTATTTGACTAGAAAGATGGTTTTAGTTTTATGTTTTATACATCTTGCACAGAAGCCCACTACTGTGTAAATGTAACAGGGATAATTATATAATCTGAGGGGTAGACAGTGGAATACATTAATGTTTTACACACCACATGATGATAGCTCCAAAAAGCAAGACTTTCTGTTAAAAGCAATGAAACAAGGGAAAAAAAATAATAAATATGTGGAGTTTTTTTTATGCAGCAGTCAATGTTTTAAGGTATTTAATACAGATGCACAACAACGTATTTTGAAGTGACTCAGACATCTCCTCAAAACTTATAGCACTGCCAGCTGTCTTCAGAACTCTGCAAACCTACAGAATTTTAAAAGCTTTTTTATAAATAGCTTTAAATCTGAAAACCTATCCATTTTCATTTTAGAAAACTATTTTTGCAGACTGAAAGATAAGTCCCAAATGGAGAGAAGTCTTCAAATCCTCTCACTGAGTGCATTTCACATTGTTCACCCATACACATTTCTGAAGAGAATCCAGGTGACAAATTCTTACCCTGTGAGACTGTAAATTCCAATCTATCACCTGAAATATGCATATACTTTATAAAAAGACATACAGAAACCTTTTTCTTCCTTTTTTTTCCTTTTTTAAAACTCTGCAGTTGCACCAGAGTTTAGTGAAACTTGAATCTATTAGATTTTCCCACTGTGAATCTGTTTATTCAGGCCAAGGTGAAACAGCTTTATCCCTCCACAATCCTCAATTTTAATTCATTAAGGGGGAAGACTGTACAGTTTCCAAAATAAGGAATAGGAGTGGCAATATCCATAATATACCACACAGCAGGTATTTGTGCTATGTTAATTTTAGTTAATCAAATTTAAAAAAAAAAAATAAATAAACTGACCTTCCTGATTGAAAATTCAGCTCTACTAAAGTAAGTGAAAAAAATTCAGGCAAGTCTCCACGGTCCTTATGTCCATTCCACAGTACATATGATAGAAATTCACAAATAATGATATTTAACTTCTCCAGAATTCTGGAGGCAATTCTGTGCCATGCTAAAATCACCTTTGAACCTTAATTTGAAGATTTGATAAAACCGTATGAGCATTTCTGATAGAATTCTGTGAACGTTTTCATATTCTCATTCTAGAAAAAGCACATTTTTCATAACTTTGAGGCTCATAAAATATTCCAGTTTATGCGTTGATGTTCAGTGTATGTTTTTGCATGTGAGATTAACTGAGTAAAGCATACGAACAAAAGAAAATTATTTTCAAAGAGCAAATATCCCTATTTGTATCCCAGGATATTTTAATTGGAACCCTGATGGAAAGTATAATGGGCTTCAATCAGGGAGATTTGTTCTTTCAGCATCTCCAGAACCAACCACGGCCCACAACATGAGGAGGTGGCCGGTAAAGAAAGATAGACCTCTGCATGTTCTCTGCTCAATTGCTGCAGCAGTTGACAATCAGTGGAAGAAGCAAGTCACTTACAGAAGAGAAAGATCTGTCTTCAGTAGGCAAAGGCAGTCTTGGAGAACTGTGTTCAGTCTTTGATTTTATGGAAGAGTTTCTAAGTCCTGATGAGTTGATTCCAGACTCCAGAGTTTTGCACAGGTAACCACCATTTCCACGTGTCTCATATTCCATGCCATCTCTCCCAGCACCTTTTGGTTCACAAACATAGAGGCAGAAGTAAATTGTTGTTACCTGGAGCAGAATGATGGGGACAATAAAATGATAGCAGAAGAATAGTCCAACTACTTTGCACATAGCTGGCATAGGATTGGGGATCTGGCACAGAGTGTGGCACAGAGTGTCCCCTTCCAGGTCAAGGCCTTCTGAGGTACTCTGTGACCCATCAAGTCCCCTTCAAGCATAACACAGAATTGAAGGGAAGGGATACTCTTCCTGTGAACCCTGTAAAAACTCACAGCCAACTTTGCTGTTTTGAATGGCGAAGACCCAAAGACACAGAGAAGTGAAAGACTGACCTCAAGCAAAGGAGGAGGGATACACTGTTTGGAGAGTATGGGAGAGTGAGGATAAGGCAGTATCTCTCCTAGGAAAGGGGAAGGGGAGTGGGACAGTTACCCCTGCTGTTCTGTGAGCAGGTAACATGGGCTCCACTTCTCCCTGAACCCTTAGGGATGCCTTTTCCTACCTCACTGAAGGAGGCAAGATTTCTGCTAACATCAACTATTGCTGATAAGCAGAGAGGCAGAAAAAGGGAGATGATGCCACTGTTGACAGGAAATTAGAGTGTTTGGCATTGCCTCTCAAGAATTGCTATTGATCCCTAAAGCGAGGGTTGTGCGACAGCATTGTGAGCCAGATAATTTGGTCTATGCTCAGAGGGAGCCTGAGCCAGCTCTGATCACTCCCATCAACAGCTGACAGTCATGCAAACTGGTGTCAGTGACTGCAGATAGCATATTGGTGAGCACCATAACCCAGACAAAAAGAAATCAAGAATTCTGATGCAGGAATGGGCATGGGTCAGGCATTGTAAAAAAAAAAAAATCCTGTGTGCTAACACAGAACAAAAGAAAACACTGAGCTAAGAGCCAAGTATTAACCCTTATATGCCCTGAACAGGGGACAGTTCTGGTAGAGACCAAAACACAATTATGATCGTGCAGCTGAAGAATAAAATAAGCAGAGGCAGTGATGATGAGGTTACACCAATGCTGCAAAAGCAGATTTAATTCTGGTGTTTTGCTTCTTTGGTGAGATTGGTTTTGCAAGCTTAATGATGTTCTTTGAATATAGTTGTTCATAGAAGTGTTGTATGATAATAAAACATGGGATAGTGTGAAGTACTACCGTGTTAATGAGTATCTGCTTATAGCAAGTACTTAGCTCAGTGACCCATTTTCTCATTAATTTCCCAACAGGAGCAGCAACTACGCCCATAGTAGTGTGATTTATTGTAGAGAAGTCTTATTGTGTAATACCTTTTCCCAGGGCAATTTTGATAAGTTATTTTATTTTATACCATTAATTCAGGTTAACTCACGGCTTAGAAGAAACTCTTCATACACTGTAGAACAGGAACTGTAGTTTAGATGGGTTTATCTTCTGAATAAAAGACACACCAAATTGATATTATTTCACCTATGTTTCACACTATGGATGGGTAGGTATGTCCATACCTGAAGCTGTTTTATATGCTGCAGGGGTCCACACTTAGTACTGTGATGTTATGACAACAACATATAACCATCACGACCCAGAACTCTAGTCCTGTTTGAGTTATGGTTTGATGATGGCAGGTTGGCCCATACATTTTTAGTGTTGGTTTATTTCATTCCAGAAAAAACTCAATCAAAACAGGTGTATTTAATTAATCAACTCTATTCAAACATTCTATAGTTTTCATTTTGCTTGTCTTTTGTTGCTATACTAATAGAAGAAAGCTGATGTTCTGTAGTTTACTTATTCAAAAAATTGTGAAACAGTGTGTATTTGACTAATTTCCCACAGTCTCTTATTTTCTGCTTTGTGTTTTCCCCTCTTTTTCTCATCATGCTGATCCCCATGGTGAAACTGCTTGTAGTCAAAGCACTGAACTTAGTGCTACAAGGATCATGAATTCCTCAGTGGATAAATGCAAACTTGTTTTCGCTTTTGTCTCTATTTTCCTGTTTCATTATAAAACCATGTTTTCATGTACAAGTTCAGCACAGGCTTGTATGTAAAGATTAGATCAAATCCATTTTGTTTTTGTAGCATCCTGCATACAATATTTGAATATCAAGGATCTGTCTGAATGTTAGCTGTTTAAATGTAGTCAATATCTGTGCAGCATTTCAGAAAACTGATCTAAGGGCATGTGTAAAGCTCCTACTGAATTGTCATTTTTTTAAGTGCTGATTTTCAGGCATGACATAATTAATTCTTAGGAGGAAAACTATAGAAGAGAACAAAAACCAAGGAGTTGTAAAATTAACAGAAATACTTCTGAATTTTCACTTATATCTTGTAATATCTTCCAGAAAATGTTTCTGGGAGGAATTGCCATGAAGTAGTCTCAAAGAGGTCCAAATGCCAACTTTGGAATTTTAGGATCCCAATGACTGAAACAAAATTTCATACATTTTATTAAAATTCCTTTAAAATTGACTTGAGTTATATGTTCCACTGCAGGTACAACTAGCTACTTTACTGCCAAAAAGGGGGATAATTCAAAACAACAGTTCTGTGAGATGTGGAGAGCTCAACAGTGTTCTTATCTGTAGCTCAAGGTTACTAGGACCTCCTTTCTAAGGGAAAAATGAGGAACGGAAGAGAAAAGTTCAGAAATAATTGCTACTTTGAAAAGACAATAGAATGAGCTACTTAATACCACAAAAAACATCGGTTAATAAGACACCAGTGGTAAATATTAAAATTTTCCACCGAAACTTCTTCAAAATGATTGTATATCAAATTTGTTAGCAATATTGCACTCTCTAAAATACATGCATTAGATTATAGGCACAATCTTAAAAAGATGTCCATGTGTATATCTTGTCCTACATTTTTGTGAGCCATCTGTTATTAACGTTATTGTCCTTTGTGCTTTTTTGTCTAAAAAATAACACCATCTTGGAGGTAGGAAAATAGCCTTGCAATAGCTAACACAATTTAGATTTTAGAAAGTTTGAATCTGCACTTGGCTTTCTGATTGACTGAGGCTTTGTTGCTTAAAGTCTTTGTTTCCCAATCTGAAATAAAGGAAAATCAATATGTCCCTTCCTCACAGGGGTGTTGCAAACCTAGATTCATTCATATGTGGCAAGTAGTACAACATGATGGAAACTCAATACAAATTGTTACATATATTCTGTTACCCCCAGTGGAAGGCTTTGGTCCATGAAATTGCTGCCATACAAGCAGAACTGGACAAATTGCAATGGGGAAAGGAAAAAAAAAGAAACATAAAATAAAAAAGTTTTAGCCCTGAAAATTGAGGATAAATCATGAATGTTACAAAAACTATGACTAGAATTTAAAAAATCTCTCCTCTCTCCAGAGGAGATGTATCATGTCCATACACATGGAGACAATTAATAAGTAACATAAGTAGAAAAAAAAAAAAAGAAGATACATTATATTTACTATTGGATAATTTACTGAGACAAATTTCATATTAATTGTTAAGAAAATATGAATACTTCACTGAGGATTATAGTCAGCTGGCACGCGTAACCTATGTCTCTGAAAGGAGACCATTTTAAGGTTCATTTTATAGAGTACCATCCCCAAGAATCACCTTAGCAGAGCCCTTTCCCTGGAGACAATTGCTGTTGCCAGTGTAACACACAGGAAGATCTTTAGGCCCATTTCCATAGAAATTTATTTTCGGTTACATCTGCCAAGTTATCTCTGCAGATGCACTGCTAGTTTTGCTGCAGCACTTTTTCCTTGACTTTGTTTATGATTCTTATCCATGCTTTTGGGGAGAATATTGTGGAGAGTGGGGTTTGGAGGCTTGGGGTGGGGGATATTCCTGTCAAGGTTATAGACTTTCCGTGCAAAAGGGACAATGTTTATAAATATTAAATATTATGTCTACAAATGCCTTTGTTGGCTTTACAGGAAAACTAAGAAAACTGGCTCAGAGGAGAGCTCAACCTTGTCCAGCTATTTCCTGTCAATCCCTTGCAGATATTGCCTGCTAGAGCCTTTGAATCTCATATCCTTTTTGCTCACTTCGAGCCTGTCCTAAAGGTGGATCAATCCCCTTGTAATTTTCTACCTCCACAAAATTTTGTTGTGGCTGTGTCTGTCAATGCCTTTATAAATTCTTTGTGTCTTGAGATGGCCATTGATCCTTTGGTCACACAGTTTTGGGGAGGGGATACTTTGCAGAACATGCAGGAGAAGGGTTGTGGTGGTCCATGTGGCGATGAGCAGCTGTACGTCCCTGCTGAGGACACAGGTCCTTCAGCTGGGGATCCTTCAGCACTGTTGTGATGTGCCGACAGTGGTGCACAGTGGTTGTCTGAAGACTCCTCATTGAGTAATACCAACCTTCTGGTGGGCTTTGGTCTATGCAAACATCAAGAACTATGGTCTGGCTTGCCATGCTTTTGCCCAGGCCAAGAGACCGACACAGAGTTCTTACCAACTCCCAAGCATCCATGGCAAATTATTTCAATGGATTGCACTGTGGACATGCCTGCCTCCCAGGTACCTGAAGCAGTGCTTGCGGTAGTAGACATGTTTACAAAGGTGGCTATTTTTGTTCCATGGAAGAGGTTGCCTCTAGCCCCTTTGACCTGGCATTTTTGTTTTTTTTTCTGCAGCATACATTTCACTACCATGTGCTGCCATGGGCTGCGTGGGGACAAAATCAGTGACCCAGCTCACTTCCTGCTGGAGACAACTTTTGGGTCTGCTGGGGGTGCAACGCAGTCTCTACCACCCATATGACCCACAGTCAAATAGTCCAAACAAGAGAACCAGATCCTGGAGCAGTATATCTGTTACACACAGCTGTCATCAGGATGACTGGGTTTACCTGCTACCACTGACAGAATTTGTCTATAACAGCAGTGTATGCTCTTCCAAGCAGCAGCCCCCTTTTTATCTGCAATATGGTCCATCCCTGTGACCATCCATCCTGGACAGATGTCCAGGGGTTTTCTCTTGAGAACTCCCATCAGTGGTTGCAGCATATACAGTTTTTTCCTCAGGAGCAGCTGGAAAAAGCCCTGCTGCTTACAAAATCTATGCAGACAGACGTCTGCAACCAGCGATGGTCTTTGTGGCTGGGGCCTGTGTTTGGTTGTCCAGTCAACATGTTGTGCAGTGCATCCTTCTTCTGGGTTCAACCACTGTTACCTGGGACTATATAAAATTGAGTACTGGTTTAGTCCAGTTGTGTTTCATCTGCAGCTTGACATGATCTGAAGAGTCAGTCACCCTGTTGTTCACACCTCCTTGTTAAAACCTGTCCACACAGGCCCCTTCCAGCAGCAACCTTGACCTTTCCCTCTAGTGATGGTGGTCACAGGGAATAACACATCTGAGCTATTTTAGGTTCCAGGGTATTGTGGGATATCCTGCAACATTTGATTCAGAAGGGCAGGATTGATTTGGTGCAACTATAGTGGGAATTGCATATATATCTATAAGCACAAGTCACCCAAAACTGAAAGCTGGCTGTAATTAGAAACTACAGAACTTTTTGTAAGATATAGTTAACCCTTGATATAATGTGACAGAATTCATATGTTTAAAATTTGATCAAAGATCTCATCAGTTATGCTGCAGAGAACAACCATGTTACATTAGGCATGCAAAGACAATTCTTGCATTTCAAGGGACAAGTGGCATCACTATCTGGCAGAACTATCAGTAGTTATTACAATAGTAAATGCAGTGGAAATGGAAAGAAATTATCCATATGTTGCGGCGCAGAAATTAACAAGAGCGTTGCATCCAAAATGGTAATTGGCAAGCGGGGAAAGACTGAAAAAGTGATGTATATTATCCTGTTTAAGGTGTATTTTTTAGTGTTATGAGCAAATTCTGTGTCAAGTAAACAACACAGAAATAAAGGGAGAAAAAAACCCGAAAAGTAGCAAGAAATGAGAAAGTGTTGTAATTACTGTAATTTAAACATCTGAAGATGACATTGCATCTTTGAGATATCCCAAAGTTAATTTTCAACTAGCAAAAAGCTACAGAGAAAAATAACTATGTACTATTTGCAATATTGTAGAGATCATTCTGAAAAGGAGAAAAAGAAAAAAAACCAACCCAGATGTAAATATAAATGTGAGCTATTATTTTAGAAAGGTTTTAAAAAGCATTGCTGTGCAGTAGTTTAATATTCTTATTCTTGATAATACTTGTGGAGGTTGGTTCTTAAAAAAACCATAACTTGCAACCAAAAGGCCTGATTCTCCTATCACATCCCACTTATTTGAGCTTCTGCTGTGCTGTGAAATAAAGAAAGAGAACAACTTTTCCCTCATTTGAATTTCTCTGTTAGCTGAAAAGCCTCCCTTGGTTATGAATTACAGTGCCAAAAAGGGGAAATGCTCATCCAATAAAGGCAGCACAGAGCTGGGCTCTTACATGTTGCCTCTCTCATCTCCCATTACCAATTCTTGCAATACATATTGAGATGTGAAAATAATATCTCATTCTTTCTTTTGAGCCATGGTAGCCACTATTGAGATGTGAACTTCTTCTGGGGACTATATGAATCTGGCAAGGATATTGACAGAAGAAGGCTTCTTTTGCTGACTCCAAAGCCATCTTAAGCAGAGACATGTTTGTCATTCCTGCATTTTCAGAGGGTAAAATATATGCCAGTCCCATGAAATTGTTCAGTATTAAACACTAGTATCAAAGTTATTTCCTATAGCTATCTAGTACATTGTTACAACAATGAGCATAGTAACTATCTAATATCTTCCTTTTCTTAATAAAATTCCTTAGAATTGTTAACATCCCACACAGAATTTTGGGGAAAATACTTGAAAATATTTAATCTTCTCTTTATATTATTTCTGCAAAGTTAAAAGCTGCAGGTCCAGAATAAATGTATTGACCCACTTTTACATACACAAAATTTCATCAGTGATTTTTTGAACATTTTTTCCTCACTTGTTATTCAGTTTTGTGAAAACTTTTACTAGTGCAGAATTCATTTAATCTAAGGGACTGAGTTTTCTCTCTATTTTTAATTTTTCACAGCTAATCTTAAAGAAAGATATGATCATTTAAAGATTCTAATATATTGAGGAATATTGTTGAATTATTATTTTAACTATTAGTCATACTAATTTCTGTTTTTTGTAAAACAAATTTTTTCCCTGCACAGCAGACATGACGTTGCCAGAGCCATAAACATTCAACACAATACCCAAAGTATAACTGATTTCAGAATATTTATAAAAAAAGTAGAGAAGTCATCTTTCCATTGTCAAAAGCAGGTTATGAGGATAGTTGCTTGTATTCTAATTACAGATTCCTCTTCTCAGGTTATCTGTAAAGCAGGCAGTGATTTCTGCTTTTTCTCTGAGTCATGTTTCTTTCCTTACCACAGCAGTTTGCTGCTTATTCACCTCCTATGCCCTTTGTTTGTGTTCCCTCTGATGCGTGGGTCTGTTCTGCTGCTGTATAGTAACTTGCATAACTGTTCCTTCGTAGTCCTTAGCATATCCTGCAACATTTAATAAGTAAAAAACAAATTACCAAATACAGAAAATGTCTATATATTTTTCTAAGATCCTGCCTGCATATTCGGAAAACTCTATTTTTAGGGGTGAAAGTGTAATAAATTATTTCTACCATCCAGATGCAATTTGTATGGAAAATGGCAATAATGTTAGAATCAAGTGAGTTTTTTTTCATCAAAACTGTGTTTTGGTAGGAATTTAGGTTTTAGAATAAATGATACTGTTTTCCTAAAAATTGAAACCCCAACCCAAAGAAATATGTAGTCTTTTCTGTTTTTCCTGTCCCTTCTTTTTTTTTTTTTTTTTAATTACTTGGCCAAGAAAAAGCATTAAAGGCAAAGAGTTTTTCTACAAAAATACAGTACTTTCATAGGGGAGGCTGTTGGAGAATGGCTATGTGAGCGCGGTCGTGGCTCCTTTAACATAAGCAAGCCAGACTAGGCCGCAGTGGGAAAGTTCTGAGCCAGGCTGACAGGGAAGAAATGAAGGTTGCGCTGACCTTGCACAACTCAGATA
>JAOTQQ010000001.1:39609800-39787666 GCA_026546715.1 Gallinago undulata
GTGAGTGTATCGTAATAAAGTTGAAGCTTGCTGATTTGCTCATATTGAGTGTCCCTGTCTTCCCTCCGTCGCGACAGGAGGCAAATATTTTCCATTCATCACTGAAAACAGTCTCTTAGATGAGCCTAGTCAAGGTTATAGATTTCTTCCTTGTCTACCATTTCCTCTCTAAATATTTTCTCCATACCTTGCTCTTAACTGCAGTCCAACAGTCTTTGAGAGGCTCATATAAGCAAGGTCTGAATGTGAATTGTAAGCTGAGGAAACCTTACCCTTGATATTCAGTTGCCTGAATATCCTGCAGAGCTGCAGGAGCAATGACTATGGAAAAGAAAACATACAGAAGACTGATGGAAACAAGTTTATAAGTGAAAGGACTTAGCTGGACGCAGGTGTTTGGGATGAGTCCCCTTCTTATTCTTTCAGAGGAGCTGCAAGGATCTTTCCTGCCTTTGCAATCTGATTCCTGGGGGATGTACATACCTGCTTTAGAGATACTGGACATCAATTCTGTAACCTGCCTTTACCTTCACCGTTTTGTTACTGTCACCTGGAAATACATACGTGTATTTAAAATGAGAGTCACAGGCTGGTATGAGATTACAAACAGTAGGAGTAAAAAAAATCTGCTTCTGAAATATTCTAAGTGTTTATCATCAGAAAGATTTTATGTATAACTTTTCAAGCTCATAAGATGTGAATTTAAAACAAAAATCTAAATATTGTCTGTAGCTATTACAAATCCAGGTAGTAGAAACATTTATATTGTATTTATATTAACATATATTAATCCTGCATTTCACAAAACAGGGGTTTTTTTTGAGCTCAATTAAGAAGAAATTAGATTTAATGAGAATAATATTATGTTTTGTCTCTTAGGCAGAACTGTACATTTTCAATCTTTTCAGTCCCTTGCACAAAACCAGCAGAGACCGTATTAAAAATGCAACCCCAACTTTGTCAAATGTTTATTGCCATGTACATAACTGCCAGCTTACGAAATGTTTTTAAGGTGTTTTAAAATGGAATGGTAAAATAACCACTGTTAATTAAAACTGATGTTTATTTCATGTTGTTGTAACCATGCTGATTTCAACTTGTGAACTGACTTATAAATACATGATAAACTACTGTACTAGTAAAAATGGGCAATCTTTCAGACACCTAAGCTATTCCTGAGTTCTACTTACAAACCTTCATTTACTTGCACTCCAAGTCTATAATGCATGTCCTTCTGAGTATGAAATACGTCCTTTATAATGCATTCCTCCAACCTCCTCCCCGTCCCTTTTCTGCAGACATGTGGTGATCTCTTCAAGCTTTAAAAAAGATTTCCCATTTAAATCAACATCCATCAGTGGTTTGGAACCCCTCTCTGCTGTGGGATTTTGTCCTTTCCTTTTGGTTAGTGTTATGTACAGGCAAAGAACAGAACAAGGACACCATATTAGATTTATAAGGAAATAATGTCAAAATGGTTAATGCAATTCACCAGTTCAATAAACTGGATTACATTTTAGTAGGACAAAAGATCAACGAAAGCCTATTTATATTCATTGGGTGAAGGCTGTAACAGCAACCACATAATGCATTCCCCGTCTTTGGGCTCATTAGCTGTGCCTATTAGATTTGCTAGGTATCATAACATCCAGATGTTTCTGGACAGCTCAGATGACATTTTATCCATGTGCAGATTAAATATTAATGGATAGCAGGTGAAGAAGTGCAATAACCAGTATTGGGTTTGGAGCATTTTCAATAATGTTAGGGTTTGGGGTTGTTGGGTTTTTTTCCTCCCTTCTTCTCATGTTTCTCAGAATGCATGAAAAGAGAGCAAATCACCTTCAGGAAGCATGATTCTTGTGGAAGTGACAGAGAGCAGTTTTCTTTCTCTCTATGTACAGTATCTTCATATGTAGAGAAGAATTCTTACCCAGGGTCCGCATTATCCAACCAAAAAGCTGCCAGCTTTTACCTCACTAAGCTAAGGTTGAGCTTTCATTTAAGCTCATGAACACATACACATGAAATGTTACTGGTCCCTTCATGGTTCCTTTTTGAACCTTTAATGCAGGATGTGTGTTTGTAGACAGGTGATTTTGAATGATGACATGTTCTTGCTGTTTTCTATTGGGAGGATTTGAAAGCAGTTTGGGAGTCCTTCCACTGTTCTTTCTCTGCTGACTACCAAACACTCAATTATGGCAATTCTGCTCTTCCTTTCTCTTCTGAAGTATCATAGTTTGTAAAAGGTGATGGGAAGTGTGAGATTTCAGCTTTCAGTAGTATTCTTACTACTGTAGAATAAATGCTATACACAAGGCACATTTTAAACCTTAATGGCTCTCTTTCCTGGTTTTTTCAAATATTTCTATTGAAAAAACTCTGATCCTAAGTTGTTAACATAGAAAAACCCTTTTGCCTTCTTGTCTGTTTTCTGCAATATTTTACTTCTCAAGTTTCCCCTCTGGGACATATTTGCAATTGTTATGCACTTATAATTTTTAACTGAAACCAGCAGAGCTATTCCAATTTACAGCAGTTATAAAGTTAACCCACTAATTCACTGTAAGAGGGAAGAATCAATTAAGGCAAATACTGATGGCTGAGTCTGTTCATTAGTATCTTGTGGTTCTTACAACTCCTCTGCAGTAACAATTTCCTTCTGAATAGACCAAACAAAACATAAAGAAGATGGCAGAATCTGTCCCAGTAATTATTTCAGTGCTCTCCAAAGCAAAAAGGATCCTGCCTGTTCTTTAATAGACAGTATTTTGCTATCAGACATGCCCCAAGACATTTTCTGAAAGACAAAGAATTGCAGCTTCTTCAGAGCAAAAAAAAGAGCCAGAAAATTTGTTGGAGAGTTCAAGTGAATGTCTTTGAATTCCCAAGTCTTAATTAGTGTATTTGCATAAGTTTGTTGCCATGTGGTTTCTGTGTAGACTTTTTTTTCTTGTCATCTGAGAGAGCCCAGGGACTAAGCTTTGTTGTCCTGATGTATGCTACTGCTCTCCAACACTCACATTTTGTGAGAACATATGAGTTAGAGATGAGATTTGATGCATCATGGTTTAAACATTTTACTGAATGTCCATGGCCAATATTCACAATAAATGTCACCCAGCTGTCTGCTTTGAGTGACAGTGCAAATCCACAGATGAACCAAAAATAACAACTCAGAACAAGGAAAGCAGTGGTGTAGCCCTGGCTAAACCGAAATGAAGTCTCTGCACTGCCCAGAAACAGTCGGCCTTGAAACTCAGGCCTGAGCAACATTTTCAGCTAATCACGGGTCTGCTGGTTGGGCAAATAAATAAATTTTGAGATCATCAGCCATTCAGAGCTATAAGAGCAGCCAAAGTAACTTTTGTCTAATTTTGAAATCTGCTCAAATGTAGTTTTGACGTTTTGTCTTGAATGCTAACATTTTGGCTTTGGAATGATTTGCTTTGCTTTGCTTTGTTGTTGTTTTTTTTTCCCCTGCTAGGCAAGTGAATAGAGAATAAAAAGAAATAATCCAGTGGGGGTGAAAAAGAGAATAGAATGAAAAATAGAATGGAAAAGCCTACAGAAAAAGGATCAATGACATGAAGAACAAATTTGAATATAAAAAGATAGGTTTTTATCTATCTTGGTGGGTTTTTTTCCCATATCAAAACTGAATATGCTTCTGAAATATAAAGTGCTGCATGAACAGAATTTATAGACATGATGCAGAAATAAACAGGCACTAAACTTTGTGCTTTATATTGTGTAACGAGAACTAAACTTTATGATCGCAAAGGTGCTTTTATCTCTGATCCCACAGAAAGTACATAAAAGATAACATTTGCTCCAACTTGACTCCTGGGGTATTTCTACCCTAAATCCATTACAAAGGCTTTCTTTTATCAGTGTAAACTTCTTTGAAAGAGAACTGCCATGAGGGCAGAGCAAGACATTTTGGTCAAACAAACATGATCTTTTCAATATTATTTGAGTTACTTTTGACACTCTAAACAGGAGTTAAAAAATTTGAAAACTTGATGAAGTTTATTTCTGACCTGGCTTGCTGAAACAGGTTGCATCAGCCTGACAAAACATTTTCTTCTCAGACAGGTAAAACATTTTACAACCTCTTAACCTGTTCTTGCTTAAACCATTAGAATTACACTAAAGATTATTTTATTTGCAGTTTTCAGAAGAGCAACTCCTTTCCCAATATAAATTATTTTAAATTTCCTTTTAGCTGATACATAGAAAAAAAAAAAGAAAGAGGGGAAAAGAGAAGAAAAAAATAACATGGGTTATTATTAACATGTGGTCAATGAATGTGAGTTACAATAGGTCAACATTTCCAAATGCACCTCAAATCTTTATCAGATGGTAGTGCTACAGATTATATAGCACAGCAACATGTAATGAATTTTATTTTTAGTTATTCTCTTCTGACCACATTTACAATCAGTCTGTCCTTTGCTGTTCTAAAATCTTCTTGATGTTTTTTGATATTCCAAATCTCAAACCTTTGGGGGGGGGTGGGTGATCAAGATGATAAAAGCTGACAAAATTAATTACATTCTATTACTCATCCAAAATGTTTAATTAGTCACATTGTACCTGATTAGGTGCAAAACCTCCAGCATCCTCTTAACCAATAAAAATTATAGTACAAAGCGACTTTTAACACAGCAGACAATTCCAGTTGCAGAGATTTTTTGCTCCTTTTGTAGAAATCAGCTGTCTCTGTAAATGCTACCTCCCAGTAACCATAGGAACAATGTCCACTGTAATTTCTTAAAGTGGAAGTGCAGAAAAAGTAATTTCATCTGTAGGAAAATATATGAACAAAATTATAGCCTAATTATTGTATATGATATCTCACATTGCCTCTTACATTTTACTATTCCCTGTGCCTGAATGAAGAATTAGACCAATGACCTTTTCTTCCAGTGGTGATTTTGATATATGAGACTGTAAGTGGGTTCAACAATATTGTTTTTTTTTAAAAAGAACTGATATTGGCCATGAAGCCTTTTATCCTCATCACACAGGTGACTGCAAACATCAGCACCTTCTCTGATCCTGCTTTCTATATATCTCTTTACATTTGCAAAGCCTCTGTCATCTGTCCCCATGGTGGAGGACGGGTTTGGATGAGAAATTCCTGGAAACCAGGACAGGGTCTGTCCTTGAACCTCAACTTGACAGGGTGTGGGGTCAGCTGCTCCACTTGGACTCTTCTACCTGCTGCTTCTTCACTTTCCTCTTGTGATACTCTCTAGAAAGAGCCAGACGTACCCATCCCTCTTATAGCATCTCAAGTAAAAAGGTTTTGATTGACTTTCTCAGTTGAAGAATAGCATTCAGTAAATAAAATGTCCCAAAGATTCAGCCTGAAGATTCACCTAAATTGGCTCTCCATGGACAGAAGTCATACTCCTTGGTTAACCATAAGCTTCTTCTCTGGTCTCCTTTGGTTTCATTATTTCTCTCTCAGTCCAGTAATGTATAGTGGATAGGGAAAAGAAGCTATTTCCCTGCTGGACTTCTGAGCCTCTTCTCTGGTCCTTATTTCCCTGTTCCCCCATTTAAATTCTCAATAATTCCTCTGAGCCTCAAAGTACAGATTCCAGTATATAAGCCAAGGAAATCTTGATGAGAATTGATTTTTAGCCAGCAAATGTCACTCCTTAAATGCCCAAAGGCTGTTTAAACTCAGGCTTAGACACAATATTAGTCATGGCAGAAAAATCTAACCCAACTTACCTTAAAGTACTGTATCTAGTTTCTGCTCCAGAAGTTAATAAAAATAAATACATTACAGGTTTTCTCAAAATCAAGAAAGGTTTTATAGAACTTCATAGTTGTCTTCTCGTAATGCATAGGCACTTGTGATCCTCCCACAAAACTCTAACAATTTATTCTTTTTCAGTGTATTGGCACCATATTCTATTCTATTTCTTAATCATAAACTGATAGCTTTTTTTTTTATTCTGCTTCTTTCCCAAACTGTCAGAGTGCTTTTTACTTCCTCCTGTTACCAGTGAGATATATGCTACTTCGTTTGAACTGCCCTCCAAAAATTAAAATATACTCAACACTGTAAACTATTTGAATACATTTGCAATAACATCCTACAATGGGTTGGTTTCCAGCTTTAAAATACAGAATATTCCAGCATGCTGGATTTTCAGCATTAGAAAGATACGCATATCTTCACTCTGCTCTCATTCAGAGCATAAAATCAAGAGAAGGTGTAAAGAACTTGAGAAATACAGGGTGGGCACATGTTAATGAGAAATAGCAATACATAAAAGAATATTTGTACAGAAGGAAGGATGATACATGAAATATTGCAAACTGTAACATAGATCTTAAGAGACACATAGAGTTTTCTTCTGTATTCCAGCAGTCACCAATTGCCCCAGCGCTCAGGGTCAATTGAGTTTTTTTCTTGTGGCTGCACAGTGTCCTTTTGGAGACTGGCCTACGTCATTGTGGACCAGCCCATTCATATCCCAGGACGCCATGAGTAACCCAGAGCAGCCCAGTAGGGAGCTGTGCTCTTCTTAGATTGTCTCAGTACGGCATCTGGAAGGGCCAAACTGCCAGGAATACCACATTCTCTGTCAGGTTATTCAGCAATATGGGAAGATGACATATAAGGGCAATAGAATAAATGGCTTGCTTAAAAACATAGCACTAAAGTATTGAAACAACCATCAGAAAATAAAACAAATTGTTAACATCAACATTTACACTAAAATTATCTATTGATTCTCTCAGTGTCCCAATGGATTTACACCTCACTGTCTCTTAGATTAAGCTGGAATCATCTCCTATTCTTTCTTAATATGAAGTCTCTTTTGCCTTGATCATCAGAGATGGCACAACTTTCACTTCCCAAAGGGGCAGTAAAAGCCATGGGGATCAAATTATGGGTTTTTTATGACTTAGTGCTGTCTGAATTCCTCCTGGAAAAATGTACTTCCATGTTTCTCATGACCAGCCATGGGGACATTTCCAAGGAAAAGCATCTTTTTCTTTGACACATTTCTTAAAGGGTGAATTAATATTTCTATTGAATGCTTCAATTGTTTAAGAGTTGTTTAGATGTGGTGTTGGGGAATATGGTGTAGGGAACAACTTTATAGAGTAGGGTAGATGGTTGGACTCAATGATCCCAAGGGTCTTTTCCAACTGAAGTGATTCTATGATTATATGATTCGTGGGTTCAGGTTGCTTTTCTTTGTAGCAGTCTTCTGCTAATACATTTGTGAAAACCTCCTATTATGAGAAATAAAAATACACAGTCATCGTATTCAATTTCTAAGTATTTGTAAGTTTTTTACAGGAAGACAAAGCAGAATACTGTCTTTAAAAGAAACAAATGGTAATGAGGTGGTTAACCTCAGTACCAAGCATCCCCTCTCCCAATTTATAGGGGACTGTTTCTAGAGATTTCATTAGGGCAGCCTCATGACAGAAGGAAATGAAACCTCAGAGTGTAGGTCCACAAAACTTTCAGTGCAGGGTGTCTGTGTCAGTATTATGTTTTACAGAAGACAAATGTCTTTTATGAAAACTTTTGTTCAGCCAGACTCCCAGATTCTTTGAAAATTCTTTCTAAAAGAGAAAAATAATCCACAGCAGTTATAAACTCAAAAGAATAAAATATTTAGCATTCCTCTTTCTTCTCCTTACACAACCTCATCGGTCACTTCACAGATTTCCCTGGTAATAGGAGACACCATTTCAACTGCATATGGGTGTTGGGTTTTTTTCCTTCCAGATTTGCTTTAATAGCTTCTCAGCTTAAAGAGTGAAAGGAGCAAATGGCTGCCCCTGTACCTCTTAAGTAACAACCTCAACAATCACGTTTTTCTGGTAGCTAACCATTTGCTTTACACCCGGCTTCATCAGCAGGTCATTCTCCTTCCTCCTGCCAGCATCTCCCACTCCCATTTTATTAGAAGCTAATGAAACAGTCATAATAGAATGTTATTTGCAGTTATTATGGCTTGAAGGATACAGATCTGAAATGACTAGTTCGAAGACAGCTACACGTGTTGTAGCACTGGTATCTTTGCAAGCTCCTTAGAGGGTACACGTGACATTTGATCCTCTTACTTTCTTTATGTGGGAGTTTTCATTACTAAAGCCGCTTGCCTTTTATGTTTCAGCATGTGCTCCACAGTATGCATATCCCCTAAGCCAAACAACCTTGCTGTATTTCGTCTCCAGAGGCAGCGAATTCTGTTCGCAAGGTGTCCTTATTCTTTGTGCTGTTTCTTCATTTACTGGTTTAACAACCTTCTCTCACTGCTAGTTGTACTATTCATTGAAATTTTTTGTCCGTGGCAGAACAAGACTCTGTAAAGAAAATCTGTAGAGTACAGAAAACAGCAGGGATTAAGAAACAAACAAACAAACAAACTTTCTTTTGTTCACCACCTTTTAAAATGGTTATGCAAATGATTTTAATTATTTAATTTGTTTATTTTCATGTAGAAAAATATAAGAAGGGGAAAACAGTCTAATTCTCTAGATGACCTTAATGTAATTTATTGAGGAAAAAAAGATTCACATCAGATTTTTTCATCAGACAGTAAATAGATACTTCTGTTCTATAATATTTTTGAAAAATGTGGAAGATCAGATTATTCTTTCCTTCGCAGGGTTCTTATTTTCCATTTCCTTGGTTTAGGTCAAGCTAGCAAGAACCATTTGTTCCATTATCCTTTTTCTTGCCTGCATGGCAATTTTAATTTGGAGATGGATTCTTTCCCTTCCATTCAAATAAAAGCTTATAATGAATCTTCTGTTTTGTCAGAGGATAATAACTATATCTAATTTGTAATATTTCTGCTATCTGTAGCTGTATAGATAGTTCTTAATGGTTTCCCTAAGTTTCTTTTTTTAGAGTTTTGGCTATTTGTACAAAACAATAGTATCTTAAAATTCCAATTTATTGATAATTAAGGATAACATCAGATTGAATCGATAAAATATTTTATTTAGCTCTTTTATTTTTTGTGTGTGTCAATGTTTCATTATTTAAATATAAATTAACTAAACTTGAAATCAAAGCCTTTTGAATGAAAACCAGACTTCTTGAGTAGTTATGTATGTGAAAATAGTCTCCTTTTTAATCTGGAAACCCTGGTACAAAAGTGGCAAAAACATTAAAGTGGACTCTTTGCTTCAAATTGTTTTGTGCATACATAGAAAGACACTGAACATTATTGTTGCTCTGTTGCAAGATGGAGCCCTCTGCAAGGTGTCAAATGTCTTCACTACGTTTGGAGGCCAGCAGGAACTGAGCCTATTTCTAGCACTGAATTGCATTTACACTTGTTTTTCATCAAATAAAAGTTTCCTTGAGTGGTTTTGCAGTTTATAACTTTCCCACAAAATTATTTGTTTAACTGTTGTCTATGATCACAGACTTAAAACACTGACTTTCTTGCCAATTTTTGCACATAATTCCACTTCCCAAAGGTGCAGAGAGAAAGCAGTGATGCTGCAAATGAAGCAAACAGCTGCTCTCTGGTGGGAGCATTCACCTGGACCAGGGAGCTGGCAGGTGGGCTTTGGACAAGTGGCACCATCAACCCCTCCCTAATTTCTCTGTCCTGCCTCCTGTCAAAAAGGGAGGCAGCTGCCAGGACAGGATCCCGGTTCTGCCACATGGGAGCTAATTCTCCAGTTGTTGGTGCTAGAAAACTTCTCTTTACTCTGGCTGAGAGTTAGGGCAAAAATCCTCCTGAGACCTGTGGGGGTACATTTATCAGCCAATTCAAGCATTTTGATAAAGTGCCCCCAAACTTTAAAAAGAAGGAGCTGGGGAGGCTTAATGCATCTCACCAAGCTAAGCCCGTCAGCACTGGTGCCTCAATCTAGAGATCTGTCTTCAGTGTTATCTGATGTGTTGCAAAACGCTGTGTTCTCAGATGTCCTCGGCCCTCGCTTCCACACCACAGGTGAGAGCATCCAACAGAAGTGAGACCAGTACCGAGTCCTCTAAAAACATTTCAGGCTTTTCTGAGTTTCACCATCAGGAAAAACAACATTGACGTTTCATCCAGAAATTATTATTAGCAACTTTTTAAGATGGCTGTATAGTCCGAGTTCTTTGTTATGACCCCCAAATGACGTTTTAAAAGCTAACAAGCGTGCCTGAAGGAGCAAGTGGTGCACATTTCCTCTGTTGATGGCCAGCGAGTATCCAGCTGGTCTTTGTGGTAATCTGAACTGACTACCACCCAAGAGAGTCGTTTTCATTAACTCATACTGACAAATAATATTAACCCATAGGCCGGTTTCCAAACTTGGACACTATAAATCAAGATCTCCAGTTTGTTCCCAGGCATCAAGAGCATCACTTCAATGCCAGACTACCAGCCTTAGACTCTAAAATGGTTCAGGTTTTGTGCAGGGCATCATGATTTAAGTGTTCATGATGTTTGAAAATTATATTGGATTTTTCCCAAATTGTTATTACCCGTTGGGGCTGTGATAGTCAAAACTCATCTTGAAAACAACCTCATTAAATTGTCTCATCTAACAGGGACAAGTCAGGTCTGATACCGGTTACCTTTAGACTTTTGGCTTGTCAAACTGTATTTATTATCCCTTCTCACTGTTTGGAAGGCAGCTGCTGCTGTTGTCATTTCCCTGAACTGGTAACAACAGCATGGGACATGGGAGAACCATGAAGGACAGGCTAATAATGTGTCGTTCCTTCTCCCTTCCCACTTCACTGGGCACTGAAGTTTGCATCTAGCTTTTAGTATTATATTTATTCAGCAAAGCACATATGCACATGCTTATTCCAAAACACGACTGAAATTGGTAAGATTTTAATATGTAGTTAAGTGCTTTTTTTCACGTAAAGAAGCTCCCTTCAAAATTAGTGGCTTTTCTGTCCAAACACACATACATGTACATGCACAGAAACGGAGTTACTTTTAAGAAATACCATTACCAGATTGCCCAATCACAGAAACATAGAAAGGAGTACTCTAGGAGTGTTCTAGAAGAAAGCATATGAACAGGATAGCTTCAGTGGAAAACTGGTCCTTGGAAAGTAGGGCAAGAAATATATACCTATAAGAGGCCAAAAATTAGTGAGGAGAAAGAATACATAGGCCTCAGGAGACACAAGAAGAGGGAGATGCTTAACTGCTGTAGTACAGAGTATTTGCCTGCCCATGAAAAAATGTGTTCACTAGCACATTCTGATATTGATGTTACTCTGTTAGGAAACATTTGGGTTTCAGGAAACTATAGACTGAGCTGCCCTTAGTTCTGCTGGTGCTGTCCTGAACAAATTCCGTCATAAACTCTTACAAGTCTTTTTTTTTTTTTTAATGAATTTTCCATCTCTTTAACAAAACCAAATGTACTCCTAGAATATTTCTTGGACTAAAATAAAAATCAGGACATCCAGCAGAGAATACGTAGAGGAAATGATAATAAAGATTCAGTCCTGCTTCTACCAAGAGGCATTAGGGCCCAGTGAGAAGAAGAAATAAAACCAGGCAAAGTAAAGAAAGGGATTAAATAAGGTGGCTAGAGATTAAGTTAATTTGATATAATGCCAAGACAGCCTTTCCATGAGGCTCCCTGGTGAAAGCAATGTTAGGTAGTTTGAAAGTATAACCTTCAAGGAACAACAAGAAGAAGAACAATGAGCACTCTCCTTTAGGAATTATTTTACCCTGAGGGATAACTCATTTCACTGGCACAGGAAAGTGGAATCTGTACTTGGTTGTACCAGCAGGAAGAAGCTTAGAATATTACCTGTCAAGTATTTATCTGGCTAACAGAATAAAAATAATGGAAAGGATTCAAAGTCCAATTCAGATTATTGAGTTATTTTAACTTATAATACTAAACCAAGATTTTGAAGGTGTTTCAGCTATTGTCTCTAGAGAGGATTGGTCATCCACCTTCTCCAATTGCAATATTTTTCAGAGGTCAAAGCACAAAAAGCATCTGACCATGACTGTGAGATTCAGCTGATGAAAATACGTAGCCAGCAGCAATACATAGCCTTCAACCTTCAGCTGGCTGTAGCACAGTGAATAGGATCAGCTGGTCAATTTTGCTGTTGGTAAAAATTGAGATATATTTTTATGAAGCTAATCATGTGACTCTAGACATAAACTGTAGATGTGGAGCTATAAAACTATTTGAGTTCTGTTATAAGAACATTTGTAAAGTATTTTGTCAGCACTAGTTTTCATTTCTAAATAGCAAAACAAACCTTGAATTAACCTGGAAGGGTCTCCTTGCAGATCTCTATGAAAAACTTCAGTTTGCAGAGGATTGTGTTGCTGTTATTGACTGACTGAAATTCAACCCAGTTAACCCAGACACACAGAATCATAAGAGTACAGGATAATTTGGGCTGGAAGGGGCCTCAGGAGGCCTTTAGCCCAATCCCACGCTCACTGCACCTTCAGAACAGATTGCTCAGGACTGCGGCCACATTGTGGACTTCAAAACCTCCAGGGACGGAGACTGCACAGCCTCTCTGGGAAGTTTTCTCCACTGCTTAGTTGTCCTCCTGGGGAAACATTTCTTCTGTCTGGGCTGGACCTCCAAGGTTTTACCTTATGTCCATTTCCTCTCAGCCTCCAGACATGCAGCACTGGGAAGAGCCTGGCTCTATCTCCTTAATAAGCTCCTTGTAGGTGCTGGGGCTTCCTGTGGTCGCCTCTAGGGGAACAAGCCTCTGCCTGTCTTCACAAGTCATATACTCCATCCCTGACCATCGTGGTGGCCCTCCCCTGGACTCACTCCAGTTTATTGATGCCTTCACCATACTGGGGAGCCCCCAAAAGGCTCACATCTAGTGAGTAGAAAAGAATAGTCACTTTCCTTGTGTCCTGCTGACACAGCGCAGGGCACTGAAGGCCTTCACCAGCAACAAGGTCCCATGCTGGCCCATGCTCAACTCACTGCCCACCAGCACTCCCAGCACCTCCACTGCAGAGCTGCTCCCGAGCTGTAACACGAGGCATGTACAGTCAAAGGTCACACAGGCTTCTCTTACTCAATATTGTACACAGAACTGAAGAGGTTATGCATACTAATTTTTTTCACTTTCTGAGCTCCTGGATGAGTAGACCTACGTGGAGGTAATGACTTGGGCAAGTATTACTTTTCTAGATGATATCTGAAGAACTGGTACGGTGATATGTGGGTGAAAGATTGAATATTATAAAGATCCAATGTGTTTTATATGCTAAGATGTTAAGATTAAATAAAAATATCATCACTTGAGAATGTATCACTTAGAAGCTTGATCAGTGATTTTTATATTTTTTTTCAGTTTGAAGATCCCTACTTTTTTTTTCTTTTTTTTTTTCCCTAGGGGTAGAGGAAACTTAGAGTACAGAATTTAAATCCACTCACAGCGGGTTTCGTTTTCTTAGCTATCACTCACAGAGCCCAAGGGTTCAAGGAGCACTGTTTGAAAACCAGTGGTAGATAGCTCAGCCAGCAAATACTTACCTAAAGCCAATAAGTCAGGAAGCAGCTGGAGGTAAATACAAAGGTGACATATGATGTGGACTTTTGTATTTCTTTGTGTGTTTCTTGACCAGAGAATTCAAATCTGAGCTCTTAAACTTAGATCCCAAGTCTTATTCGTAAAACTTGACAACACTGCAGGAAATAATGTGCTTCAGTGCTGGATCCAAGTGCCATATGAATATGGGGAGGGAAATGGGATGTGCAGATGCATCTGTGCACATAATCCATCTGCAGAATTAATGCAGGCGGCTACACTCTCTATTGCCCCCTTGTCTGCCTGAAATCTGCACCTAGCCAGCTTTTTCTCTGTTATAGGAGATAAAGACCTTCTGAAAGGTAAAGCCTTAAGGAAATGACTTCCCCAAAGCAGAGAGAGAGAGAGAGAAAGGAGCATAACCTTGTTCTCAGAAAAATGATGAAACATTGGATGAAACATTGTCATCTCAAAACCATGAAAAAAATATTTGAATATGTCAATGAAAATACTATACCTTGCCATTTTTTCAACTTTTTATCTCAAAGGTGTTTTTACTTGGTTGCTCTAGTGAGCAATACAAAGAAAATAATTTTCTTCTGTAAGATAAAATATAATATTTTGCTTTACAATTGCAGAAAAGGAACATTTCAACAACTGCAAACTTTTTGTTATTGCAGGGCCCCAGGCTTTGGCACTCAAATGATTTTGGAATCTTTTCCCTGCTTTGTATACCAGTCAGAAATATCTCTTAAAACAACACATTAGATAATAAATTAATAATTTCTAACCTGTGAATAACAGAGATTTTATCAAGAAATATACCCTTACATATGACTAGCATATAGTCATATATAGCACAAATATATTTACATATCCAAATAGTCAATAATCTGCTGAAAAGCACAGACCTAGAAAAAATGATGCATCAAAACAACAATGTTTTATTAACAATGAAATTTAAAGTAAGCTTAAAATGTGTTTCCTTCCTGGGGGTAAGTAATCAATTTTTTTTTTCTCTTTCTCTGAGCTTAATGTCACTCACAACCCTCCTGCACTTACATTTTGCTTCTCCAACATCCCTAAGAGTCCTGTTGTTGCTTGCAGTCAGGTGACTTCAAGCCTGAGTGCAAGAACCACAAGGTCCTCTGCCTTGAACTGCCTCATTGAAGAGAGACGTACAGAGAGGAGGCAGATGGCTCTTCAAACTTTCCTCAAGCAAGAAATACCATAACTTCTTCCTGCCCGCTTTTCCCCCCAGAGAAAAAAAAATAACAGCAAAGAACACAGAGTATTCAAATAGTATTTGTAATACTTTTCACAGTTACTGGAGCTTACCACTCCCTATAATTCCCTATTATTTCAACAAAGGTTCCTTCAATCTCTACCACTGTGAAGACCAAGCACACAAAAAGATACAGGCTCATACCTAACATTATTCTTCACAATACATGTTCTGATGTCTGTTCTTCTAGCAAAGCCTGGAGTCTAATAGGCAGTGGGGTGGAGCTTAGATCTGCAGCTTCGTCTCTCTGATCTAAACACTACAGGCTCCTTTTATAGTTAAAGGAGTAAATCAGACTCTTTTCAGGGCAGCTTTCATCCGGTCCTAAGCCAGATATCTAAAATATGATATGTTTTAGAAGCATGTTTTAAATGTGCCCCTGATTTTCCTGACTATGCAGTGAGCCATAGGCAGCAGGGACAGGTATGTCACAGGTCTTATCAGGTTCACTTGTAGTGCATTGGCCAGCTGAGCATGTGGCTTACCACTGCTTTTTCAAGACTTTTGAAATTCAAAACAGAGCATACTCTGTTGGGATAAGGACAAGATAATGTGGGTAAATAATTGTGGTAGGATTGACTGGATCAGAAAGGAAACTTCCTCTGTGCTGGGGATTCCTCTATTGTCACTTTACAGTAAAACAGGAAACCTAGGGCATCTGTGCACACTAAAACCCATGCCTCCATGCCTAAAAGAGATAAGATGAGACGAATGACACCCTAACCCACAAATTTCTTTCAATGGCTATAAAAGGTTACATTAAATTATTCCCCCCTCCCCAGGGACAGATTGGAAGCACTACACTAGTAACAGTAAAGGGTTTTCACATCAAGAATCAGAGCACGCATCAAAGAGCAGTATGGGATTCAAATTTACAAGGAGGTATTTGGTGTGAAATATATTCACTTGAATATCCTGATAATACTGACCCCAGAAACTGAAATCAAAGAATTTTAAATGTATAAGGTATTAGAAGGCATAAGCTGACTTATATTTGAACTTCAGGATATGCTCCATAGAAAATCTTCAAAGTCATACAGTGAAAATTATGCAAGATGACTTACAAGGAAAGATTATGTGACTCTAATTGCTTAATGGAAGAGCTTATACCTAAAGAGGACAGAGGACATGTTAGCATGAAAACTAGTGTAGGAGTGGTATACTGAAAAAAAAAAATTCCAAACAGTTATGGGATGTTGCAAATCTTTTTGGAGAAAGAAACAGGTGAGTATGCACGGTAGAATTGGTACAGAGTTCCTAGGTCATCAGGATTATTCCCATGACATCTTAGTAAACTCATTTTAGAGCAAGGCAAATTCCCTGCCAATTGAAAGACCATCCCAATCCCCGCTTCTCTAATGAAGAGAAAAGTTGTTCTAATTTCTACATTAAATTTATCTATGGCCCTCATGTTCTCCTGCATTTTTCTGAAACATTATTGCTTGGCTTGTTTTCAAGCTAGATGATGATATCCCTGATTTGACTGGATATAACCATCATGTCTGTGGTCCCATGTGCCATTTATTTTCTAAATTATGGACATATTGAGCATGAAAGCCCCTTTCATTTTGTCTCCATTTTGATTGAGTAAGCATTTGCATTTCCACAAATTCCTTCCTATCAGTCCTCCAAATGCTCAACCACTGGAAACTAAGATACAGTGTATATTTAGTTTCAACCCATAGCTGCATTTTAGTCTCTATCCATCAATATCATGCTGCTGTCCCATTCATCTCTCTTCCCTTCTTTTGCTACCTTTTCAATATCACTGAAAGATCTAACCCACGTTGATTTTTGTCATGCTTCATTTTCCTTGTATGTTTCCTGGCCTCTGAGAAAAAGCTTTCATTGCTTTATATTATTATAGATAGTAATGCCTACCCATGGACCCCCGACCTTCTCAAACCACTAAATCACATGTTCTTCTTAAAGTCTGAATATTCTAACAGACATGGACTTTTTATCACAATAATGGTTTCTAGAAGTACTCAAGAAGGCTCTTCTTTCATTGCAATGCAGAACAAAATCTTATTTGAAATCTTAAAAGTTAGCCCAGTATTAATTATCTCCTCAACCACAAACCTTGTCAAAAGAAAGAAATTTAAGCCAAACAGGCTAGATTTTTATAGAATGAAATACATCTAATAATAAAACTAACCTAAGAAGGCAATCACAGGATGCATTTAAGGAAAGGTCTGTTGTGGAAAGGGGTTAATGTCCTATGTGGTCTCGCCTGGTGAAGCAGCCAGAGCATTATGGTCTAAGGAGTGCTCCTTACCTCTGGGTTTGAGCAGGTCAGAAACTTAATGTGATTTTTTTCATGACTGTGGTGGTGTGCTTTCCCCCTTTTCCCTCCTCCTGCCTTGCCCCCTCAACCCCCAGCTCCTGCTCAAGCCATAACCATCAGCAGGAGTTGTGAGGAGTTACGCCTAGAGTTTGAGGGGCCTGTAACAATTGCTTCCTTTTCATGAGGGTGAAGAAATTTCCCACAAGGAAATGATGGAATAATTATTTTAGCTTTCTGGGTTTCTTCCAGTAAAGCGAGAATAATTTTGCTCCAATCAAGTAATAATGTTTCATAATTATCTCCTTGTTTTATTTAATTTCATTTTATTTCCATTTTAACAGTATGCATTCAAATATAAGCATTATATCACAGTACACACACACACATATATAGGATATTTATTGCAACATTCCACATCACTGAAACTAGTTTTATATGACTGAAATGAAATTGTACATACATATTTCTGTATAAATTATTTTAAAGTTTTCTATCCTCGTACATTTTTATTGTTCTCTTTGTTCCAGTTGAGAATGAAAATAAGTTCAGAAATGTCAAAATTTCCCCTTTGAGACAAAGTCTGCTTTCAACCATGTCTTCACTTGCTAGTTGTCTAGAAACTGCCAGCAATTTCTCAACGCAAGAAAAAATATCAGAAGCACCATTTAAATAGGTGGATGGGTATTTAACAAGTAAGCAGATAAATTCAGGTTTTAATCAACATAGTGATTCCATGAAGTCATTTCACATTCAATAGTATTTGTACAATTAATTATTACTGTTGTAAAAAAGACATTAAAACATAAACACTTAAGATTCAATTTTGCTTGAAGACACTCAAATCATTCCTGTTGCCTTCAATAGGAATTGCATGTGCATAACTGAGGAAAGACTGATAATTAAGCACCATAAGCAAAAAAAAAAATAAAAATAAAAAATTAACAGATTGCAAATGGATACTTGCATAAATTTTGTTAATCATTTGCAAACAGCACAAGCATTATTTAACATGGTAAATATACCCCTCTATGTGTGTGGAGCCAGCAATATTGCTTGATAATTCTATTAGGATTAGTGATGGGGAAGCCTCAGCAAAATTTTGAGTTTCAGTTCAAGTCCTTATTCAAAGTAGGTTTCATCCTCTCTCAGAATTATCTCTGTACAGAAGTTAGGCTTGAAATTATGCAGCTCCTCCTCTTCTTTCTGAGAAATAGGAAAATGGGTCAGAAATGTCCTGAAGACTGTATCTCTTTCATTCCTTTATATATTTTAGTTGCTCTCGTCTCTTGATTGATGTGTGTGTCCCTGACCACCATCATAAGTGACGATGCCCTGTGTCCTCTGTTTTATGCAGGTATTATCTAGGCAAAACTCAATTGACCCTATAAAGTTGTAAATTAGATACAATATTCCTAATTAAACTGTGGGTTGATACTTACTATTGTTTTCCTGTATAAGCTGCCATTGCGTTACCTGTGCCATTCTTTAATGTTTTCAATAAATTTTAAAAGTCTGGAAGTTCTTTCAATGGTATATGTTTCAATAAGACAAAGTGAAATTAGGAAGTTACGATTAGGTCATTTTCCTAGTTTCATTGTTTGAACTTCTTGAGAAAGAATTGTTGCCTGTGTGGTTCAATACTGATCTGACATAATGACCACAATTAATACTGTATTAAGAATGTTGAATTTATGAACTGCAAAATACTAGCTGTGGTGACAAACCATGCTGACTGAGCGTTTCGCAGGGTGTTTCAACAGAACATTGAATAAATACATCATTCTTCATATACCAACTCTGAATATTTCGAATGATCATGTATAGCTGCCAGCACATGTCCTTCAAAAGAAAAAGATCAGCAAAACTCTAGTAAAATATATGCACCGTTTTAATATGATGAGAGTAAGTCTGTTCTGCCCTACTGTTGAAATTTGATGTTGAAGTAGCTTTTGATCAATTTTCTCTGACCAAGTCATCAGAAGTAACTCTGGTCAATTTTTCCACAGGCTCTACATGGGTATATCAAAAATAAAAATAATTTGACAGCTGTCAGTATTTGAAATCTTCCGGAAACTCTCCATCACCTGAAATGTTATAAAACTACCCAATTGGTATCTTGGATTTCCTAATGTAGGCTTAAGTCACAAGACTGAACTGAATTGACAGTTTCTCAGAAACCTTGAAATATCAAAATTTACCAGAGGTACAGAATATGCCAGCTGTTAAAATCTCTATAGAATACAGAACTGGAAATTATTCCTCCCTCTCTCCTTTTCCTCTGCAAGAGTAACATGGATTGTGCCTCCTCCTGGACAATATAATGATGAATTAGAAACCTCAAGAAAGAAGCGTGGTTGTAATTAAATGTTATTAAATAACTTCATTAAACATCTAGATCAGAACATGTGTGTCTGAAACATGAATCATTTAGAACAAATAAAGCTTGAAAAAACAGTGTTGATGTGCTTTTGAGATTGGAACATATTGTTATAGACTCTAAATTTAAACAAATTTTTTTTCTTTACATTTTGGAGCAGGTGAAAAATATATTCCTTAAATAAAGTAAGTAAATCTCATTGCATCTTAAACATAAACATGATTTACATGAAATTACCTTTCAACTTCAAGCCTCACTGTGGTCTGTTTTGTAAATGAAAAAGAATATTTTAAGTGACCTGCAAGACTGACTCCCACCATAAGCTGTTAACCGTGTATCAGCCATATATTATATAAACTCCAGAAGCAGTGTTTTACAATAGCATATTTATGTGCCAGCAGAGCTTTACCACTGAAAGAGAGAGCACTTCACATGCACATCAGATTGAATTGTCTTCCTTCATATGCTAGGCATGGCAGCACACTATACAGTTAGTGTACTTGGGTTATAATTTCCCTCTTCTAAATTTGGACAGTGGCAATCGAATAAATATTATGATGAAAGGGCTGAAATGGCTTTTCTAGCTGGATTACTGTGTGTTTGGGACAAAATGAAAGCACAACCCAGTCAAAAGAAGAGCCTCAGAGACATTTCATCTGTGACAGTTGAAGGCTCACCCGGCAGGTTGTGAAAAGAGGTGGCCTTGACCTTCTCTGAATCTCCTGTCAAAATAACTGATTGGTTTTCATATAGACTGTCCATCACATTTAACCCAGCAGGATGCAGTAGAGTACAAGGTAGGGAGCCAGTTGGAACAAATATGCAGTACAGAAAAAGAGAACATGAAATTGAGGGGTTTAGGGCAGCAATCTAACACAGCAATTCCTGGGAACCTCTTACCTCGGCAAGCTGTGAAGAATTTAGTTTCTCATTTGTTTCAGCCTTCCAAAGATATCTTGTTGGCAGAAGGAGTTTCAGGATGAGGCTGCCAGGTCCATATCAGTACTGGATAGTTTTCAACTGTGACCAGTACAGTATAGTACAACAGCCTGTGACCACACAGACTCTTTCACAGAAGGCTTTTACTGAACTTGAAGATTTTCTGTTAGATCAATTTGGACTTGCTTTGCCCTCTTGTCCCAGAAGTAAGTGAAACAGCTGCAGTAAAGTAAGCGTTTTGCTCACTCAGCTTGTTGTGAACACTTTTTTGGCACACTTTGTTGTTTTTTCTGTCCTTACTTGCCAAATTCAAGTGTTTTGAAACAGTTATACTCTTTATGTTGTTCTGCAACTTTGTCCATTTAGGTTTTGTTGTGCTTTACATAAAGGAAATGACTGCAGGCATAAAGAGCCTATAAACCAGCCTTCAGATTCTCTATAGCATCAGCTTGGCCTGATCTCATATAAACAAATGCCACATTATTAAAAGATACTTTAAATCACTAATATTGATAATTCATAGAGACCTTATAAATAAACCCGTGATTTACACAACAAAGTTACCTATTTTCTTGAGAAGCAGAGATCATTTCAAGAAACATAAAAAAACAGCTTTAAGTATCCAGTTTTACCTTTTTTTCATAAAGGAATTCAAAGGAATTTTTGTTACCTTCAGATAAAAGCAAATTATGGTCCTTACTATGCATTTTATTATACATTGTATAGCATAACAGGGGAATTACTGTACACAATCATTTTCACAATTCCCACATATCCTTCTGTATATGTATGATAATGTGTGTTCTCTGTAGGTAAAGATCCCTCATAAATTCATGAAACATATGACAAATGGAACTCAGCCTGCCATGTCACACTGAAGGCGAGGCAGGTTGCCTGGAACTGTGAAAATAACACACATTTGAAGTGTGCTTGTCTGGCCAACCCTTTTCCCCTCAATTGTTCAAAAGATGTTAATAGCCATGAAGCATGCTTTCTGATCTTGGAAAGCATCCTTCTTTTGGAATATGGCAGGGGCATGTACAAACATGGCTCATTTGTGGCAATTTCCTTTTCTGACTGTTCTCTACCCTTTGCCAAAGGAGAGGCAAACAACATTTCTAGAGGTTTCTAATTCATTGGGTCATCTAGAAACACAAAGCTGTGGAATGAAGTCAAACCAATTGGGATGTATTGCTCACAATCCCCTATTGGTGCCCCTGTTACCACTGCTTTGGCTGTTCCCAAAAATCTGAACCCCTGAAATAGTTCACAAGGGTTGCTGATAGGGTTGTCGTTCAGGTTGTTGAGTAGATCACCTCTATTCTTCTCTGTTGCATGTCCATTAGAAAGGGTTGATTAAGATCCAAGTAACCCAGTATGAATTCACAGTGCTGTACAATTCCCTTAATTTTCCAGCTGCTCGGGCGTTTGAATAAAGCTTTACAGTCTGCCTATGTATTCAGTTTGTGTGGCAATGTTTTGGTAAGCACAGGAGCTACAGCAGTGCCTTCTGTGAGAGGTTACTAGAATTTTTCTCTATATCTGACAGAGCCTATGCCAGCTGACTCCAAGAGTTGTTGCTGGCCAAAGCTGAGCTCATCAGTGGTGATGGTAGCCCCTCTATGATAACATATTTAAGAAGGGGAAAAAAACCTGCGGCTGAACAGCAGCTGAGAGAGAGGAGTAAGAATATGCGAGAGCAACAACTGCAGACACCAAGGTCAGTGAAAAAGAAAGGGGAGGAGGTGCCCCAGGCACCAAAGCAGAGATTCCCCTGCTGCCAGTGGTGAAGACCATGATGAGGCAGGTTGTGCCCTTGCAGCCCACTGAGGTTAACAGTGGAGCAGCTATCCACCAGCAGCCTGGGGAGGACCCCACACCACAGCGGATGGATGCACCCAAAGGAGGCTCTAACCCCATGGGAAGCCCATGCTGGAGCAGGCTACTGGCAGAACCAGATCTGTGAAGAGAGGCATCCACACTGGAGAAGGCTGGCTGGCAGGACTTGTGACCTTATGGGGGACCAACTCCAGAGCACTCTGTTCCTGAAGGACTGCACCACATGGAAAAGAACCACGCTGGAGCAATTCGTGAAGAACTGCAGCCCATGGGAAGGACTCACATTGGAGAAGTTCATGGAGGAATGTCTTCTGTGGGAGGGACCCCATTCTGGAGTGGGAGAACAGTGTGACAAGTCCTTCCCCTGAGGAGGAAGGAGCAGCAGAAAAAAACGTGTGGGGAGGGGGTAGAGAATTTGGGAGTGAAATTGAGCCTGGGCAGATGGGCCAGGTCAGGGGAAGGTGTTTTAATATTTAGGGTTTTTTTCTCATTACTCTAGTCTGATTTGATTGTTAATAAATTAATTTAATTTCCCTGCATTGAGTCTGTTTTGTTCATGATGGTAATTGCTGAGTGATCTCCCTGCCCTTATCTTGACCCATGAGCCTTTCATTATATTTTCTCTCCCCTATCCAGTTGAGGAGGAGTGACAGAGTGGCTGTGGTGGGCACCTGGCATCCAGCCAGGGTCAATCCACCACAACATCATTGATACAACCTGCTCTGTAACTGTATGATGTGAGACAGTGTTTTGGCACTCTGGTTCTCACTATCAGGAAGCACAAACAAATTTCAATTCCTGGGGTGAAGTGCATATGGTTACTAAGCTCACCAGAAAGGCACCCGAGGGCCTTAGAAACTCATTATCTCAGTCTAACAGGACAATTACCCCAGATGACTACAGTCTTTTCCTGCTCTAAAACCTGATACATTTTAGGAAACTCTTGTTGCATAAAGAATGTATGTAAAAGATGTGTAGTTAAAAGATGTATTCTAGAGGGGCTCCAACAGCAACATCATGCAAACAGACGGGATAGAAAACATTAAAGACCAAGAGCCTTCAGATTACATGCTAGTATCAGAACTGGAGCAGACAGAAATTCAGATTCAAATTAAAGGCACTTTTGGATAAAAATGTTCAAATCCTAATAGTCTAGCTACTGTCTCAATATATTTGATGTGGACAGACATACAGAAAAACAAACATATTGGATGCTGTGTTACACACATCAAGTAGAAAATCTTGTTTCCCGATATCTCTTCCTTTTTTTTTTTACTCCAGTAACTGTGACCTTTACACTCTAAATCCAAGCAGGACCTGTACTAAAGATATGAATCAAAGGGGATCAAAGTGAGTTGCTTAAAAGCGATATTACAAAATTATAAATTTCTGAAACTTGTATAAAAACCCAGAGTGAGTACAAAAGACGACAGTTTACAAGAGAAATTTGTCAGTCCTTCGTAAAGCACATAAAATGCTGTCCTGAAATGCATCACAGAAGACACCTTTAGTATCTCAAATGAAAAATTTATGGAATGGGTGGTGAATGAATTCTGCAGTTCACTGCCAGCCACCCAGCTATGATAGTGATAAAGGTCCTGTAAGTGTCAAGACAGATACTTAGCACTTAATTGTGGAGATAATTCAAATTTGGGGAAGAGGTGTGGGTCAGTTCTTTTATTCCAAAGTGAATGGCTTACTTCTAATTGAAAGCAACACTAATTAAGATAAAGGGCAGGACATTAGCACTCAGTATTAACATTATGAGCTGCACAAGCAATATGCTTTACCTCTGATGTGAGTTATTTATGGTGTCTGTGGTGCAGCAAGCTCTCCCTCGCATACACATCAGATATCAGGCTCCAATGTACACAATGCGGGAATTCAATGTGGGAATTAAAGAAGAAATATCAGCTGGGGAGTGGTCTGTGTGCAGCGGAAACAAACTGACCAGAAAGCAACCGGGGAGGTTTATCTGCCATGCATGAAGCTAAACAGTCCTTTCCTCACATCTCAAAGCTTGCAGATTTGTACAGATTTCACAAATTACGTCTAGATGGAGAGGGTGGCACCTAACACCACCACACTGTGGTGAGATCCAGGTGTGTCTTGACATCACTCATATTTGCACAGAGAAAACCTGAGTAGGTGAGCTAGACAGCCACACCAGCTTTTAGTGAGACCCCTGGTGTGGGACAGATGGTGCAGGCATCCAGGTCCAGGGAACGCTGCAGCCCTCACCCACAGGTCACCTGAGACAACCAGGGTCTACCTAGCCTATCGTGCAACAGAAGCTTAGGAGTGGAAAAGTTTCCAAACCTCCAGAGATTGGCCAAATTATATTTCGAAGTGCAAAGGCTGACAGCTTTTATTAAGACCAATAGGCTTTCTTCTGCTTGCTAGTATAGCTCAGCTTTTTTCATGTATTGGACTGGCCAAATGAGGCATAGCCTAGTGCAATCAACAGAGTCCTGCAGAAGACAAGCAGTTCATTGCTTCTAAACCATATTAACGAAGATCTTAGCTCTTGCTTAACCAGGTACAACAGCAACCATAACATTTCCACAAATGAAAGTTAACTTGAAAGCTATGCTAATCATAAGTATGTTGACTTGATTGAATATCCATTCTAAGTAGCAGGGCGTCCTGCTGGTGTCTCAGATTGTGTCACAAATGCTACTTCTTTTTCCCTCTTTTGATTTGAAAGATGTTTCACTCATCTTCACTTGAAAGATATTCTTCCTTCCCTTATGTTCCCAACTACTTCTGTAGCTGTATATCTTATTCAGTGATGGCAAATGAACTTTAGATTTGTTCTCGGATGAAATGAAGATAATAAAGCAAACAAGAAACTGTGGATAATGATACAGGTTGCATTAATATGCACTTTGAGCACAATCATCTCAGCAGAGATGATTTTTCAAATTGCAGGACCACCAGAGGCAAACACAAGCCCCCATTTTTATTGAAAATTCTGTTGTTCTTAATCTCATATCTGATCTAAGACGGGGTTTCACAACCCATAGACAAGCCCTGTGAACTTGCTTCCTTGGCTCTTTCACCGCAGAGCAGGAAAACCTGAATCTTTTATGATTCCCTCAAAAGACCTTGACTCTTTAAGAGGCATATAAAGACAAGCTCAGTGATCTTTTTATTATTTTCCATTATTATTCCTGGCATGCATAACAGAGACAGACAAAATCTTAGCTGGAATCTCTTCATACAATAATAATAATATTACTAAGAATATTTTGCATGAGTTTCCTAGAAGACGTATTAGGAAAATCCAGCCAAAATGTTTTCCATCACTACTAATGTTCCCTGACAGAAACTTTTCTGTACATTGATATATATGACCTAAGACATTGACTTTAATATTCAAATTTTCTAAAGTCTGAAGTAATAAAGCTGTTCTAGGAATCATTTTTGAAATAAAAAAAAAAATCTGTCCATTTCTCAGAAAATATAGACATTCCTGTGCTGTCACATATAGATGTGCTCTGCTGGGCTGTTTGAAGCAATAGTCAACTTTCACGTCCATATTTTCTGGTGGTGTAAAGGTAAATAGAGCAGCCAAAGAACGAATGCTGAAACTTCAGATCATGGGTAAAAATGGTCACAGCAAAATACTCAGTTTTCTGAAAGAAGTTTTCTTGCTTTAACTGAGCTAGTAGTCTTAATGTAGAAATCACTGGGGTGTTTTTACAGCCTGTGACATAGAGGGAGTGAAATAGATCCTTGTTATTGTCCCTTCTGGCCATGAACAGCTACCTGCATATGATAAAATTCCCAATATAAAACTACTCACAGAAATACCAATCCGATCTTAAAATATACATTGGGAAAAAAAATTAAAGCAATTGATCAGGCGTTTTCCAAGTATTTTTCCACTCACTGCATTCTTTTCTACTCTGTAGCACCACTCCAACAGGAAAGATGGAGGTTTCCCTGCCAGTAGGCCATATAACCCAGAATGTATGAAGTGCCTCTGGAAAACGTATGTCTTTTAGATTGAAATTTTCTCCAGCAGAGGAGAGAGTTGAACTTTGGCATCCCAAATCTTTAGATGAACTTTTTAACTTTCCTAGGGTGCTAAAGAAATAACAGGATGGATTTGAAGTGACAACAGCACCTGAATAAGTGCTGGTGGTTTCTCCAAATCAAGGTTGCCAAGGTACTTTCTTGACATCCTCAGAGAAGAGTCCAGGAAAGGGAAGAAAGTAGGAGCCAGATGTATCACTCACCTGATCTTCGGAAGGAGGTGTGGGTACTGTTTCCCTGGGTGCTGATTGCCGCATAGTGCTTAACTCCTGGCTGGCCAAAATCCTTCTTGTACTACATCCTACACAGATGCAGTAGTACTACATCCCACACAGATGCAGTAGGTCTTTCTAGACTGGACAGAGCTCATGTTGGCCATCTGTCACGTTGGCAAGGTTTTTCAGCATTGTCTGTCCTGGCTATAAGTTGCAACCAGAAATGTAAGACAGACCAGGTCTCCTCCTTATGGTGATTAGTGCTAGACATCTCTCCGAGTTGTATCTCAATTCCTGAAGCTACATCTATCCTCTTGCAAAATTACACTGCTATTACCTTCAGAGCTAATGTGTGCTTTTATAATACATGTTACATAGAAGATTAAGTAGTTAATGTTTCAAATCACATTGAAAGTAAGGTAAGCATAGATAATCAAAGCTAGTGTGCTTTATTCTCATGATTCTATTCTCATATACTTTTTCTGAAATACCTTTCTGATCAGTGACCACCCAGACAGAGATACAGCTTTTTTCTCTTCAGACAGAGCTGTTGACAGTCATTAATTTCTGACTAATAACGTAAGAGAATATCTCAGGGAAGGGAGTGATAACATCACAAGATTTGAATAAGTAGCCTCAAAGATTAATGAGGACAACTGAAATACTTTGACTTGCCTAACAAATTTCTGGATAAGGAAAAAAATGTATAAAATAACCCTCAAGATTTACACAAGATCTGGACTGAATGGAAACAATTCCATTGACTGGAACAGGTTTTGTATTTGGCCAATTTGTTACTATTGGTTTTTAGTAAAATAATTCAACATAGCAGTGATTCCTCTGGAATTCCCTTTTCATACCTTCCATAAATCTCCTAACAAAGAGCTACGCAAAGCTGTTCAGTGATAATATTATGCCTGTCTGATCTATGTTGTCTGTCCTGAATTACATGACCTTACCATCTCTGTTTCTCACTCATTAAAACATTCTCAGATAACTCAGTATGTAATACTACTGTGAACTGAATACACTCAGAAATATATTTTTTATCTCTTGTGGAATGAATTCTAATTGGCAAGCAAAATTTAAATTTCAGGATTGCAATATTTTGTCAATCAAGAAGAGAGCTAATTTCTCCTATCAATTGTATCTGATTGTGTCTCTCAGCTGAAATGAGGAAAGAAGTCATACTGAACATTTTGATAATAAGTAATATCAATCAGGGAGGAATAATTACAAAGATATAGAAATAAATTAGCATTTCCTCCTGACAGCACTGAAGTGAGAAATGAGTACATAGGAAAGGGTGCAAGATAGGTATGAGGAGTGTATTTGAGTGGAACGCGAGTGTACTTGGAATGTAAAAGGAAAACAAGAGTTCAGGGGAAAGTTTTTTAAGAAATAAAGGGGTTTTTTACAATTTAAATCTGCTTCACTGCAGGACAAGCTGAGTGGTTACCCAGAAGAGAGGGGGCATCATATGAATTTGGAAGAAATTACATTTTTACTTTTGACATTTTTTTCAGTGGAGCTTTGCATTTTGACTTTAGCATTTTCCCCGTTTCTCAGTATGGCTGGTGTGAAGCTTAAAAATCTGTGCCTTATATTAAAGATTGTTAGGCAATTTAAGTTTTTTAAGTCAGGTGAAATGCTATTGTACTCCCAGTTAATAATAAATAACTTCCACAATTCTACCTATGACATGACTGCCTATTCAAATCATCTATCTAACATTAGCAGGTTCTTGATGTGTTGGTAGAAATGATGCGAGAGGAACAAACCTGGCCCCACTAAAGTCAATGCATATCACTGACATAAGTAGAATAATTTCTGCAGACTGAGACTAGATTGTGGATACTTTGATCTCACTGACTTCCTAAAACCAGATCTGGAACTAAGACACTAGAATTATTTCTCCAAAAATATCTTGGGCTACCCTGCAAACTGTTAATTTTTAGGAGATTAATGAATTTCAGCAGTAATTGCAATGCTCACCATCAAGCTCTACTCTGAGAAAGAAAATGCCTCCCTCATATCAGATGTGCGTCACACGTTCTATAACAAATTGTCTGTGCTGATTTTTTTGTAGAGACTGGGAAAGGTAGGATTTGAAATCCCCAGATAGATGGAAATGAAAGGAAAGTAGCTATCTCCCAGGAAAACTGTTAACATAAAATCTGCATGAGCAGATGAAATGAATTAGGATAAGAGCCTTACCTGATGTAAGTAACTACTTTGATTTACACCATCTAAAGCATATAACCTGAATTTCAGTGAACAGGAGTTGAACTGGTGATTTCTCACAGAAAATGTTATACACCTCTTTGAATTTTTATGCATCCATTTTAAAAGTACTATGCCACATATAAAACAATATAAAAAATAGATAAATGACACCGTTATTGTCAGAAAGAAATTCAGAAAAATAGAGAAAGTAAAAACCATAGATAAATTCCAAGGATCCTATCAATCTTCTGCATACTAAAAGAGGTTTTCAAAACCAGAATCTATCTCCACTGAAACACTTAGTAAATAAGTCTTTTTGAAAGACTACTGAGGTTAAAAATTTTAAAACAATGACTCAATCATTTTAGGGAATTTTAAAAATAATTACTAATAAAATTTATCTTGTGGAAGGGGACCATCGTGGGTTAATGCATTCTGAAGTTTGTAACTTCAGAACATTAAAGATGAATTTACAAAACATTTAAAAATAAGACATAAAAATGCTGAATAGATCAGACAACCACACTTTTATCAACATTCACTGATATAAAAGTTCCATTAACTTCAGAAAAAAAGCTACTGGATCAATTAGGTATTTTTTGAAAACAGTACATTTTGTCTCATCAGCAGTTCAAATCTTGACAGGATAACATATTGCCATGTGCATCTTCTCTTATCTTGTCAGAATCTTCTTCCAGAAACTATGACCTTCAATCCCATAATGGCATCTATTCATATGGCCTCAGGCCACATTTACAGCATAAACTGCAAACTGTAGGTCCAGGATAATAATATTTCATTTTCCCTGATGGTTCAGCTTCCTTTAAAAAAAGGAAAAAAATACATTTCTAAAATCACATCATTGCTTAACACAGATTACTAATAGGTTACTAACAGATTTGGAATACAAAGTCAAACAATACCTTAATAAAAATATTATTGGCAAAATAGTTTATGTTAGAAATAGTGTAGATTTCAGTGTATTCAGCAGAGACAGTGAGGCATCTGCTTAATTGATTTCTCTCCTTCTTTCAGTTAGAAAAATATGAAGGAAATAAGTGAAGCAACGTCACTAACAAACAACTAGTTTGGCACAATCAGTGTTTTTAATACGCATTCAAATATAACTAAAAGACCTGAGATTCATTAGACAAGCAAAAAGCAGCAATCAGACTAGTTGGGTACTGATAAACATTCTAATTCACAGAAATATATAATTTGTTGCAAAAGACAGTACTGTTTAACAGTTAAACCAATCTATTCCTGAAAAATAAGTACTCAGGATTACCTCTCCCTCTTTCAAACAATCTGGAAATCAGCAAATAGGTATAAAAATACATTAATCCAGGTTGCAGAATTGAATATTAAAGCAACTCACTGTTTGAATCCATGTGAAGAGTTAGTAATACACTAACATAGATTACTCTCTGTAACCACTCTATCACCATTGCCCATCCACTTTTCACTTTTTAAAGCATGATCTCACTTTACCTTGACAACTCCATTTCTTTCCAATGTGATTAATAGAATATTAGCTTGAGATACAGAGATACAGAACTGAGTTCTGTAATTAACTCAGTAATTAACTGTAATTAACTCTGTAATTAACATTCCAGACATCTATGTTAACGTGAACTTGAAATTTAGGATAAACCAGTTTTTTTTCTCTCTGGTAATAACTCCTTCTGGCAAATGATAATCCAAAAGTGAAGAAGAAAGAGAGGGGGGGGAAAAAAAAGATGAAAGGAAGAGTAGAGATAACCTTGCTCTTACCCCACATAAACTTATTCTGTCTTTTTTAAAAAATATAATTTGTTCTTCAGATTCATCCTACTTATTTCACATTATCTTTAAATCTTCAGAGATACAAAGTTCATTTAAGTTTGATAATTTGAGGGTTTTCCTACATCTAGAAAAGTATCTTTATCTTGTACTATACTTTCTTCATAGAAGTATGAAGGCATTTTAACAGGTCTTTTACTGTATAAGATAAATAACCAAAAATATTCAGTTTTGTATTAATTGCAAAAAATATTGAGGCAGAGATAATAATAAGAATATTAGTTAAAAAAAAGTAATTTGAAATAGAAAGATTACTTTTTTGTATTTTCTTATAATGTGGAAAACACTAGATATTTTGGAAAGCCCTGTTTTCTGTCAATATAGCATTAATCCTCTCCAACTTCATTATTCATATTAGCCACAGCATCCTGCATAAAATAGAATTCATTATCTCTCTAGATAATCTACTGTTTAGTTTTGTTTGTTGTTTTTAGGACTTTATTCTTGCTTTCCTTAACCAGTTAGAATCACTTACTACTACCATAAAAACATATACGCAAACACTTGAATTGCCTTATTGTTAAGTCTTGGACTTAGATATCATTCAGCCCACAGAATGGTAATATGCAACTCCTCCATGATGGGTACAACAGTCAGAGATAATCACGTATTCATTTGTGGAGATACTCTCTGATTTTGCAGCCCTGTGACTTGCGCAAGCAAAAGGGCTGCCTGCAGCTCAGTTGTTCAACCATTAACATCTCAGCAGAGACCACAGGTCCCTCCCATAACCTGTGCTACAGCAAAGAAAAACTTCAGATTCAGAAAAATGAAAGCAAATCCTCAGCCTGCAGAGGCTGTGACTCTCAAACCCCCTCTTCAACCAAGACACCAGCTCCTTCAGCTCTTGCTACCTGGCTCTGTGACCACTTAATAGTGTTGTAGACTTTCAGACCCTGTAACAGCATTGTTGTTCTTGAAGAAAGATTTATCTCCACCTTGGAAACTCCCACACCACAGTCTCTGGATCCCCCAGCCACTGTGGAAATGCCAATTACTGTTCAGCAGCCAGCAAGTATTTCCTGGTCCCACCACCTCTTCCTGGTGATCCTTTGTCAAGATGATATAAAACGTACTAAAACTTCTCAGAAAATCCCTAAAAGGCTTCTAAATCACAGAAAGAAAGTAAATGGTAAATGATTAGCAAAAATTATGTTGCCAGTCATCATTATCTAGAAGTGAATTGTTTGTCCTTGCAGCTAGTTACTGTCCCATATACAAGGCATGACACTTCTACACATATGGCAGAGGAACCGATCATAACACTCAGCATTGCCTATGCAAGCCGAAGTTGCACTCAGTTCTTCAACCTGTGAGTTTTTGTGACACACAAGTTTTGCCCTCTCCAAGTCTGAAGAGGGTTTGTTGCCTTCCTACCTGCAAGTTCCGACTGACCCAGGAAATCCAGGTAGGGTGTTCCACTGGCCGAACACAAAAGAGCTGTTGACACAGAAGGCAAGTCTCCTACCCCTTCAAGACCCTTTAAAAAGACATGTTATAACTTGACTCCCTGACCTGTATTATTGGAAATATTCACCATTGGAAACACCAGAATGATTAGCAAAGGAACAGGTTTCCTTTATTTCTTTGCAACTATCGTTCCTTGCCAAGCATAAATACACACCAAAGTCTCAGTCTATAAAAAACAGGAGTGCTGAGCAGGGAGTTATTGCTCAAAGTGCTTTATCAAACTGCCATTTGCCCGTGTGTTATTGTGGCTCTGTGGATAACTTGCTCACTTTGGGATCGAAAGAATGTGAGTTCAATCCCAGAGTGTTATTCAATTAAAACACAGAACCCTGGCCCATATTTACACCTCTAAATTAACACACATCACAGACTAACCAACACTAATACAAACTCAAACACCTACGGAAGACATCATTGAGCACATAATGACCAGTACACTAACTTGAATAAAATTGCTACAGCATAAATGAGCAATTCACCACTGTATAAAGACCTCTAAGATTAAGAGAAAGGAAATTGCTGGTTCACAAATTACCGTGACTGTTAAAGCCAGATAGCTAATATTGTGCTCATCCACATCAGTTAGAAGTAGTTAGCAACGTGGCTCATTAAAAGACAGAGCTAACAAAATTTTGATCAATAACTTTTACATTGCACCCAAAGAAACTGTGTTTGAGAGTATTTTGGGCTGATTAACCAAATGTTATTGAACAGACACACAGGGGGAAGGAAGGATTAACTGTTCCCCCTCATCTTAGCCCAGTGATTAGTAAAACCCTTAAGTCACTTAGCATGCCCTTGGATATGCCTACGGACATACATCTATAAACCCATGTTCTGAGAGAAACTGTGAGAAACACCGGCTCACACTTAGAATTTAAAGAGGACAAAGTCACCGGAGCAAAGATTTATTGTACGCAACAGCGCTGAATTGGGTGCATCTCAAAGCAGAGGCACACTGATCTTTAGTTTTTTAGATATTTTATACCTTTTTCCCGGCCGCCTGAGTTCCTGTCTCTCTTCTCATTGGCTGCGAAGTTGGAGCTCACATTCTTCCCGACCGCCTGACCTATTACAGATCTAGTTTACACCTTTTTACCTTACAAGGCACTCACCCATTCTACACACCTCTAATTAGTGGACTATACTACACATTGTTTCACAGTCTTTGCCATCATCTACTGTCCTGTGTTAGTAGTTACAAGCACCCTGGTGGTCATCTACTTCATCCGGTGGTTTTATCCTCATTTTCATCAGTCACCCTCCAGGTGGCCTTAGTCCACTTCTCAGCCTTCCATAACCTTTGTTCACTTATCGTCTACCATCAATCGCTTGTCCCTTTGTTCCTTAATCATCCGCCTTCACAGTCCTTTGCTGTCCACTTATCGTCCGCCATCACAGCCATCAGCCTGGTTCTCTTCACGTAAATAACTTCCCGTAAACCAGGATGTCTGGATCACTTCAGGGCATTTCTAAGGATTAGTTGGATACAATGGAGGAGACTCCACTATCACCGAGCCTCCTCTGTTAATGAGGCACACTGATAAAAATATACCAAGTAGCTGAAGCAAAATTCAGCTCATTTCTCACAAAACCATGAGGTTCTTCCCAACCCACAGACTTTCCTCACCATAAAGTATCCCAGCAAGATTTATTAATAACCTGACAGGGCTGATCTTTACAACATGCTGTAGCCATCCACCTCCTTATGTCTGGCTTTCTACAGAAGCAAAGGTATCTCTGAATTTTGATTCCAGATAAATACAACCCCCAATGTATCATTCCCTGGAGACATTTCAAGAATTACATCTGAGGAATTCAGAGGCTGCACTTAATTTTGTGTGTATATAAAGGTACATAGATATGTACACATGTTGAAATGAAAAAAAAATATTTACCACTGTTTTCATCCATCTTTATGTGCAAAAATATCTTTTCCAAATTTTTACCTTTGTATTAGGGAACATGACTCCTGCTAAGCTTTTTTTAATTCTCCATAAAGATTGATCAGTCCATCCTTTGGATCCTGTAGACCAGCACCCTGTCTAGTTTACTAGTGCTGGTGCAAGCAAGGACTATCACAGTGAGCAAACATATCATAGCTGCCTGTCAGCACAGAGGTATTGACCAGCATCTTCAGATGACATCACTAGTGAATTAAAGAATAAAGCTAAGTATGGCTTGAAGGTTTCCTTACCTAAGTATGAGTTAGCAAATATAACTTGGTTGACCACAAAGAGGGGCCTACCCCCTGCAGAGCTGCAATAAGTACCAAGACAGGAAGATAGGAAGGCATGGAAGGCATGCATGTACGTAAGCAACTGTGAGTCCAGAACAATGTTATCTTATCTCTGAGAAATGGTGGGCTCCAAGACAGAGGTAGAATATGGTGATGGATTACTGGAAACTAATGAATATGTATGTGTGGTGTGCATATATGATGTTAAACTGACGCTGTCTGGCACGCACATTTGGAGGAGCGATCCCCTGTGCGTCCAGCACTGCAATGAAGGATACCTGCTTAATAGTCATCCCGACTATTGAGTCCTGATTTCGTCTTTCACGGCATCACTAGTATGATGGGAATGTACTGAAGCAAGGACTGGACGCAATGGACAAAGCAGATCATCATGAGTACAATGATCCCATATGGAGTCTTTCTGATCAGGACAGGAGCAATTTTTCTGTGTCGCATGCTCAGCATGAAGACAATAAAACTTTCTCTTGGTTGGGTATATTTGAAGGGGGATTGGTGGGTTATTTAGTTTGTTTATTTTTTATGAAAAACATTCCAGATTATACAATTGTCTGAAAAATATGGTGTTTGTCCTAATCTCTACTGCATTTTCTGCAGCTACTTGATCCATATCAGTAGGATGTCTGATGAAATCTTTTGTTAGAAGATGCATGCTTGTCGTCCTCTTACTTCCCTGGTTTTACCCCCAGCTTTGATGAGACTTTGAGGAGAGATTTCCTCCTCGCTCTGCTAGACTACCAATACCTTTCTGCTAACAGCTAGGCTTTCAGTGTTAAAGTCTTGCATCTTAAAATAAACAGCATTTAAAAAAATTGATTAGTTTTGGTATGTCTCACAGTTGCCAGAATCACCCAGAGAACCACAGACCCACAAAGCTGTCTGACTACCTCTACTATGCCCTGTCACCTTTGTACTGTGGAGGAGTAGCAATGACAACTCCCTTGACGGCAAGAGAAATTAAAAACAAACAAAAAAAGTACAATGTGGGATGACGAAGGGTGCTGAGAGGCAAAGGGAGGTACAGTCAGGTGTTATGGGCTGGGACTGGGAGGGACAGATGGAATATCCATTCCCTCTCCTTGGTGTGTGTAGAAGAGTGTGTGCCACAAGCAAGGGTAAACACTACCTACAGACACCTTCACCAGCAGGTTATAAATTGTAATTACACATTGGAGTAACGGTGACATCATCAACCGGCCAACACCAGCTGCTAATTTTGGTGTCAATGGAACCTCTCCGCAGGTATTTACAGCCCGCTCCTTCACTGGCACCGTAGCCATGAATTATTCATTATACAGCCACCTCTGTTTGATTAGTCAAAATGCTCTCACAATGTACAAACCTAAGCTTAAAAGTGGATTTTGCTAGACCTCATTTAAGCTGTCATATAAATCTACCTTTTCAATCTAAGAATAAGCAACTCATCAGTTTATCTTTTCTTTTCATGATGTATGAAGCAAAAAATTGGCATAAGAAAGCTTCTCTTTCCTGATACTTTTCTGTCTTTGCAAATAAGTCTCTGAAAAAAGTAAAAACCTTCAAAATGAATGCATCTTTTGTTCTTCTCAAATGCTATCTGCCTCCAGAATAAAGATTTTCTGATTTATTATAGAAACATATTGATACCAGGTAAGAGAAAAGAAAATAATGGGAGACATTTGTATGCTTTGGTAGTCAATTTAATTAGCATGTGAACCACACAGATAAGTATCATCACTTCCTAGTATACTCAGTCTTGACACAAATCACACCAAACAAGGCAAGCTTTTCAAGCAAAATCATTTGTCACAAAATGAATTAAAAAAACTCCCAAACCAATGCCAACTACAGCAAACTCAGCCCACTCTATTATTGTTCATTACAGCCATTGCTAAGGGCAAATGAAATGATTCAGTTTAATCAGCCTCTCACAGAAAAGTACTGATTCTTGTAACCACACTGAACAAATCACATAATTTACATTACTGTCCTGAATACAAAACAAGTAACAACTTTACAAATTCTAAGCCATAAATCCATTTGCTTCTTTTTACTTATTCTGCCCATGTACACAAAGAAGAGGTAAACTTTTCCATTAGCATAGAGAGCCACTTCATCATTTCTTATCAGGCTTCTCTCCACAAACCTGTCTACATTTAGTCTGCAAGATCCTCAGGGAAGTGACAATTCTTTGTTACATATCCAGGCATGGCTCAGGATTTAATTGAATAATAATATATTTTATTGAAAATTAGAAATCCTCTTTCAAGAGATTCGACATCAAGGCATCTTTTTTTGGTCTGAAAAAAAGGCAAAAAGTAAAAAAATATGATTTAAAAATATGTTAAAATTTACATAATTGTAGCTAAGCATTTAATTACTATATTTTTTTCAAAAAATTCAGTTTTTATTACCAACATTTACTACACAATTTCTGGGCAGGCCTCTTGAAATCTCCTTCTTCACCTGCACTTCATATAGAAGGTGCTGCTTTTACAAAACCATGCCCCTAATCCATCGGTTTGCAAGTTTACTCCTCCCACAATGCACTCTACATACTTCCTACAGTATCATCATATTCACTCAAGAAGATACAAAAATTGATGTTGATCTAAAACTAAACATTAAACTCAGACCAAGAAACGTGAAAGACTTGCTTGACTTCTGTGTTCCCAGTAGAGGAATTATTCCAAGACTGATTGTTTCCCACAAAAAAAAAAAACCCAAACCAAACAAAAAAACCCAACCCCCCAAGAAATAATCCAATAAACCCACCTAAAATCACTGTTCTACAGGGATATTGATTCATTTGTAATTTCGAATCAGCCCATAATAACAGTAACAATGGTAACAAAAAAATAGATAAAAATAAAACTTCAATAATGTTATAAAACTATCACAAGATTTTTTTTAGAGAAAGAAACAATACAAAATGAGAAAAAAAGGAGTCAATATTCAAAACTTTTGAAAACTGTACACTTGATTTGTATAGGTTTTTACCAACAGAATTACAAGAACATATCTTCTCTCCTAGAGCACAGGCTACAAGAAAATATGAGCTCACAAAGTAGTTCCAATAGGAACACATCATTGAACTAAGCATTTGCAAGAGAATCAGAAGAACAGAATGAGGAGCCTCACAGGGCTCTTCTTCTCCCTTAAGAGCCTCACTTGTAACTTTAGTAAGGGAGTTCCCACAGATTTACAGAATTAAAGGGAAACTGAAGATCTACAAAGTAGCTTGAAGGTAAAGAACTTCCCGTATTCCTAAACAAACACCTTGATTCTTTCTTCAAAACATTCTTCAAATTCTGTTGCCCTTCTTCTTCTGCTGTGAAGATTGCCTACCCCACCCGTTTAACTGTGGGGTTAAACACAATCAAACACAATTAGCTCAGACACAGAAGTAAGCGTCAACCTGCCTTTATACTTTATACCATCTGGCCCTCCACCCTTAGGAAGGCACTTTTGATACCAGTAATCGTTACAGTCTATTTCTATCCTGTCCCTAAATGAATCAATATAAACCCTTGTGAAATACAGCGATGTGCTACTAAATCAGTTTGACCTTTTAATCCTTTAGAAAGTGTTAAGAGTTAGCTACATTTCTAAATTTTTGTCAGTTGGTCAATAATATTATTTTTCTTTTTTTTTCTTTTTTCCTTTCTTATGAAACTGTCTGGAGTAATTATTCATTTACTGGGACAAAGAGATGACCTACAGTAAGATGAGATATTTTAATTGCCTCAGAAAAAAGAGTCTCCCTGTTAAATTGACATCACTGCAAATATTCATTCACTTGTAGATACATTTTTGTACCATTATTGTTAGCTAAAGGCAATAACTATGTTTTCTGGTTATTGGAGAAAGGCACCTGCCTCAGTAGAGCATCTGGTCGAAGTCCTAAGCCAAAGAGTTCCCTTTTTAAAATACCTCCAGCATTATAATTTCTTCACCTGCACAACCTCCCATTAAGAACAATCCAAAGATTGCCTAGGAAAATTGAATTAGGTACATTGATTCCTGCAGAAAGCTCACATCTAGAGTTTATAAATGCATTAGTGATGCATCTTTATAAAGAGAGAAAAGGTTAAAAATAAACAAATAGGACAAAAGCTGGTCAGAGAAAAGGTGCAGCACAGGAGTTTATATCAGACTTTGAAATCTCTTGACCTCCAGTGTGAAGCCACAAAAATAAAAATCATTTATCAAAATATCGTCCAATTCAATGAAAACCTCTGGTTTTTTTTTTCCAGGACTCTATCTTTCAAAATTTTCCTTCTACTGAGAATTATGGCTATTGTCTGGGAGTAGTTGAAGGTATGGTATGATCCCTGCCCCTAGCCCAGCTCTAGTGAGGTGGGTCCACACTGCACAGCCCTACACCACCACACAGGTGCATGAGGACTACTATCAAGCTGCCTCCAGATCCCACTTAGATTTTCTGGTCATTTTAGTCCCCACCCAGTTCTTCTACCTAACATCAGGAGGTACAACTTTGACTTTAAGACAGATGTAGTGCACAGGTGTAGGTTACTACTAGATAATGTGAACCTAAACTTCTCAAGTGCTGGAGCATGTCCCGAGGAGAACCACCAAGCTGGTGAGGGGTCTAGAGAACAAGCCATATGGAGAGAGGCTGAGGGAACTGGGCATGTTTAGTTTGGAGAAGAGGAGGCTGAGAGGGGACCTCATTGCCCTCTGCAACTACCTGAAAGGATGTTCTAGGGAGGTGGGTGTTTGCCTCTTCTCCCAAGTGAATAATGACAGGGCCAGAGGAAATGGTCTAAAGTTGTGGCAGGGGAGGTTTAGGTTAGATATAAGGAAAAATTACTTTACTGAGAGAGTGGTCAAGCACTGGAACAGCCTGGCCAGGGAGGTAGTGGAGTTGCCATCCCTGTAGGTATTTAAGAAATGTGTAGACACGGCACTTAAGGGCATGCTCTAGTGTCCAAGACTGTTAGTTTGTGTCTGTCTGTGGGTTGGATTTGGGTTTTGTTGGGTTGGGTTTTTTTTGTGGTTGGACTCAATCATCTCAAAGGTCCCTTCCAACCATGAAGATTCTGTGATTCTCTGTCCCGTTGTGTACTTTAAGCTGTTTTGAAGCCCCCAGAAAGCATCTGTTGATGAAATGTGGGTCTGGAGTCAAGCACAGCTGTGGCCCATACCTGCAACACAGCTAGAGCTGTCCTCCCCCAGATGGAATAGCAGTTGCTTCTGAAACTCCACATTGCAAACTGTGGAGAACTTCACACTGGAGCTGTTGGATGTGACCTGAGGGAAGCTGAAGCCCATGCTCATGCTGAAACAGGACCTGTGGCCCCACAGGGGACCTATGCTACAGCAGTTCAGTCCTGAATGACTGCACCCATGGGAAAGGACCCATGCTGGAGCAGTTCATGAAGAACAGCATAACTACAACCTGTGGGAAGGATCCACATTGGAGAAATTTGTGAATGATTGTGTCCTGTGGGAAGAACCCCACACTGGAGCAGAACAGTTTAAGGAGTCCTCCCCCCGAGGAGGAAGGAGCAGCAGAGATTAAACATTATGAAATGACCACAACCCCCATTCCCTGTTGCCCTGCACTGTTTGGTGGAAGAGATAGAGAAAATAGGAAATGAAGTTGAGCCCAGGAAGGGAAGGTTGAAGGGAAAGTGGGGGATTTTTAGATTTTTTTTTTTATTTCTCATTATCCTACTCTGAATAATTGTCAATAAATTGAATTATTTTTCCCCAAGTCAAGTCTGTTTTGCCCATGATGGTAACTGGTGAGTAATCTCCTTGTCCCTATCCTGACCCATGAGCTTTTCATTGTATTTTTCTCTCCCTGTCTTGTTGAGAAGGAGGAGTGATAGAATAGCTTGATGGGCACCTTGCAGCCAGCACAGGGGTATTACTTTCCTGTGGATTGCTTTACAGGAGAGCTGTGTTAACTTGAATGCCCTGTATGGACAAAGCAACTACAATGACCTGTTTACAATTGCTGCAATGTTCCTTGCTGTGTATCCCGACAAAGATACGTGTCTTTATATTGCAAGTACATAAACTCTGCTTTTCAAATAAAATATAAAAAAGGTTGGATAAAAATGTAGCAGAAGTGCCATTACATTTGTTTTAATGGCATACTCTTTTCTGATACCTCCTTTCACTATTATTTTGCTAGTGTTATTTTCAGAGTCTCATATACTTCAGGTTGTTTTCCTCCTATGTGTTTATTGCTTTGCAGAGCTGCACCTGAAATATATAATGAAAACAGAGTACACAGAGCAGAAAACTGCATGTTCCTCCAGCGCTACCTGACCTCTAGAATTGCTTTTCTTCTTCTCATTAATGGCTAAGAGAATAATTAGGATAGCAGAAGAACATTTGCATCACTAATAGGACTAATCATCACTAATGCCATTACTTTTAATCACAGCAGAAAACAGAAGATAGACTTGGGGTGAGGAAGACTCTCCTGGAAATACTTTTCTCAGGAGCCAAGATGCCTCTCCCTTGTAGGTGATTTCAATTTGTAGAGAAGAACACATGTATAGAGGACAATGATCTGATGCATATCTGACCTGGATGGGGTTTCAAATACTTTACTGTCTATAGTCTGTGTAGTTTAGGACTTAATGAGCTTCATCTCAAAGAGAAAAGATGTGTCTGTTCATAGGTCCAAGCACTACTTCTGTAGCTCTCAGAATTAAAACACCGACTTTCAACATGCCATGGCCCTGGTATATGACAAGGACCTAAGTTGAAAGGCAAGCATTTTAATGCTTTGTTTAAAGTCTGCCTCTTTAGTCTTTGATTCTGTTTCACATTCCTTTCGACAACACCACTAATACTGAGCACAGTGGGAATCATACATGTGTGTGTCACTGAGAAGCTCAGGCCTGAGCATGGAATAACGTTCTTCAGAACAAGGAACGCTGGAAATACAGAGGAAGAAATGTTTCTGAAAGGTTAACAGCTGCTTGGTTGTCCCACTTGTGGGACATTCCACATGTATATGTGGAATGACGGAAAATAAAACTTGTTTTTAACAAAGAGAAAAAATTTTTTCCTTTAACAAAGGAAAAAATAAATACTGGTCAAAATAGGTCTGTCTCTTACAAAGATTTGTAGGTGAGTCCATCTTGTCCTATGGTTACATGCAGTTTCTTAGGAGCAACTTCTCTTTATCACAACAAAGATAGTTTTGTTATCCCCCAATTTTTTGATCCATCTTTCATGGATTTGAAACTTTTATATAAAAGTACAATTGTGGTAACTCTAACAGGTGTTACACAAAAACCTTCAGCTAATATCTATATTCCCAAGAGTTTGCCAAAAAATATATATCCACTTCTACTTAAAGAGTTCTACCTTTCTGAATATTTCCAACCATGCAGTCATTGAACAAACATATGTTTTTGACACAATTAGCCAAATTGATTTATTGCACAGAACTGCATTCAAATTAATTTACATGGGGTCCTTTTATGGTCAAGGGAAAAAAATGGTTATCTATAGCATCCGTACTGTTAACCTATTTTATTTTTACCCTCGGATGAGTCACAATCTAGAAATGTCTGTTTCTCTCCACCAACTACAGAAGAAGCAGAGGATGTATGTGTGTCCATTGCAGTACCTTAACCATACTATCAGTATATTATTATCCTTTCATGGCATTATCTTGTACTCTGCTTTCAAAGGCTGCTGAATACCTGTCTACTTTTATTATTTATCACTCCTCCAAGTGTTTTTTCATCCACCTACTGAAACCAAGATTTTAAATGTTTTTCTTCCAGGATACGGATAAAAAAAATGTTAAACAGCATTGGGCAAGAGCTGATTTCCACAGAGCTCCACCGGAAATCCACCCATGTGATGATGAATCTTCATTGCCAATGGCATTTGGAGACCTATCTGTCAGCCAGCTGTTAATACATTACACGTATGTCATGCTGATTGTGTGTCACTATTTTTTTTAATCGAAACGTCAGGCAGCACTAAGTTAAAACCAATAAAGGATTATATTACAGTGACGGTAATACTTTTATCTATAGATATCAAATTAGTTTGACAAAATCTATTTTCCATAAACTGTTTTGATAGAAATTGATTATATTATGGTCCTATCACAGTTTAAGGATTTGAATCCTCTATCAGTCATTTTATATTTTTTCCTGGGGGAGTTATCATGGGAACAGACATATAACAGCTTGCATCACTGTCACAGGCAGGACAGAATAAATGACAACCCACAGCGGATCTGGATGCTGGAATTCATTTAAGAACCTATGAGATTAGAGCTTTTGACTTACTTATTATCTCCCACACTCACTTGCGTCTACACTATTTTGCTAGATACAGACTTCTTTTACCATCAGGGAGTTGCTAGTCCATGAAGGTGGAGTAGAAAAATCAAGCTGGTTCCTGCCTTGTTGCTGCTCACACTTACCACTACCAGGGATTAGTGGCCAAGGTCCCTGAGTGTGACCCAGTAGCCATCTTCATGCAGCTATCCCATCTCAGGTTCTTTCTGCATCTCCAGGGACTACCTCCTTTCTAGGTCCCCTTCTCTCCAAGACCATATTTTTCTGAAAACCCTTATCTTCAGTACCCCTTCTTCTTTGCAGCCCCTAGTTTTTCTCCAGCTGAAATAGTCGATGTCTAATAGTTTAGGCACAAAGTGTGATCACCTCCTTAACAGGTGATTCTGTTCCATGTGTCCTTATTAATTGGAGGACTTGGGACATGCTGCTTTTGTTTAGTCCAGGCAATATCAAAATTTACAACCGTACTGCACCAGATGCAGAGGCCAAGTATCAGGCTTCTGTCTGAGAGCTGAAAAGCTCAATTTTGGACACAGACACACATATTTGCTTATCTGCCACACATTAGTGTTCAACAGTGCAAGCTATTTTTTTTAACAGGCTTTCAGGCTTTTCTTTTCTTTTTTTCAATAAATATTTGTCCTAACTTCTTTCAGATCTCTAAAACTTATCTAGTCTTTCATTATATCAATGAATTACTTAATAATAATGGCCCAAAGAGGTCTTCAGTCAGTTTTTTAAGAATACCAGATATCTATATTTTCATATAGAAAAGTACTCAAATATAGTAATCTCTGTTCAATACCCTTTTTAGTTATTTTTGGGGCAGAAAATATTGCATCGTTGTGATGTAATATTAGATTTTCTTCCTCCCCTCCCCCACCTTAAAAACAGAGAAGAAAAATTTAGTGTCTATTTCTCCCTTTCCTATTATTTTTCAAAATCCAAATTCTAACATTCTGCCATTGTTAAGTTTCTATAGTATTTAAGATTTACCGTCCATTACTGAGTCTCCTTTATGAGCTTCCTATAGGAATAGTTTATATTTCTGAGCTTCTGATTGTGTGTGCTACTGTAGATTTTGTTCATTTTACCATTTCTTTCAGCACAGCTGACAACGATCACAAGCAGAGGTTATCCCTTTTTGCACTGCTACCACATTTGTTGATCACTGGTACTGGCTGTGTGGGCACTGAATGGACCGAGAATCTTATTTTTTCTTTCTAAAACACCTCTTTAGCTGCCAGAAGAGTTTAACCTTTCCAACAGATTCCTGTGGTAACCTTCAGTATTCAACTTCCACTCTCTCTCATTACCATTCTCCACCCCTTCACCCAAATAAATACGATTTAATACTCAGATTTCTATTACTGTGGAGAATGAAGCCTGCAAGCACAACCACACAGTCCTTGCAGAGGAGACAGAGATATCTCCTGTTTGTTAGAACTTTTGAAAGCCACAACCCTCCTCTCCATAACCTTGCTGGAGAGCAAACAAGTAGCAAGACAAGAAGTCCCTAAGTTCCACCACTGACAAAACCAGAATTTGCAGTTTTTCCCTGAATATTTCACTCGAATAGCTGAACCTCGGGCCAGCACCTAGTCAATGGCCAAAACATTGGATTTAACCCTAAGAAAAGACAAAGGAAAACATAATAGCTTCAGCTATGTTACAGAAACAAAGAAATAAACAGCTATGTTAATAAGCATTTCAGTGTTGCTAAACTAGCTGAGAATGAAGATGCTGTCACAGGACAGCACTGACACAGAGGCAGATCTCAGCAACCTTTGTGGCATCATGGGATCTACTGCCCTATATACGTACCTTGGTTGATAGGAAAATAATACTGAAGCTAAAGGAGAATCCCAAGACTTTTATGTGACTGGCTTTTTATCCCAGTAGCAACTGGACAAACAGAACAGATGGATTGATTTGGGGAAAAGTTATAAGACTCACAGTGACAGTGAAGGAAAGAGGATTTAGTAGCAAGGTGCAATACAAAAGAAGTTTGTATATAGAATGGTTATGTAAAGAGCCACAAATTACATTTTTCTTACTGAAAATAAAAAAAAAAATATATGAGGTATGGAGTTTTTAAACTAAATTACACTATTTCTCTGCCTGATCATTATGGGATTGGAAATCTCAGAGGATTTTCAGAGTAGACTCCAAGGGTAATTTACTTTCAAATAGACAAACTAGGTATTAAATACATATGAATAAGCATTATAGTGTCCCCAGAGTCTTTGCTGTGAACCAGCTGAAAACTTGGTCTTGTAAAAGAAAAATTTGCTTTACAAATCCAATAAATGTTTATTATTATTTTTTTTAGGCAGAAAAATATTCTGTAATTAAAGTGATTTCATTCCTGAAAGAATATTTACCTCATGTATGACCATTAGCACCACACAAATCATTCTCAGAAAAGTTAAGCAGGGCAGATAAAGCCAGGCATGTACAGAGCAGGGAAAGGAAGCTCTGTGAAGGACAAAAGGCTGAAAAAAATATTTGCATGTGTTTACAATACTTAAGTGATGTGTTGCTAACTGCTGTTGCTCATTTCACATGATCTTACAAAAGTCCTTTGCATATAGACCTAGTTTATCAGATCATCCTCCTCTGGACACCCTGAAGCCAGTCAGCTCCCAAGGCTCGCTCAGATAAACAGACTGATTGGAGCTTGCTTATGTGTAGGCACCTTGACCATAGCTGCTGATGTTTAGGTGTGTTCGAGAGGGCTTCCTGTCGCCTACATATAACCACAGGAATTCAAGTGGGATATGGTGGAGAGTCAGATCGATAGAGGACCTTTGGGAGACCTTCACAGTCCTGTACTGGCAGCTGAAAAACACATGGAATACCCGAGGACAGCTCAGCACAAAATGCCTTATGCTGGGACAACTGAATCCTAAACTCTGCTGTCCCAAATTGTTACCACTTTGTAATAAGCAAGATAATGTTGCATTATCGAGAAGTAAAATCTAAGTTGTCTTTGGCCTTAATTGCATAACAAACCTAGGGACATTGTTTCAGATTCTGCTTCCCTTCAAATTGAATTTTAAGTGAAACACTGTCAAATCTCCATATCAGAGGAAAAAATCAGGAGGAAATGAGTTCTGTGAGTCAAAACAGATAAAAAGACCATTTACATCCAGAATAAGCACGTAACTGTTTAGGCTATTGTGCAATTTGATAAAGCAGAAGTTCATTATCAATGATAATCTACTTATTAGCGAAACAGACGGGAAAATCATGAAAGGAAAGACATAACAAAGGTATTCTCCTAAGCAGAACCCTGAATGTGCTTTTCACTAGCAGAAGGTTATAGCTAACCAGTAGCTAGCAACTTGTAATATCAGTAGGGCCAGATGTTTTCTAAAATGTAAATAAAATGCATCTGAGAAGCTATCATCAACAGGAATTTGTCTTTCCTGAATTAAGCATAATACTGATTTTGCTTTCTCTAAGTACACTATTTGCTATTAACTACTCCAGCATTAAGTCAGAATTCACCATACAAATATGTTTCCTATGAAACTCCGTAAAAGACTTTTTTTTAAAAAAATAGTTTATGTCATTTGGAAGCTTCATGTATAATAGTAGAGATAAATGTTGTTGACTTTTTGAATTTAAATCTTTGGGTTTCCTCTTCTCTCTGCTTTGCTATAGCTCTTTGATGCCCAGTAGAAAAGAGTTATATTTAAATAAATTCTCCAATAGAATCTATTTTGTCATTTGCAGTAAATTTAATCACTTTTTTCCTCAAGGGGATCATCATATGAGCTAATCTCACCTCTTATAATTTCTTTTCTTGTTATTTATTTGGCCCAAAAAGTACAATTTGTTGGAGGCTTTTTGTTGGGAAATACTTCACAACTGGTTCTCTAACTGATGCAGAATTGATTTAGAAATTTTTATTTACATATTTGTGCAATCCTAGCCTGTTTTTTTACAGTAATAACAACAAAAAGATCACGTAATGAAGACATCTTGAAATCTCTGGTTGTTTTTTTTACTAATCTCATTAAAATAATTTACTGGTATCAGATAAGGATGTGAAATCATCGTAATCATGAGTCATCCCTTGAGACGGAGACATATTACTGAGGTTTCATGTTTAGGTATAATAGGCAAAGACCTCAATTTTTTTGGGTGTGCCTTCAGGCAGGTTCTCTTCATGTGGCTCAGCAGAAAAACAAACCATCTTACTACTTTTCACCAACAGCTCTGAGAGTGACTTTCAGGCTGAAGCTGTCTCTCACTTGTGAGTTCCAGCAAAATCACAGTGAACTCTCATCAAGGAACTGGGAAGCCTTAGGTCCACCTTGCCCAGCAGAACCAATTCATACAGACCTGCCTCATCAAGAGTTCTGAAACCTTAGCTTTGTTCAGCAGCCTACAGCTGCCCTGTTTCAAAGGGTTCATGTCACTATCTGCAAAGGATGCAGGTTCAGACTTCAAAGAGTAAAATTTCCCGAGAGGATCTTTCTGGAGAGATGAGTTATTAGTGTCTGTGCTCAAGAAGTTATTCCTTACTCAACAACATATTTCCTTATTAATTGAACCATTTACTTCTCTGCCCCAAAGCAAGTCTTCCTTTATTTTACATCCATATAGCTAGCTGTCCAGACCACAGCTGAGGAAACTGTACTGTAAGTATCTGGGCTTCTGTCTTTGATCCATATTTCTTCTCGTGTCCCTGCTAGTTATTTCCTCTCGATGTACTTTCCTGTCCCCTTGGCGTTCAACCATTCAAATGTTTTTCATGATAATATGATCCATTCTTTTTTCAGTTATTGGTTAGACACTCAGCTTGAGGTGCTCTTGTCTTTGCAGAAATAATTATTTCAGGAGTGTTTAATGGAATCTTGGTGGCACTGTTAAACTCTTCTGATTATTTCTATCTTTGAAAGATGGTTGGTTTCGGAGTATCTGTTGCCATCATACACAGGTTTAAAACATCTGCAGATGTCTTTGGGATCTACTGCCATTCTTATCCATGGGCTGGCAGGAAATAAACTATCAACTTCATCTTCCTGCTTCTACTGCTGTCATTATAAGAAAAAATATAATTAATAACTTCAAAATCCCTGGGCATGGTTTAGCCTAACATTAACATTAACTTACCATGCTTTGCTGTTAGCTTTTTAACTTTTACCTCTGGGGATTTTACGTTATTAAATTCATCTTGTTGCCAAATGAATAAATTGTCCATGTCAGTCCTCTCAACATAGATGTCATAACCTGCATGTCACTTTAACTGCAAACCCCTAAGAGAAAAGAGAAAAAAAATGAGGTCACCTTTCTCAGAACAGCTGGATCATCCCTTTTACAGAAAAAAAACAAAATGCTAGGAAGAATTTAACACTTCAGTCCTGAAGCTGGAAGGAGGCAGTCAGGAAAGACATTTTTAGGGAGCTAATTCTGCATCATCTTCAAATGTAGGACTACCCTGGCCCTGATCTTCTGCAGACCTCCTCATACTGTGGATGATCACAGGTAAGAGTCTAAGATTTACCGATCTGAGAATAGAAATACATCACATCTTGGAAGAGACCCTAGAACACAATGTATATGTTCACTGGATTTGTATCTCACGAAATCTCTCTTCTCAAGTTGGCAGCACTGAGATCAAAAAATGGTACATGCAGAAATCCAAACTTTGATTCCAATTTTTTAGCACAATATGATCATCACTTCATGTGAATTAACATTCTCTGTCTTGTGTGGGATAATTTATATTCCACCAGTAGCAGACTGTCAAATTTTTCAACTAAAACTATTTTAAGGTACCCCTTATTTTTTTACAAGGTCATGTACACTTAATTTGCAAAGTGTTCATATTTTTATCTTAAAAAGTGATTTTTTATTCACTTGGATTAAAATATTTTTAGTTTCCCTGCACTATGGAAATGGATAATCTGTATCGTTTTATTATTTTTTTTTCAAAGTTAGATAGCACTTTGCTTTATGAACTGAATAGAAGCATGTTATTTGCCAAATTTGTGAAATACAATGTGGGCTGCTAACTGTGCTGTTTACTACAGATAATAATAAAGTGTTCAATCCACTTTCTGCTGAAGAACTGGTACATAGCAACCTGCTTCCAAGTTAATAGTGGATAATCATGAAAAATACATACCCAACAGAGACCTTCCACACAGTAGCTAAGTCTACACCTCAGTGGAAGAGCAGTCTCAGGAGCATTGTATGTCTCCAGTTTGCTTCCTTCCTGTCCAAATGAAGGAACTGCAAGATGTTACATAATGCTAGAGGATGACATACGAGCTTCTTCTGATGATACCAGTAAAATATTAATGTGCCACATACTTTGGATACTGCCCTTGAGGCATGTCTGGAACTGTGCTGTTGTCTCACTGTTGCAATGGCAATCTTTTCTTGACGGTTGATTTTGGGATAGCCTCAGAAGACAATTTGTGTGTGCCCCACTTCTGATGGATACTTGTTAAACTATAGTTTGACACAAGAACTGTCACTGAAATTAAATTATAAGCTTTTAGTAACAATTGAATATAGGTCCAGACAAAGTATCTCAAAAAAGATCTAGGACAGCTATAACTGAAACAAAGAATGCCACAGAAGAGGGTAAAAAAGGTGATCCAGCTTATAAGATGGCAACTGAGAGAAGTTGAAGTAATTTGTTAATTTGGTTTAAAAAAGAGAGAATAAGGAAGAATATGGAAAGATACATGAAAAGACCATCAGATCATTAATGATGTGGAGATGGTGAACGAGGAGCATCTGCTCACTGTTCCTCACAACAGTAAGGAACATCCAGTCAAATGAAACAGTAGACTTGGAGCAACAAGAAAAAGTTGTTTTTTGCATGGCAGGACTAGAGGCTGGAACTTGTTGCCAGAGAGTACTTGTGGAGGCTACTTAAAAAATGAGCAAAATTGTTCAGAAGAATCACTGATGTTTGTTAAACACGAAGATCTGGTATTAACTCCATCACAGCAAAATGCTCACCCATGAACTGCTGCAAGCAGAAAAGGTATGTACTAAGATTTAAGGATTTCTCATGTTCTGTTCCAGTTTTGGAACTCTTTCCAAAGCATCTGCTTGGGGACATTGCTGAAGAGAGGCCATTGTTTGAGATGGACCCAAGCTCTGATCCAGTATGAAATTACGTTTTTATTCATTGTGTGTGTAAGTAAGTCAATAACTGTAGTTAGATCATCTCCATCCATATAACAGTCAGGATATTGTTTCTGCTCAAGTTAGCAACCTACTGAAGTAATATTCAAGCAATATAGGGCCTGATATACCTGAAGTAGAAACATGAAATGAGGTTGGGCTTGGCAACCATCTGAACTGCTACTGTATGAAGTCAACCAGATACTGCATTAATGGGGAAAAGCCTCTTTGCACTTTTAATCCTTTTCTCAACATGAAAATTACCTGAAATATAGATCTCCAAGAAGTGTATACTCTTTTTTAAATTTATATTTGAAGCAGTGCAGATAACAGCCATTGACAAACTGGAGCAATTTCTGTGGAAGGTTACCAAGATGGAGCACCTGCTCTGTGAGGATACTCTGAGGGACCAGGGCTTGTTTAGCCTGGAGAAGTGAAGGTTTCAGGGGGGGACTTACTAGCAGCTTCCCAGCACCTCACGGGAGCTTAGTGAGAAAATGGAAGCAGGCTTTTTACTGAGATACATGGTGAGAGAACAAGAGACAGTATTCATGAACTGAAACAGGGGAGGCTCCAACTGGATGTAAGGAAAAAAGTTTCCCCACAAGAAAGGTCAAGCAGTGGAGCAGATTTTCCAAAGAGCAACCTATAGTGGAGTACTCTGTGGCATCTCCATTCTCGAAGATTTTTAAGATCCATCTGGAAAAAGTTCTGAACAAATAGTTTGGATTCAGGGTTGACCCTACTTTGCATAGAACTGTGTTCACCCAATTCTGGTCAAATGTTTTTTCATACCAGGAGACCAAACACACAAATGTACTGTACCTGTTATTGTTACACTATAATGTTTTCTTTAAAGAAAAACACTGTTATGAAATAAGTATTTAAATTATGGGAATACAGAAGCTGAAATGCAAAAAGTATTAGGAAGACGTAATACAGCTTAAAAGGTTCAGAAACCTCAAGCTCCACAAGTTTCATATGCTCCATCTATAGCACTTCTACCTGTTTAGGCTCAAATCTCATCACCACTGATTTCCATATATCACATTTCAAAGGTAAGATCATATTATAGATGAACTTGGCCTGCTGACTTTAGAGGGTTATATCTGAGTCTCTCAAAGTATAAATAGAATCATTCTGAAATGCTGCAGTGAATTAATACCCTATACTGATCTCATTCTCAAATCCCTAATTTACAGTCTTATGGAGAGAGCTAACTCCCTCACTTAACTGATAAAAACGTATAACTACAAATAAATTATCTTGCAGAATTAATCACATGTTACTCTGGGTTAGAATAGATGAGCTCTCATTTATTCAGTATTACAGGCTTACAGCTTTGCTAAGGGACAGATCCTGACCCTAATGAAAAGAACAATTAAACAAGCTGGTTGTCTGATCCTGTATAAACTGATCTGAAAAGGATCACTAGATCCTAAATTCCCAGTAGTCAGGCAGACTGAGAACCCACTCAAGGTGCATCAAATTTCTTAACCAGATTATACTAATGAATTTATTTTTCATAAAAAAAAAAAAAAAAGAGAATATCAAAGTGACACTGGAGGGAAAAGGACACACATGGACAATAGTATTTCCAATTTTACTGTAATGCCTAAACCAGTGCACTCAAGAACAACAATTGTGATTCCACACAATGGAGATTCCTTTTATCATGTATTTGTTGTATGTTTGGAGTACTTGAAACATACCGCTGCCTGCTTCATTTCCTTTAAAGGTGTGACTATATGAAACAAAGAGTATAAAATGTAAGTCCTCCCACTCTCCAGTCAATTTAGCTATAAATCACATGTGAACTCAGTGCACAAGCTGATTACTTTAGTATTAATGAGGTGTTTAGATATTATTTGGGTTGCAAAATAAGTGATTACTGAAATTCCGTAACAAGCTAAAGGAATTGTCTGAGCTGGAAACAATAGGCTGGTTTAGCCAGCGTGATGGATGTACAGAGTCTAATGAAAGAAATACCCTCTGTGTATTTGCATTAGAGTCTACACATCCGTCAGAACCAGGCTGCCTGATGAGGAAAACAAACTTGACAGTGTTTTCTTTGAGTTGCTACTGATACATGTAACCAACAGAGTAACTCTTCTGATTGAGACAGGAGGAGAGGACTGAAATCACTTGATACTGGGTGCTCTCAGGAACAGGGAGCACTGGGGCACCAGCAGCTACCCATCTGTACCCCCAGCTATTTATTGAGCAGTAGTATAAATAAGAATTTTAATCAAAAGAAACAATCAGTTTCTCAATGGTAACACTGTGACAGAAAAATTCTTGCTGGGAGCTCTCTTCAACCAAATATCTGAGTGATGTCTTGGAAAAAAGATCCTGAAGGGAAGCTGAAGAACAGAGCTAGTATCTCAGGTCAGAACTGACAGGCACTTCAATATATTTTTTCTTCCTCTCCCTTTTCTTCTTTTTTTTTCTCTTAGTTCTTATTTGTTGTTGGGGTTTTTTTTCTGGGTTTTTTGTTGTTGTTTTTCGCTTCCCCTTCTTTTCTCTCTTTTCTTTGTTTTCAATTCTGCAATCAATTGCCTAGCCTGGGTTTTGCTGGGATAAATTTCATTCATTTTTCTCCTTAAAGTTTGTTCAACAATTAGCCTGGTCTCAACACGAACTGCACGGTAAATAGCACTCTGGTTCTGACAGAAATGGAGAATCTGATCCTAGGGTAGTCTGATGTATGTCTATGTCTAGATGTACAGTTCATAGCAGAAATGGCTTCAGTATTGTTCCTTCATCATTTAATGTTGTTTTGCTGCTCCAAACCATGGTTTGATTCCAGGCAAAACCCAGGACAGAAAATGTACATCCTACTCCCTGATCCACACCTGCAACAGGAATCACATGGTGCTACCCTTTCAGAAGCTGCAGTGTATGAGGAGAAGACATTGGAAGACCCTGAGTCTTTGCAGACTAGCTTGGCAGCATGAACCCACCATCTTGTCATGGGCTTAAATACCCCCATCCACACTTGGTTTTTATATTCTCAGGTTTTTCATGAAGCAGCCATAATCAGATGGTCCTGCAGACAGAGAGACTCAGAGAGCTATAGGACCGTACATAAGTAAACATGAAAGAAGACTCTTGAAGGACACATATGTGAAGGACTATGAAGAGACACAGCTGGAGTTTTTCCTGACTTGTGACACTAGTCTGTTTTGTCTGTGGTGGTCTGAAGCTGTGACAGTAGCTTATATTAATATATTAATATGAAAGCATTAATATTAATATTATACTGCTGTTTTGGCTTGTAATAGAGTTAATTTTCTTCATAGTAGGTTGTATAGTGCTATGTTTTCGATTTGTGACCAAACCCCTGTTGATAACACACCCATGATTTAGCTGTTGTTGATTGAGGCCTTTTCTGATTCTTGTGCTGCCCCACCAGTGAGTTGGCTGGGGGTGAGCAAGAAGTTGGGAGGGACATAGTTGGGGCAGATGACTCCAACTGATCAAAGGGATGTCCCACGTCATATATGTTGTTCTTATCGGTAAGTTATGGCATTTGTCTTCCCGAGTAACCGTTAGGTGTGATGGAGCCCTGCTGTCCTGGAGATGGCTGAGCACCTGCCATGGGAAGTAATGAGTGAATTACTTATTTTTCTTTGCTTGCATGTGCAGCTTTTGCTTTACCAATTAAACAGTCTTTATCTCAACCCATGTGATTTCTCAGTTTTACTCTTGTGATTCCCTTTCTTATCCTAGTGAAGGGAAGCGAGCAACACACTGTGTGAGGCTTTGCTGCCTACCACAGTTAAACTACAAGTGTCTACTTCTGGCCTTCCCTGGTTCTTCACAGTTCTACCAGGAAACAAATCTGGGCTAGTTAGAAGATACACATTTTCACCTGGAAGAACCTAATTAACATTGCCTGGGGACAAGAAGCATTCTGAAACACCTAGAAATATATTAAAAAAATACTACTAATAAAAGTGTTCATCATGGTTAAAGTTATACATTTGAGAAGATATTAGCACTGAAAATTTTATTTTCTTTCATAGAACATACATAAATTGCCTACATCTTTCATTTATTCTTAAATTTATCCATCCTCTCAAATTTTCTTCTCATTGCAAAGGTGTTATCCTGCGGGGGAAAATGGCCAGTTATTGTAGGGTTAAGTCACATTTTCTGCCTGTTGTAACACACACTATATTCCCAAATGGTTGGTGACAACACACATAATTACTTTTTAATTTTTTTCAAGTACCTCTCATCTGGGAGTACAGAATAGCCTAAAACACATCCTTTCATAAATATTATATGGAAGAGTTCCTGACTATTAAGATAAAAAGCTATTTATTTCAGTACACTCCACTAAAAGGAGAAGTTGTCATTTTTATAATAGAATCCAAAACCTGTTTATTTCAACTGGTGTTTGCATAAATCAAAGGCATCAGTGATAATCTGGGATTTATGGGGATGCATTGGAAGTGTTTGACAAAATCTGCTACAATGATAGCATGTGGAAGTGTACTAGTAGGTTTTCCAAAACACTGTATGCAGTACAGCTCACCAGCAGACTGTACTTTTAAGGAGCATGGGTTGATGCTGTCACAAATGAGCATGTGGAAATGAGAGCCCTTCCTGCACTCCTTCAATCTGCTGCAACTCAGCTTTCCTCCATCGTTACAGCAGGAGCTCGCTGCAAGGACTATATTGGGGACAGAGTAGCTGTACTCAGAAGGTCCCTGTGCTCCTCTGTCCTCTCAGAAGCCATGCCTGGTGTGCATCAACTTAACGGGATGCCCCAGTTAGCAACACTGACCCAGGTATCAAATTTTCAGGAAACGAACCCAAGGCCCCTTTTTTTTTTTCTTTATCTTTACTGTGTGGCATATCATCATGAGAGGAAAACAGCTTCAGGACATGCAAATTCTAATCTCTAGCTGTCTATGAGTCAAACCCAGAGGTAAATACATCTGCTTAAGGCCTTGGAGTTCTGGGGATTCTCTTTGAAAAATTTTCAAATAAATTTCCTTGGAGCATATTTGTAATTCCTCTCTTACTACCACCCTCCCTGTCTACAATATAAACTTTAAAAAAAATTAAAAAAATAAAGTAAAAACCACCTAGCCTTTTCTCCATACCATTTTCCTTTATCTTCTGCACAAGGCAGTAGCCAAATGCATTGCAAAGTTACGCACCTTTTGAACAGCTTATGTTCAGTTTATTTATTTTGTTTTGCTCTGCAATAGGCCATCCTGTCATCCTTAATTTTAGAAAATAACTCTATTATTCCTCTAGATCAAAAGAGAGACATTCTTTGGAAAGGCTGCACGCTGGTTGTCTTTGTGATCTGTCCCTGTGGCTTGAAGCTGGTGGCATCTGCAGCGACTGCGCCTCCAGCTCTGAAGGGTCTGCTCCATGGACAGTCTTAGTGAGCCTGAAACAAAGTTTGTTGGGGGCTACTGATGAACCAGATGTATGGGTCCTTGCAAAGAGCTGCAGCTCATTAGCAGCAGCCCTGTGGGGAGGGCAGCCAAGTACCTGACTCTCATTTTGCAGCCTGTCAGGCACAGACCAGCAGGATTACAAGAATGCTCTTCAATACTACTCAAAGCTGTCTGCACTTCTCAGGCCTGATCTACATGTCAGGAAGGGAGCACAAATCTCCATGCTAATGCCAGCAGGATGGGGATTAGACATCTCCTATCTATTAAAGCATTCTGGGAAATACAGTCTTTATGGCTCTCTATAAATAATAAGATTTACCTTGGACGGTGATTTCAACTGAAGATAAGTTTTAGTGCAGTTGTACATGTAAAGATTTTTTAAATGTAGAATAATTTATCTGACAAGCACAAAGATGGGAGTGTGGAGCAACTTTTTAATATGCTACAATATCCTCAGAGGAAGCACACCATTCTGTAGGAGTAAGATGTGGAAACATCCACTGAGCAAAACTGGAGGTAACATTTAGGAAATGACATGGTCTAGGTCTTGGAAAGTATAACTAATGCACGAGAAACTGATACAAGGATGACAAGTATGTACTTGTGCATGCTGTCAAGCACATCTGTGGCTGGCAGCGTGGCTCTTTCCCTGACTCAGCCCTTATGGGGGGATAACTACACTTGAAGTTAACACTGAAGATTGGGATTCAGAAAAGTCAGATCCCTGCCCGTGCTACTTTTGGCTTCTAGGGGTGACCAGGCATAGGAAAAAGGAATTGATGGATGAGTTGACACTTGTGAACTCAACAAAGAAGGTACAAGAAGAAATTCTGGCTGATCTCAGCAAAAAAATATCTCTGCAGTGTGACCCTCATCATGTCCTTCTGCTTGGGCAATCATTTATATCCAATAACAATTTAGGAACTGATTCTTATATCAAATGCATTGAATGAATCTCAGCTGCCTCTGACAGTAGCAAGGTTTGAGATATTCACTCATATGCTGCTAACTGGCTCTGCAGAGAGCTCTGCTTGCCACATAGTTATACAGTATTTGGGAGAAGCAAGCAGGTTCATCATAATCCATTCTCATTTTTATTTTTATTTTTATCTACCATAGGGTAAATTGAATAATGTTCCAATTCTTCTATCTCATTTCAAGTATTCTGGTTGCCAGGTAGAAGACAAATGGTTGGTTTTTCTAAATATGTAAACATTTTTCTACTGTGAACAACTTTGCATACATTGCCAATTAAAATTCGTAATTGCTGAGTTAAGATGGTTTAATTGTTTGACTAATGTTAGTGCTTTTTTCACACAAATGTTGGAACTTGACCATATGTGTCATGTTTATAACAGATGAGATAGGTTTGATATTTGCATAAGTTCATCATGGAGACAATAGGTGTATTTACTGTTTACAAAAGCAGGTGTCAAAATTGATGCTATAAGTAATTTTTTACTGCCACCTTGTGGTGCTGCAGGCTTTTAATGACAAAAATTATAAGAGAGAATCAAGGCAAACAAAACCAAAAGGCTATAAAATTATACTGATAATTTTTCTCTTTTTTTCCTCCCCGCATCCCACCCCATATCATCTGTGATGGTGTTTGATTAAATTTTAGTCCCAGCTTCTGACATTCATAATTTATCTTTTTGTTGTCATTTGTAGATAGGATCATGAAACACAAACTGCAAATTAAGAACAATTTGTGCTGTACCCATGAGCACTATAAGAACAAGCTTTTTAAAAAAGATTGGAAAAGGTCTCAATGCTAAGCCTTGTTTTTACTAATTTTTTAAACCTGATTGACAATGCTAGTTTCTCAGTGCTTCTAAAAACTAAAATTTTTCTTTTCAAATGCTTTGTATTTTTTTATAGATCTTTTTCTTCTTTTGCCGATATTAAAGATATTTGTGTTTGTCAGTCTAGCAATCCTAAATGCCCGAGTAACATGCACTCACAGAAGCAGCTTCTAATGGCCCTACTATGCCCTTGAAGGTAAGCACTTGGAGCCTATAATGTATTTATCTGGAATTTGACAGAGCTAGAAAATCTCTCTAGATGCATCAAGTGATACTGCAGGCCTGTTCGCGTTATCTGCTGGCATTCGTTGCTTTCATTTTGCCTTCCTGTAGTGCTTATGGAGAGAATCATCTCATCCCTCTACTGTTATCCCTATTTTGAGGTTGGCTTCACACAGATTTCTCAGTTTCCTTGTTCCTGAGAGATGCTGGGTTACATAGCTAGTGCTTCTTTTGTCTAGGCTTTGTTAAATCCCTGCTTATACAGTTTCCTGCTGAAGCAGTGCTTCAAGGCTGAAGCTATAGTATGTGCCTTCTGATGGGGCTCTTTTGGAAATCATGGCCCCTGTCCATACCCCCACCCAAAACTGTGGCTGATCTGCAGTTCATGAAATCAGGTAGACCACCTACATCATGTCCCAAGGTAGGAAAGTGTGCTCCAGGTAGGGTAACTCCTCACTTCTCCTTTTTTCCTGTAACATCAATTGGTTTCAAAATCACTGCAAATCCATGGTGGTTTTGCCGATTGCAATGTCTTGTGAGAATGCAACAAATGTCAGGTTAAACCTTCTGGGTTACATCTATCTGAAATGGCTACCCTAACTCTGGAGGACGAGACTTAAGAAACATGTGGATTTCTTTCAGCAAACTGAATCGCTCACAGAAAGGAAAAAATAGGGAGGAGGGGAGAGTCACCAACAGAAGCTGGTAAAAATGACAGTCCTACTTATTTAGGTGGATATGAACGAGGCTTTAATCCACCCCTCTTACTCTGACAACAGCCCAGATTAGTGTGAAAGAGGTGTCTCAGTTGTGGCAGCAGGAACAGGTGACAATACAGTGTAAAATGACTTCCCCCTCTTAATACAAACAGATGCCCAAACATTCTGCTTCCCTTCAGGAATTTCTGTAGCCCTCATGTGTGTGGAGGATGATTTTACTGCGGCATTTAGACTGGCTCCCTGCTTGGGGACTGCATAACTCTCATCATGCCCTTTAACTTTATACTCTTCATTTACTTCTGCATAATCGATCAGTTCCTCAGGATGAGAACTGCTGCAGAGATAAAACCCCAGCGTCTCTGCTGGAGAACTTTGGCACAACTGCTCGGCTCTCCAGGAAGATTTGCGCATAGCTGTTACAGCATCCTTCAGTCTGCTTGCCGCCACCTCCTTTCCCATGAGCTAGAAAGGGGTCAGGTTCCCCAGAAAGATGCCTGCCACACGAAAGGACAGAGTGGCTGCCCTTTTTTCCTATACCCGTGAATATAAATCCACACTCATTGTCCTGACCATGGAGAGTGGAAATTATTTTATATGTTTTTTTTTCCCTGTGATTTTTCTTTTGTTCCTTCAGTACCTCTTTCTTGTTCTCACAGGACCTTCCAGATTTCAGAGCTTCACCAGCTACGTACATTTGGTAGTTAAGGGTTTATAAGAAAAAGTCAGAGCATTTAGAGGTTAGTGAACAGTCAGGAAGGATTTGAACTGTGATTCAGAAATACTTTTGGAAAGAAGTCCTTAGAAACCTTTGAATAAATGTTTCTTGATGGCAGGGAAGAATGCTGTGGAACCAAGCAGGATCTAGGATAGAAGCAGAGGACGCCAGTCCCAAGTAACATATTGAGTGGATTTAGAGAAGGAAGAAAGAATGAAGATGGGGCAACTGAAGTAAAAAATAAGAAAAGAGTGAAGTATTTTTACTTAACTAATTTTTATAATCTCTCTTCTCCTTTTGACTGAGGCTACCCTATAAGGCATAAATACTAAAATATCTCTCAGTGCTTACTGTGCCTAAGAAAAGCTAAAAAGTGTTATAGAACACAGGATTTTGGGTTGTTGTGGATTGTTTTGAGGGTGGTCCTTTTGGGGGTGTTTTTTTGTTTTGTTTTGTTTTGAGGAATGCCATCAGCTGGAATAGTGTACCATGAAGAATCTAGAGGTAAAGCTAAATTAGACCTAATATCAGGAACTGGTCTAGTAGAAGAAGATCCCCCAATTAATTTTAATTTTTGTATGGAAAGGAAGGAAAATATGAACATACCAACAACAAACTCTCTTTTCCTCCTAAAAAAATGGATGAGCACAAAGATTTGTGAAACAATCTCACATCTGAGTAGAGATCTATGCTGGTATAATTTAAAGTAAGATAAACCAATGATTATCACAGATGATGATATTTCCAAAGACATAGTATCAGTTGAGAGGGAAGAAATAGTGAAAGGTCTGGGAGAATTATTGTGATTGCAAATATAGAGGAAAAGTAAAGACGATAAGAGAAAAGCTCAGCACAAACATTTTAGTCAGATACTAGGAGTTTGAAAACAATATGAAAGGAACATAACAAATAATTGCAGCCATAAGATAAAATAAAGCATCTCTAGAAGTTCAAATGGGTTCATGCTGCCAAAAAGCACTATTACAGCCTCACTTATTGCCTCGGCTATTGGCAAACACAGCATTACAAGTAAAAACGAAGTGCTAGCAGTGTGAAAAATCTGACTGTGGCACTACGTAGAACCTTAAAACCATTTTCAATAAAAGGAAAAGCATGACAGCGACCCCCCACATCTGTCTTTTTGGTTAATGGGAAAAGTGGTGGTGTGTGAAGCAATGCAGAAGACCATTGCAGTGACTGTCAGAGTGTTTGTTAAAAAGAGATTTACAAAAGTGGTAGGAGTGAGTTCATTGCGGTTCAAACCAGCTTTCACTCATTCACAGACAGGGCACAGGAATTTCAAAATGACTGTTTTCACTGTAATTTCTAAGCAGAAAAGTTAGTGGTTTTGGAAAGAATCAATTCTGCTTCTTCAGAGCTACACACGAGGCACCAGTTAGCAGGAAGCTGGAGACTTTCATGCTGGATTTTTCTGGTCCTCGGGGCACTAGGGAGCTTGTTCCTGATGGCTGGTGCCAGCCAGACCAAGCTCCAGCTGTAGGGTTGTTCTCTGTCTGTAACCTGTGCCTTATGGAACCTTGCAGCTAATGGGTCAGACTGTTACGGCACCTCAGAGCACTGAGCAGGTCTGAGCCTACAACATCCACATGGCTGGATGGGCTCTCCACCTCATGCTCTGCTTTTGGAGCTGATGCTTTCTTAACACCTAGGAAGGGGCCCATACTTCTGTCTTCCCTGCCTGACTTTCACTGCTCTATGACACTGAAAGTCTTCATCAAGAGGCAGACAACGATAAAATTCTGTTGCTTTAATTTTTTTTATACCAAAAAATCTTCACACACAGATTGAAACCTCTGTCCCTGTCCCTTCCAATTTACTGGACCCAAGCCATGTCATGTAGGTGATGCAATAATTTAATTTAGAAGTATAAATCTATTGTTATAGGACTGAATTTACATGACAGTCAAATGTTGTCAGAGAGGGGGAACATTAAGATAAGTAACAACGTAAAGCCTATGAAAAGAATTCTCTAATCTGCAAAGAATTGGCAGAGTTTGTTTGTTAACTTGGCAACATCTGACACTCAGGGAAGGAAAATAACAGCAGTGGAGGAGCCCACCTGAAACAAGAATATATTTGTGTTAATTACTGTGCAGTTATGTCACAAGCCTCTGTAGAGAACTGACAAGCCAAGTAGGCAAAAGAAAAGATGGATGGGAAAGAATTTTTGTTTTCTTGTGTCATCCCTCTGATTTATACTCATTGTCAAGTTATTCTAGACAAGTACAGCAATTCTAGGTGATTTGTGCCCTTGTAAAACCTTCTGAAAAAAATTCACAGAAGAACAATCCAGGGGCCAACTGGAGTTACATTCAAGACAGACTGCAGAACTGGAAATGCTACAGTAGCGTTGACAGACAGCTTTCCCCTCAACCAAACATTTGTTCTTAGTCTCTCCATTTAATCTGATGTGGTCAACCATAAAATATTGCTTTTTGGTCAGAGGGTAATGACAACTATTCGAAGTATTGTGCCAAAATGTCCTGAGACCCTCCAACAAGGCGGCATAAAGATCCTTTGGCTGTGAATAAACATCCATATCTCAGACCATTGTTCAAGTCCTTCCCTTAATTTCTCAAGACTTGGCACCCAAAAGTAAGTCTTTCTCCTGTTCTTGCACTGTGTTTCCAGACTGTCCCAGTCTGGTGACATATAAACTGGCCTCAGAGACATTTCTCAGCAGAACTTAACAAGTGTAGTATATTCAATGAAACCTGCAATTTAGGAAATTCTAAGTGGTCGGTTTGGCCCCTCTCTGCCTTGCCTAGCGATGCCTCTGCAGTATCTATGGGTGCCTCCATGTGAAGACTTGTTTTTTTTCAAGCACTTCCCAGTGCGTACACTTGCAATGCCCTTATCTACACCACTGGTCAGAATTGAATGGTTCCTCTCTTGGGAAAAAGACAAGCTAGAAGCTGTGCACTGAGGTGCCATGTGGAGTATCCTGTCATTAATTGGGAAATATATTAATCCAGCATTTAGACCCTCCATACTGAAGTCCTCCAGCACTGTCTTAGCAACTTCTGAGGAGGAATGTATTCTTTCAGAAATAGCTACAGTTCTGCCTGTGCATACAGATCAAGAGCCAAGAAGTGAGAAGAGCTTCTGACCAGAAATCTCTACCTGTACTGGAGTGATACAGATTTCTCAAAAACTTAGTTTCAGCAGTCTCTAGCAAAGTGTTCCTATATGTCTCCAATAGCTAAAGGTAAAAAGAAAACAGCTTTAAATGATGGAGAAAGACTCATTTCCACTTAGGCATGGGTGCATCCTGGGTTTGCTCTGATACAATCATTTAGTAAATTCCTGTAAGGAGAGAAGAAAGATCAGTGTTAGAAGGTATGCAGTCCTAAGGTAGTGGGTCAGAAGTCTCTCACAAAAACATTAGACAGCTGATCCATGCACTGGAAATCAATGACATTTTGAAACAAAACAGTTTTTTTAATAGTAAAGGATATGAACTGGGTTCCAACGTGCCCCAATAGATGAGCCCATACAATGGCAAACTGGAAAAAGTCTAAAAGAAACATGAACACATCAGAATTGTTCTTCTCACACTGGGTTATCATTTAATTTTGAATCAAATGCAAGCTCCTAATCCTCATTTTTGAAGCAACAAATACTCCAATATTGCCACAGGCTCTGAAAGAGACCATCCACAATGACATTCTTTAGTAGAACTAAACTTTCTACAACAATGGTGATGAACTCATAGGCAAACTAAACAACTTTTTTAATGAGAGTTTAAGACTCAGAAATGTACTTTTAGGGGCAAATTTCACAACTGTGCTATAAGCACAAGGCACTTCTTTGACTTCATCTATTGTTATATAAACCTATAGAAATATGGATATAAAAAATTCAAAGCAAACACTCCACTGACATATTTCTCACTCCTCAAAGGAAGAGAAACAGATGTATAATTACTTTTTTAGTGTCTTACTGGCAGCTGTTCCAAAACTTATGGTGATAAGAACAGTATACAAACCACTCTAATGTAGAAAGATGTGAAGCACTTTGTTCAAAGTCAGGCAAGGGCTACATAGTTTAACTGCAGAATGAACATAGGTATTCTGTACCCACTGGACCTTACCAACTTCTTGTAGTACAAATTCTTAATGATAAAAGATATTCTTCTGACTAACAGAAGATCTGAGACTCCCCTGTAATCTCAAACATATCCTCATTTAAGAAACCCTTTCAATAAGCGACAGATGTTTTTTTCAAAGGATTTGAGATTAATGGTGATTCTGAGATAACACTGAATAAATTTGTCAATGACAATGGAAATACATATATTTTTTCATGAGTGGGGGGGTCAACAACATCTCAAAAGAAGCCAAAAATATCTCCTACATTTAGATAGCTAGAATTCTTCAACAAAAAAAAATATATACAAAATATATGAATAAAGTTGCTTGATACCACCTATTGCCATGGTGCAAATAGTTAAAATGTATTTTTTGATAACTCTGCTGAAAATAAAGTGAGAAATATATCTCCTGGTATATTGACACAGGCCAATAATCAGTTGTGAATTTCACTGAGATTGTTGTGCATCAGTTTATGTGCTGTTTATTTTCAGAAACATTGTAGAATGAATGAGAATGATTTTATCCAATCAAATGGTCGTGATGAACAAGGCATGATTAAGATTAATCTGATCTGTCTTAAATGCACAGCAAATTGCATTTAGATACATACAAATTCTGAGGTAGGAAGAATTTGCTTATATACTAATAAATTTTTACATATAGGAGCTAAAATTAATTAATCTATAATTGTATCTGTGGCAACAAACATGCCTTTTCAAGAGAAACGGTGTCTTTGTTTTGTTGCACTATTGTCCTACCTGTTTTTTCAGTACAACTTCTGTGAGCTGTTCTGCATTAAAGCTCACACATTTCAAATGTTCTGTCCCAAAACTCAACATATAGTCATATTAAGATGGGTCAGATGATCTCTGCCTTTGGGCCAGATCTTGGATAGGAATTGACTGACTACTTCAGATAGAAATATGCAATGTGTGTACGCTACCTGTGTATTGAACAACACATAGAAGACATGTCTTTAAAAATAGTGAGCCATTCTGAAATGTATTTTTCTTTCCCAAATAAGGAAAATTCACTCAAATCAGAAAACAAGCAGTAAGATATCTAGGAATAATGAAAGAGCATTACCTGTAATATTGTCTGAGCTCTTTGGTAGCTCTTTTGGTGATGTTCTTCAATAGAAGTTGGGCAGCTGTGCATTCTTAGAAGTTTTTCATTACCATAAATGTTTCTAATACCTTTATAAATCCGGACATAAACATCCTCTAGAACATGGGCTGAAGGAAAATGAGTTTTTCTTCATAAAAGAAGCAGCTGTCAGATATCATCTGTAAAGCTTAAACATTTTAATCACTTTTCAGAATGAAATTATCTAAATTGTATTGGCGGATATTGTTGACTACAGGCTGGTGTAACAAGTAGTCAGTACCCTGTAAATCTGTTTTTTACCTGGACAAAACAGTATGAAGATGGGGAAGTTTGTTATGCCTCCTTCTCACTTCCAGGAACTTATTCAGAGAAGATCTCACAGCTGATAAGAAATAGCTGTTTCTCAAGGTTTTTTTTCACTGCTAAATTATTTTATTGCATCCACAGTTCAGAGAAGGTTATGGTCCTTTTCTTTATAAGCACTCTACCTGTTCTACTGAAAAGAATAGCTAAAAGATGAGCCGGTTAATATTTTATATTGATATTCTGAAACTTGTGAAGCTTGAGATTTGTCCTTGAATCGGGAGTTAAATGTCTGTATAGATGAAGAACGCTTACAGGAGTCTTAAAGAATAGATAGGGTTTTATCTGACGCTTGATAATACTGGTATGCTTCCTCATCCTTTTTGGTACCAGTAGATAGTGATGATTCTCTGTGGTTTACATTTCACCAGTTCCCACTCTCAACATCATATAGGTTCTGCTCAAAATATTCACCTTTCCCTGGTATTTAGGACATCTTAGGATAAAAAAAAAATGTTTCTTTAAAAGCATGCTATGTAAGATGATCCTATGTTAGGAGTCTTAGCAGCTGATTCTTAACAGTGTGCCTGGTGGTGGTGTAAAGCTAATACAATGTCAGTAAGACATTTTTAATAACACTGACGTTTCTGACTTAAATTCTTATTTTCAGCAGAAGTCCAGGGAAACGTAGATTGCCTGCTTGGTTACCTGCTGGTTGTAAGTGAAAGAAGAAGCAATTTAGAGTCTATTGAGTCAAAGTTCCCATAACTAATGTTCATTCTAACCCTTTGAGACTCATTCAGAGGTGTTGATACTGGTGAGATATGTCTTCTATCATTTGTGGCATGAATTGTGGTCTACTTATGGAAACTGCTTCTCTCTCCATGGTCCTGCTTCTATTGGTGTTCCAGCATCATGACAACATACTCCCAAATGCTCTATTCCTTTATGTTTCCCTCTGGATTTTCTTTTTCCCTAAAACATAGGTTTTTGCTACAGGGGGAGAATGAAAATGTGCTATGAACATTCTCAAAATGAACATATTTACATGTGTTAACACAGCTGGAGGGTCTTGTAAAAAAAGGGGGCTGTCCTCCCAAACCTGTGCATGTGGCTTATTCTGTCACAAAATCATTTGTGGTTTACTGTTTGGCCAGTCAAGCATTCACTACCAATAGACCAAACATTTCAGAATGTCTTGGTAACTTTTCCCTGGGTGGTTTCTCTAAACCTGTTTATCTTTCCTCTTCTTCTTCTTGCACACCAATGTTCTTTCCTGGGGTCATTCGTAAGTCCCACACAGACACCTCTCTTCCAAAATAACTCAAGCTGACTGCTTTAATCAGCACCAACATTTCAAAGAGCCAGCATAAAGCCCAGAGAATTGGAAATATTTAATACTCAGATATGTATTTTCTGGCAAGCCTTTGGTGCGAAATTCAGTAGGCACTAGTCCCAGAATCAATTCAGAGAGACCTACAGGAGAAAAATAAATTTGAGAATGAAAACACAATGACATGCAATCAAAAAAAGTTCTGCCTTTTGGAGTGAAAAAATCCTCACAATGCTGAAAGTTACAGTCTTGCAGAGTACAGCACTCAGTGTCTTTAAAATGTTTCTTCACCAGTTGAGACTGAAGGAGAAAAGGAAGCACAAAGACAAAACTGCAGGACTTTATTGTCCTTGAGAGGTATATTGCAGGAAGGGAGGATGATTATGAATCTAAGATGATTAAATACTAATGGCACAAACTTCACAAGTGATGAAACAGCCAAATAAATTACCAGTGCTTTAAACCAGACACATTTAGATTAACAGTACTTCTGTGAGACAGTTTGATAAATGTCTCAGATTTAGCAATGCTGTGTTGTCCCATTTCCGGACCTTTGACTTTGGTCACCTGCTTATTAATTGGACTGGTTTGTGTCTGTGCATTGTGAGATATCATCCCCATTCTCTGAATAACATCTTTTGTAAAAGTACAGAGTCTTATTTATGATTCCATAGCACAGAGTTTCCCAGGAAATTAGAGCTGTAAGTTGCAGTTTCAACATGTCAGTATCAATGGTATTCAAATTATCAAAGTCAGATCTGCTTTGATAATTTCCACGTTGAACATAAATGTTTAGTTTGTCTAGACTTCAGGTCAAACATTTTGAATTCCTGTTAGTATTCATCAAAAGTTAATTGTTTTATTATGACAAAACTGAAATTTTTATTTAGTCTGAGTAGTAACTTATTCCATAGAAAACAACATGATTTCAGCATAATTACTTACAGTGCAAGGCACGATTTATTTTAGCTATTGTACTCTGATGTGCAAAAATAAGTATCATTTGGCACTAAATTACAGTTGTCCTTGCAAAGCAGAATTGCTCAGAGCAAGAGGCATTGAGCCATAAGACAGTGCTCCAAGGACACCCATGCAACCCAAAACCACTGCCTACTGGACATTTTTTGAAGCCCCAGAATGCACAACCATATGCTGGGCAGATCAAGCTCATCTGTACCAAATCTATACTGAGCAATTTGTCAAAAACCATTTTTTTTTCTTTATTTTTTCAGTATTTATCATTTACTGAATAATTTTCCAGTGCTTGCTACCTCATCTTCTCTCCTCAAATCAGTCTATAATTAGACTAAGTTTAGACTATACTCAGAAATTTCAAATTTAAAGTGAAATTTGGCTGTAAAGTTTGGAAATGTTGTTCAGATAATTTTTCTAGAAAATGTTTTTCATAATTCCTCTTTCTCTACAGAGAAAGATATTTGAGATCTGAAGCTCTACTCAGATCTTACTAGATGTGCATTCCGGATCTCCAGTATTTCTCACTGGCAGAAGTTCTAGCTCTGCTCCTAGCAATAGGAGCTCTGCTCCTGTCATCCCACTAACTGTCACACCACAATTCTTTTGGGCATTTTTTCAGAAAGCATTCGTTTCAGAAGTTTTCCAACAATGAAGCAACTGTTTCTATGCCCTTTGATTAATTTCACATAATTGTCTTACTAGCCAATATACTGTTTAATGAAGGCTTCCTTTGTAAGGAAATTTATTTGACAGTGCTCTAAGAAATATTTTTGTGTTTTGGTGAACACAAGTAAAAGCAAAATTGCTGGGTTTTTTGTTAAGAACCTTTGCAACAATGCATCTAAAAAGAACTAGTAGAATTACTTAGCTTGGTTTTTTCTTGTTTTATATATGCAAATAATATTTCAAAGGTTGACAGCATCACGACAGTTCAAGTCATTGCATGATTCCTATGTTACAGATAATGAAGTAGTGAATTGAATACTTTTCAGAGGTATTCAATAACCTGCTGTTTGCTTTGAAAAGTCAGTTAGCTTGGGCTTTCTATAAAACTGAGCTTTGCTTAGCATAGCCATAATGTGAAAAAAATCCAGCACATGCCTTTGAACACCTCCTAGAATAAATCTGTATGTTACAGGTTTCCTGAATCTGATGCCTTAGTACATAAGCAACACTGGAACACATGCTTGTGTTGGTGACCCCACCATCTGTTCAACACTCCCTCCTTCTAACCCTCTTCAAGCCTTAATCCATACTCTGAATCAATGGGTTTATAATGCAACCAAGTGAGTCCCTTTAATCTGTATTTTTGCTTTTTGACTCTTTCTTTAATTGAAGATAAACAGAACATTAAGCAGGTTTGCAGAAATGCATATCATGGTCCTAATCTTCCAATTTTTTCTGATTTAAGTGGTAATTTTAAATGCAGTTCTGACCACAACCTTGGTTCTGTCATTAGATCTTTATACTGCACATCAATGTTTATGTATGCTGACAGACCATTCTTACCTCCATCAATGGTGGGCTATTGCAGTGCAGTCTAACTAGCATTTCATTTCCATGAAAAAAACCTTAGTAAAATGATGAGTCTGTGTTGCTGGCAGAAAGAAATTGATATCTATTCCTGCTCTTAGAAGAGAAAAGGGTGAAACTAATCAGATACTCTGACTATTTTAGCTTAAATCAAACTAAAAGCACAGCCTCATGACAAGCAGTGAAATAGGATGGGTACAGTGAGGCAAGTGGGTGGTGTTTAACATCTTTAGATTTTCTGCATCTCACTGTGTCTTCCCTGCTATTGAACGACACATCTTTCATACATAAATTATGAATATTGAGTTAGCACTGGCTGCATAACTCTTACTATCTGAGTCTTAAACTCTGTGCTTTGAACTAAGGATCTTTATTAGGTGTGAATGTTGATTCTTAATTTCAAAAATTTAAGATTTCATCACAGTTGTTTGGTTCTTTTCCCAATATTTAGGTTTCTATCTATTCTGAATATAAAGAACTTTAACATGTTTAGTTGTGATTCTGGCCGTGTTAGGTTAATGGTTGGATTCGATGATCTTAAAGGTTCCTTCCAAATTACATGATTCTATAATTCTATGGTTCTATGTGACTTTTTGGTTGCTTTGTCTCTCCTCACTGTCAGCAGCTAAAACTCTTCCCCACATAGATACTTTTTATTATCTCTTAACTGCTCTTGGATAAGCAAGAAACACCCAGACAAGGTGTTTTACGATATTCAAACCTCTTGTATTTCTTGTCTTTTTCTCTCATCAGTTTTTCAGCACCTTGTTAAAAAATAAAAGCAAAATCTCCAACACAGCATTCTGATAACGCTATTTTCTGACATAGCAATGCTTCTCTATTTTTCTTGATACTCCTTAAGAATTATTTTAGCCTTCTAAGTGCCACTTCAGAGTCAGGTGTTTTCCTACCACACTGTCTAAATTCTCTTGACTTGCAGCTTTCTAGGATGCAATCCCTCCTCCATTACAAGAAGCACTATGTTTTGCTCCTAGCTGAATGACATTGCTTTTTGGAAGAAATAAAATGTGTATTGGGATACTCCAAGTAGCAGTTCAAAAGCTATATTTTGTTTCAGATTGGCAGTGAAGATGCCTGCTGGAGCTAGTGAGTCTGAGCAGGTTGCAGTGGGATAGTTCAGCTATTGCCAAGTTCCAGCATGCAGCCTGGAGTCTGAGAAACCTGCTCCAGCCTGTGGGACCTGGGACATTGTTAGCAGGCAGCTGAAAACTAGCCTGCCTACAGCTATGCAGGGTATAATAGGATCAAACATGTTACTAATCGCTAAAAAGGCTGGCAACACCAAGTGGGGAGTTCACAGTGATCACAGAAAAATCAAGGGAATGCAACACATCCTCTTGCGGTCACCTCCTGGCCATACCCTTAACTTGATAAGACTGACAATGTTTTTCAGCACCTACTTTTCCTACACCAACAGACTGATTTTTGAGTTCAGTCAGCAAATTGTTAGTTGAAGCAACAGCAGCGATGAGTGTGGAAACTATCAAGTGACTGTGTTGCAGAGGAATGACAAAATTAAACACTGACCCCACAATCACAGAGTAAATACCCACAAAGGTTTGCCACCAACCTTCTCAAGGCATATCAGTGTGTAACAGCACATTATAACAGATGTGGCAGCACAGATCCCAGTGCTCTAACCCAGCTCATTTACGGTGCAAACATACATTTGAGGATTAGTGGGGAAAAAAAAGAAATCTTCCTCAAATACGTGTTGAATGCTATGGAAGCTCACCTGTGGAAAAGTAGGGAAGGCAACAAAGGACCCACCTAAAAAGGCTGTTGGCTCTGAGTGTCCCAAGACAAGGTCAAATACAGGTGCTGATGGAAAAAAACCCTCTTCTTTAACATCTGTATTGGCATTGTGAAGAAAATGGACAGTACATTCACTACAACAAACATTTTGTAAAAAACATCCCAAGAGATGTGTGAATGTATTTCATTCACTACTAATAGTGACTGAGATAGTGATATCCTGTACCTGTAATCAGAAAGTTTCGGTCAGGACAGGATATATATGGACAAGAAGAAAAAGCCTACAAAACCCCAGTCCTTAATATTTGATCAGCCCATGCAGATGGTTATTCACTGCACCTGAAATATCTATTTTCCACTGAAAGATGAATTTACTGAATATGTAACGGATGACTACAATAAATGAAAAGCTGTTACTTCCAAAATATAGCCTGTGTGGTGCGATTATCAACCTTTTCAAAAATTTCATGCTTCATATACATTACAGTAGATAATTAGAATTTTGTTCTAACATGATATGAAGAATTCTACTTAAGCAGATATGTGCATAGCACTCTCCTGGCAGAATCATAACTGGTCCAAGATCATGCTTGAACTTCCTGTTTTCCAATTCCCATTGCTTAACTTGTAGTACAACATCACACTGCAAGAGGATATTTCTTCCATTCAGACTTTCAATTTCAGATTAGCAACAATGTAATCATTCTATTTGCAAAAATTGGAGTCTTTAAAATGTATTTGAAGTGTTTTTCACATCACCTTATATTTTAGTAATGTGGATAACATGGCTTTAAATAACCTACTGAATTGTTAGTGCACATTAAGCTGCAAATCAGTGTGATATGATATTTCTGGTACTTTAATATTTAAGTATGTTCTATGTTGTGTTTTATTTGGTTGGTAATAGAAGCTTTCACACAGTTATCAACTTAACTAAACAGTTTTTTTTTTCTTTTTATTGACAGAGAAAACATGAATCTAAAAGAGTCAGCTATTACAAAAGGCAAATATCAGAGATGATTCTTGTGGTCTGACCTCTCCAGATCTTGTATCTGATCAATAGAACTGTAGCTACATTAACATTTTATTAAGAGATGCTGGAATTGTTCCATAGAAATTGTATTTGTTTACTTTTTGTTTAACATATTATTTAAAGATTTTTCCCAATTTCTGTATAATATAATCTACAACTGTTTAATAAACAGTCTGGGTGAACAATTTTCAAGCAATCCCTCCCTTTTTTTCACATCTTTGCAATTCATTATTTATATTGAATGATTTCTTATTTTACTCATATTTATTCTGTTCTCCAAATGAAAGACTAAGATTTCATGCAGGAAATTAATTACATTTAATGAACATATCTAGCTCATGGGTCATAGTCAGGTCATGCTGTCATTTTTACAAACAAGAAAAATATTCAGAGTTACACAATGTTTACAATGTTGTATTGGCCAGTTAAAATTATTAGAATTTAAGAAGAGGACAAATGTGCTTTTAAAGGACTTCTCTCTCACATGGTGCAGATTACCTATGGCTTTCTTTGTGATATGCAGTGCTACAAACTAGATTAAATGGATCTGGTGAAGGTTCTTGTGATTTTGACATTGTTGTCATCATATTTTTTATAGGGGATATGAGTTCATTGCCCATTCATCTGATCTTCAGATAAAACCGGAGTGAATTTTCTAGTTAAGACATTGGTACCTACACTTTTGATGATGTCACATTTGCAGCTAATTTAGAAGCTGCAGAAACTTACAGACTTTTCTGTGAATACCAGAGTTAGCCAAATCCCCATGACTGAGTTAGTTGACCAATGAATCATAAGAAATCAGTGTGTCATTTTTATTTATGGAAATAGTCTTATTTTTACCTAGTCAAGGAGATGGACCTGGAACAGTGATAATTCTGGGGTTTGTGGATCAGTATTTTTGTAAAGAAATTATAAATACAGTAAATTTTTGTCTACAGGGACCAAAAGTTAGCAAAAATGGCCATGTCTGCAGTGAAACTTTTAGCAAGGGTATTTCCATTCAGTTCCTCAGACATAGCCAGATTCTCACCAATCTGTATGCAACAGTTTCATCCAACTTCAAATGGGAATGGCAAGCATCTCAAGTAAGGAATAAAAAGCCTGTTCACCTCCTCTATAGCTTTCAGAACCATTTAGTTAGGTGACTACTAGGATTCTTTAATTGTATGTTCAAGTGCAGACTATGCGGGGTAGAGCAAGAAAGAAGTAAAGAATCCTAGTAGTCACAGTCACATGACACAGAATCCAGTCCTGTAGCTGGATCCAGCTTTGAATATTATTGAATCTTCAGTAAACAAGAAAACAAATAAAAACCATTCTTATTTAATCAGAAGTCATGCCCCTGTGCAATCCATCCTACAGAACTGTTGAAAGACTTTTATTATTTCTTTTGCCAGCCTTTCAAATTACTCCTGCTACTTCAAGCTCATGTTCCACTCCTGTAAAACTCTGCACTTAACAGCTGCATGCACTTTAAGCAAACTGAAAATCATTTGACTAGGAAGGAATTGTACAAAATGTGATGGGTCTCAGATTTGTTTTCTACTAGTTTCTGTTACTGGCAACATTTGCATGAGAACAGATTTGTTTGTTTGTTTGTTTTGTGAATATCACACCACTAATTATTGTTGAAAGACTAGAATTTCTCACAATTCAGTGAGGTCCAAAACAAGTTTCCAGCACAGAGCTGCAGCAAGTTGGGAGCAGGCTGGAATCTGAACCCAGGTCTGGATCTGAGGCATACCTTTTGGCCTCTTCTTCCGTTACCATCTCCCCATCGGAGGACTATGAATAATGGATAGTTGTCCCCAAATCTAGAAAACTGGCATGTAAAATCCTTTTGAAATAATAAAATGTTAACTGGAGTTGTTTTAACCTGTGTTTGCCAGACTCTCTCTGGGATTTTTCCTACAATTTGTCTCAAGTCTAACCTTCTGCTGCATAATATTACTCTGGAAGATCCAACATGCGAAATATGGCTTATATAAAGCACTAAGTACAACCAATTCCATTTGATTACTGCCATATTCAGATGAAAAATACTTAATTTCCCTTTGTCCATCTTTCAAATGATTTCATATTTTCCCTAAACTGCACTCAGTCATCCCAGCTGGGAAGCAGCGACCTGAATGATATAAATGGAAATCACAAGCTCAATTAGGAAAATTCCATCTGGGACATCATACTATTTATGATTACAAAGCTAAATACTTTTGTTTGGCTCATCCGGAACATTTTTTAATACACATGGATTGGTTATAGTAGCATCTTATGGCCAGAAGTTGACAATCCTTAATTAAGCAGAATATGTCACTGCCTCCAGAAGTGGATTTGCCTGAACAGGGACTGTGATAGATTGTCTAAGGGAAGAATTGTTATACTCACTATCCAGGGAGCACAACAGAGGAATAAAGAGACTAAGTTTGTTAAGGCTTCTTAAAATGTGTAAGTTAATAGCCATTTAGGAAGACTCAAATATCCTAACATCTAATCCCTTGCTAAAATATATGCATAGTATGAAGCATTTGTTTTCTTCCACAAATGAAAAATGTCACTAAGTAACACTGTATTTTCAAATCTGAGAAGCTCTGGGGACAAGATCTGGGTTTTTAGACTCCTACTCCATAGATATTTTCCAAGTAATTATTTATTCCCTACACAAATGCCTGTCTATCTGTATGTCTCCTGGGCTCGCAGTGCTTGCCTGTAAACAAAGATTAGATTATTTAGCCTCCTCCTCTCTTCAGCATCACTCAGTAATTTCACCCAGGGAATAAGGGAATTTCCCTCTCTGGAAGCAGCTATCATTCTCCAGCTCCTTCTCCGGCCCTTCTGCTGTGTGACCAGGGCAAAGTCAATACCCCGTCAGAGGGGAGGCAGGAAAGAGACAGCAAAGCCAAGCCAGAAAGGGACAGGAGCGCTCTGCTGTCCTCTGCACCAAAAGGAGAAAACTCTTCAAACCCTGAGGCAACAGCTTTCCCTACAAAGTGAACTGTGCAGTGATGAGTTATGATTTGTTCAGTTTTGTTTCCCCCCTCACACCTCCCAGATGGCATTTTATCAATGGTTGTCTAGCAGTCCTGCATCTCTAGATATAAAAAGGAAGTGCAAAGCACTGACTGTGTGACAGACATGCCACTGCAGTGATTAATATGCTCATCCAAGCTAATGTTTCACCACCTGGTCAATTAATCACTCTCCAGTATTTTGGAAGTCATTAAATTCTATATAATTTTTAATGTATCCATTTTTACCATTAGGCAGGCTTTCCTTTGAAGCATGATGTCACCAATTCTAAGTTTCCTTCCCACCACATTCTATTTTTTTAATGCCTGCTGAACATATTTCATTATGACTACTGCTGTGCTAGGTGGGTCATTTCATTTTCTCACTGTGACATCCATAAGAATGCATTCTGGTAAATGTTAAATATGTGGAGAATATTTTCTCCTTCATTTCAGTCACAGTTCCTGTACGTTAATTACTCTTGCACAAGAGGTTAAGCTCCAACATGCTGAAGGCTGTCCCCATCCAGCTGTTGCTGGGAGAGAAAAAGTTGACGACCAGGGTCTTGCTGTCCTGCCAGAGCAATATTATGGTGGAAGGTATGCATGAGAGGAGGCAGAGGTCTATGGTTTGATCCTGAAAGAGCTCCAGGAAAAGGGAATTCACTTCTCTATCTGACTGTGAAGGAGGCCATATGAAAGAGGTGGACTGAAGGACCCCACAAAACACCCCAGTGGGCAACAAAACTCAATAATCTGACCTGCTAATTTTCAGCTTTCCAGAGGATTTTACACAGCTTTTATCTGACTTGACTTTTCCTTCTCTAAGTTTCTGCATTTGGCAAGCTTCCTACAAAAAGACAGATCTTCAGCTTGGTTACTCTTATTAATGATGTCAGGCAGGGCATTTTGCAATCAGAGACTCTTTGTACTAGAAAAGGTTTTCAGCAGATTTGATAAGAAACACCAGGCAACAGGCTCTATTTTGAGAAGGAAAATGATCGATCATTACTTCTGCACAAAAAGAAACAGAAGGTTACTTATTTAAGTGAAGGCTATGAATAAAAGTAAAGCACTTTAGCTGAGCAACATTCTAGAAACTGTAGAAAACAAAATACAGTACAAGGTCATAAAAGCTGGACTTTATGCAGGACAGCAACCAGGGAAAAAACACCTAGTAGATGTGACAAGGTTCACAAGACAAGCCTTTAGAACAGCATACTTAATTTACAGGTGAAATAAAATTGGGAAGACTCCTACCTCATCCTCTTAACATAACCCCACCAGTCTCATGTAAACTTTAAATTAATATACATGTAGGTATGCACAGAAATGCATGCATGCAAATGTATATGGTAAGGACGTCCACCATTCTACCTTGTGATGCACCTGTAACTGGAATACAAAGCAGAAGAAAAAGCACACAAGCATTGGTGTTGAGTCATGTTTGGCTTTTACCTGTCGCTAACGTGAATGACTGAAGTGAGGCAATGAAGCTTAGACATGTGGTCTTAAATCTCATTGCACTCTGAATGTTTTCACTGTCTTCAGCTTCAGAGAAACTGTCCTTTCAAGCACAAACAAGTGAATTCAAACAGCAGTATCTTGCTCTTGGGATGCATAATTATTCAAATGACTATGTTATAAAGATTAAGTTAATGCTTTACAAAAGTATGCTGCGATTTAGAGTCAAAATGCCAAGTAAAATTTCTTATGGCTTAAAGTTAGAAATTTTTCTCTTGTGCTGGAGGTAAATTGTTAGTTTATCATTTGTGTGAAGGTGTTAAGCTTATACACAAGGCTTTCTTCAACACAGCTAGCTGGAATTCATCATTAGATGATCAATAGATGCCTAGCTGTCCTCAATGTGAAGTACCATGAAAAAGGCAACAACTCCCTGATGAATCATTAGAGAATTCTGGTAAGGGTGGGGGGGATAAAAGAATAAAAAGTTGCCATTCAAGTGAGAGAAGGGAGATCTGATCCAAATTTTCATGGAAAGTTTAAACCCAGATGTCCAAAGAACATGAATTTAAAGTGAAAGTGGTTCTGGAAAGGATAAGCAGAGAGTTTGCCATACAAAAGCAAACAAAAAATGCTTTGGCTTCTACTTGAATCTAACAGTATAAAGGCTGAGAGATAACCTGATTGGTGTCCACATCTACTCTAGAGGAGTAAAAGGAGAAGACCAGGAGGGTGAAGGTCTCTTAAGAACAAATACAAATGCACTGATCATTAATACCTTTGGGCAGGACATAGAAGGTTTTTGAACACCGTGGTACTAAGGTTCTAAATACACCTTCCAATAGGACCAAGGGCAGAAAAAAGTCCCCTTACTAGTTATAGTATAGACCCTGAGAATCTAATCAATGGGACTAAGGTTGCCATCCTTCATTTCTCAGGGTCTGGACTAGATGGTGAAGGCCAAATTTTCCAGGTTTGTAAACTTAAAACCAGCCCTTCCTTTTTCTCTACTAATCGCCCTAACATTTCTGACATATAAGGGTGCAGTGCAGACCTTTACTTCTTAGGGCAATATTTGTAGCACTTCATCTTAGTTGTCCAAGTGTGGATTCCCTACACAGAGCCATGTTTTAAAAGAGATGAATTGATATAAACATTGATAAGATATCTTGATTATATTAAGTATCACTTGAAGCCAGCTTGCCTTGCACTTAACCCCTAGTTAAATAGCAACCTGGCAGCAGATTTGGAGTACATCACTGTCTACCTATGCCATACCTACCCTTTGGCCACTACAGACAACTGTTTAGATATACTGGCTCATTTTGTAGAAGCGGCTCCTTTTTTCATCCTAGAGAGGTTTTTAGTGAAAATAGTCTACTCTACCTCTGAAGAAAAGGAACAAAATTGCTGTGAAATGCTATGCAATCCATTAAAATGTGCTGTCCGGACTGGTTGATATACAAATGCAAAACAGTGGATAATAACAGGAGGAAAGAAAGAAGCAGGAAGTCAGTAAAACTGAAATCAAAAGCGGTACAGCTGTGGACCCCATTTAAATTAAATTGTTTCATTTGGACCCATTATTTACATTATTTGTATTTACCAGTACTTTGAACTAATGACCTGAAGTTTTCTTCCAGGCCTGAGCAGCAGCCACCACAAGAGGAAGACCTTCATAATCAGTCAGTGTACTCGCATAAACCTGTTCACATTCACCAACAGCAGCTCTGAATAAAAGAAACACCCAGAATGAAATGGATTTCTGCTGCTGTTACTATCCCAATTTCTGTGTATTTTTAATAATCTTGTGTTTACATCCATCATAGCTCTCCATGAGAGGAAAAGGTACGAGGTTGCCTCTCCTAACACCTTCATTTTTAGACCCCTTTAATGAGAGAGTATCTGAGAGCAGATGGTCCCCACAAGAATACCTCTTGATGAGAAGCTGACAGGACATTGCTGGAAACATGACTGTATTACACATACTTGGTATACAAATACTTGGTACCTCACTAAGATATCTTGCAAAATTTCTTGGTGCAAAGGAAGCAGCCAAAAGAATTATATGAGCAAAAAGCGCATACATTCTTAAGAATACACAGACTGTCCAAGAGCCTCAATTGAGATACAACTCACTGCTGCCACGTTTGGTGTGACTACAATTGCGGGCCTGGCCAGTAAGTGCTGCTTGGAGCTCAGGGCACCCTGAATAGCCCAAACCTGTTGACTCAGCACAGGTTTAGTACAATGCCTTCAAAGCTGCTAGAAATTGATAGGATCAGAGTGTGTAGTTCCTAAAATTACTTTTGTGATTATCACACTGTTTTGCTAACCATCAGCACAGCACTTGGAAAAAAAAACATCAAAGCCAACCAAAAAAAACCCCCACAACTTTAAAAGTCACTTAAATGAATCAGAGTAATATATTTCAGTCTGAAGTGAACTTGAAAGGGTCATATACAAAGGTATGTAAGTTCATGGCCACAATAAAGTTTAACCATGTCCATATTTCACCCATAGTTCCCAGCCTTAGTGATATGGTCACTGTCAGGTAAAATGTAGGGTGACATTAACTTGTTTTAAAAGTACACAGCTAAGAAGATTTGAATGGAAAAGCCAGCCTCTGGCAAGCTCAAGCTGATGCTGATTCCAATTCCTTTTAAAGTCTTTTCAAATCTTTCTGTTGACTTGAACAGAAGATGAATCAGTCTCCTCAGCACTGACGTGAACCACAGATTAAAACAAAAATACTTGCATGACTTGTATTAAACATATTAAAATGAGACCCATCTGAGTGGAAGGATGCTAAGGCACTGCCGAGGCAGTATGGCTTCTGCCTGAGAAATCGCTGTACTGTCTTGGTGTTTTTCCTAAGCTACATTCACTTGGACTTCAGGGTTACCTATAGGTTCATCAGACACATAAACTGCAGCAATACTATTTACCTAACTAACTGAAGACCTGCCTTTGATTTTCAGCTGAAGCTCCTTGGAAGAGTCAAAAATCTGTATCAGTTCATCCCATGTTGGGGCCCTGAAGGAGCAAAGCAAATGTTACACTATCAGAGGTAGTCAAACATACAGGACCGTGTCCCAGTGTTTGCTGAGAGAGTGCAAACTTGCCAGAAATACAAACAGGGATGTGGGTTTTTTTCTTCCCCATGTAATTTAAAAGTTGGCAAGGTATTAATATCAGCACAGCTGAAATATATTCAAATATGCAAACCATTAAGGTTATCACTGCAATAAGGTGCAATAACAAGACTTCCAGGCCCTATTTTTCAGAATACTTAGCAGTCTTTTATTGCTCAAAGCTTAGCTTTTGTGGCTGCTATATCAGCTATTGGCTCTCAGCACTTTTCCTCTCTCACCACATTGGTGTGGGGGCAGGCAAAGAGAAATCAGCAACAAGGTAGAAAGCACCTGTCCAATATCAGAGCATCAGGTAGGACTGAATCTGATTTCCGAGGAAGTCACATAGTATATCTATCTTCTCTGAAATCATTTTGAGAAAGACTTTGCTGTTTTTCCTGAAACATTCTGTAATCAGCAGATTATAAGGAATCACTGCAGGTTTTAAGAAATCATATACTTCATCCCTAGGGTTTTCAGGATCAACTGTACCTAGGTCTATAACTAGGTGTACTACCAACAGTCTTAAAAGATCAACAGATTTTCGGTCATTAAAGAGTCCTAGAAAAAAGCTCATCAATTTCAGCTTGTCTGAAAACATCTGACTTAAGGACATAAAATCACAGAATTATAGAAAAAATAGGATGAAGGGGACCAGCAGAGATCTAGTACCCAGGCCTAAACCTTGTACCAAGATGTAGTACAACATCTTGCTCAGAGAAGGACTCAGAGTTACATCAGACTTGACCTTACAGTTGTTTAAAATCCCCAAAGACAGAGATTACCCAACCACTCTAGGCAACCTTTTATGGTGAATTATTTTTTCTTTATGTGAAATTGCAATTCATCATATTTAATCTTTTGACCCTTGGGTCTTATACTCTCTCTGTGCCTCTCAATGGATCAGTATGATAATCACTTGATTGCATGCTAAAAAGGCATTAAACAGTTTAGCCATCTTAAGATCATCTATTTATAGCTATCCTTCTTTAATAACTAGTAGGGATTTTTTTCTGGTGTGATTTCTTCTTGATGCCAATATCCTTCTACACTATTTCTTGTTGCAGTTGGTGTTCCTTCTAGGTAAATCGTTCTATTAGTTGACTTTTACACTTTCGTCTTTACATGCCTTTGCTCTCATCCTTAATGTCCAATCCAGTTTCTACTTCCTAGATATTGTTTTTAAATAACTGACTTAAGTCAAATTAGTCTCTTATTGCATTTCCTATATTTCTTCCATAATCAGAAAGAATTAGTGCCCTTGTAATTATGACTTTAGAGAGCTGCTATGTTGTTTTAACTACATTCTCCCCTTCAGTCAGCTTCCCAAAAGATCTTACAAAGCAATAAGCTCAGTTAATTGCAGTTCAACTACTTGAAATCTTTGGGTTTATTAGCAGTTATTCTTCATCCCTACTACAAAGAGTGTGAGTAAATAAACATATGCTGATGCACACACTTACCCTGGAAAGTGTAAGACCAAAAAGATTAAGTCCATGTATTATAAAAAAAAATAAATAAAAGCATCACAATTTAAACAAATAGCTAATCAAGTCAAAGCTGAAAGTGAATCATACTTACCATACTCACTAACATCTCAGTTCTTTACTCGTACAGAGGCTGCAACCTGTGATCAAGGCAGCCTAAAAAGAGAAGTAAAAGGTAGGCAATGAAGATTCATTGTTCTCAGCAGAGAAAACTGAGGCACAGAGCTGTAGAAGTAATCTGCACAAAGAATGCTATTTTTTTGCAATAAAGTCAACATAGGACTGACAATCAGGAATTCCCTGAATTGTGTTCTTAGGTACTTATTTGATGTCTTCTATTGTTTGGGGAAATCAATTTCATTCATTTGAAAGGGAATTTGGCACTAAGATGTCTTTAAATGCTCTGGTCTCAGAATGATAAAAATCAGGTAGGCATCCATTTGGGAACCACTGAAAGGATTTGAAAGGGCAGAAGAATACAATGGCTGGATTATGTGAACAAGAAAATACCAACAATAATGTATTTCAATGGTGCATATGTATGTATATTAAAAATATCTCTGTATTAGTTACAGAAACAGTTACTGCTGTTAGCTGTGATGGATTCCCTCTAAAATTACTTCTTTTGTCTATCAAAAAAATTATTAGTGACTTAAGAAAAACAAAAAGTTAATAGGAAATCAGGCTACTAAAAAAAGAAAATGCAAATACTTTAGAACACAAATGAAATATTCTAATGAAAATATACTTAAAGCATAAAAGATTCAAGGCTGAAATTTAGTAAATGGACTTACTATAAGAATAAGCTTCAGGTTTGGAATTAGAATGATCTGAAAACACTGAACATATTAAACATGACCTTTAAGCTTCAATTTCCTGTGTGGGAGTATGAGGTTAATGAAATAGCTGAAAGATCATATTTGTAAGAAATCTGCTTGCTGGTGGAAGTAATGTTAGTCTAGCCAATGTTGTTAACATTCTCCACAGTCAGTGGACTCTAAGGTCTGACACGTTATTTATTTGATAAAGTGTTTTATTCTTGAGCCCCACTTTTTGTATTTCCTTTGGTTTTTTTCATGCTTACTATGACTTGAAGGGCAAAAATGAAAAGGTGACCTTTTGGCTAGGCCAAAATTGTACATCCAAAACCTGGAGAGCATTTCGACTGAGAGATGAACTTGGTGCTTAACACCCCACATTGTTGCGTATGTTTTCATTTGTAAATGAACTGCAAGAGGTGTATTAAACTTGCTACATTTGTGCACATGAAAAAATTAGTTTGTCCTTTCTTTCGTCACTCAGTGTCTCACATACGTAATCTATGCTCTATTTTTTAGGTTTATTTCTTCCTGGCAAAAAAGCCTCTGGCTTCCAAGTCCAACAAGTAATTTCCTTCAGTAGTGAAGCTGTATGGTTAAATAGCCATCCCAAAAACGGAAGAGGGGTGAAATACTAGACCCATCAAAAAAAAAAACAACCTTATTGTGAAGATTGATATGGAAGTTGATGATCCAGATTGGGTTTCACGATATTTCTTCAATATCATTCACTTATATATTGCCCCTGACAGGAGGACAAGTTTTGAAGAGGGACAAATTAGGTCTTTTCCTTAGCATTAAGCACTCCCAAAAGGGGGTGGAAGATAGATTTCTCTGTGCTCACTGCATCCCAGCTGGACAGGTCCTTTACTGGGCAGTGATGTATCCTGCACAGTCCCACCTAAGCCTTGCAAAAGTCATTCCATGCTCACCTGGGAGTGCGTTGGCCATCTTTGCTCCTGGTGGAACTCCAGGCTCTGCAGTGCATCATCCTCCAAGCTTGCTGACTTTTTTCTTTGATTCTTTTCCAAACTGCCTATTGCATCTCATTCACTGTCTTCCTCTCACTGTACTCTACTTTTTACCGTACCTCACTGACCCCAAAGAGGAGACCATCTTCCACTTTCTGCCCAACCCAGAGAGCAGCAACAACACATGAACCAGGGGTCTCCCTCTCCATCAGCCAGAACCCCTGTGCTGTGCAAACATACTCCGTGGTGCACTATATATCATATACAAACCAGCACATCAAACATCACTACCTGAACCATCACAGAAAAGCAAGCAAGTAATAGTAAGCATTTTACTGATTGCAGGGGGTTTACTGATTTAACCGAGTGTGACACATTTCTATTTTTCTATTGGAAAAATTGGTAGTAGAGAGTTGGTAGTATAAGGTGAGAATTACATACTATGCACAGAGTACTTTCTCATATAGCAACTGAACGGTGTAAAGTTCTCATTCCCCTTTTATTTGTGTGTCTTACATCTTATCGTTGTCTTGTACAGCATAAGTCTATTTAGCAGGAACTTTTTGATGTGCCATTCACCCCCTGATGGTTTTTTACACACACAGAAATACATTAAAAGAACATTAAAGATGTGCCAAAGACTTAAGACTGTCAGCTTTATCATTACTTGTGCAGTTTTAATTTGGTCTCTTGTGAATACATGCTATGATGCAGCTGTTAATATTTTCCCCAGAACCTCTGCCTCAGTCAATTCACAGGATGGACAGAACTTACCAAATTAGAAGCTACATGATATCTCATTTTTCCTCATTTATTGCACATAATTAAACGTTTTGGTTTACAGAGAAATGTCCACTTTCTTGTGGTAATTTCTAAAATATTCATCATTACAGTGATTCTCTTGCACAGATATTCACAGACAATGTTCATAAGAACAAAAGACTATTTGGGGGATTTTTCTACAGGATGGTGAAAACTTGGGGGATCAAATCTCTTAAAGAGTAGATTCAGTTGCTGCCTGAATGACAAAAGAAGTCTGGCATCTTCAGCTGGATTGGATGAAAGCCTGACACTGAACAAGACTCCTGATGAATTCTTACACCCTATATGGCTGCTCCCATAAATGTATGACCATTGCTATTGATTATCTTGAACTAAACACAGAACAGCTCCATCCTATGTGTCCATTCGTGCATGTGCAGGGACACTTTCTCTTGGCCATCTATAAGTAACTTGTCCATGTTTGAGATTGACTTACAACAACATCAGAAACTGCCTAGGGAATCTCAGTGAAGGGCAGACTCTCAACCTAGGATAGTCATCAGCACAAGTCATGCCCCTTGGTTGGACTTAGGTACACCAAGAGCAGCCTATGGAAAATAGCCAAGACTGTCCAAAATTCCCAGCTGGAGAGGTCCAGTGACAATTAGTCAAATGCTTCATTGTAAAGGTGGCTACTAGTTCAGTCAACCACCTGGCCTCAGGGTGAACTATTTTCTCAGTCCAGTCCATTGTATCAGATATACAGAGATGTGATGGAGACTGTACAGCAGATTAATGGCTTCAGGTTGCTGGATGTGGACAAGGAACAGCCCTGATAGTCAGGTCCACTAGTTCCATCTCCATTATTCATCTACGTATATCACTTATAACTTAAGTCTCATAGCTCAGGTCACAACTCACAAGCTTTAGTTCCTTTCTCTTCTACATTAGAAAGCAGGTACGTTTTAGTGGGCAAATTCTCTCCTCATTCCTGCTGCCCCACCTCCTGCAGGCTATCTTTGTCCCAAACCAGTCCTTGATTGAGCTCTTTCACCTTGTTCTTCTTATATACTCTCTTGCTCTAATCCCTTCTCTTTGGATTGTCCCATACTGGATATCTAAGATGTTCATAACAATCCACATCTGTTTGCGTTACCACTCCAAGTCTGTTTTTCAGGGATCCTCATTGCAGCCCCAAACTTCCTTTTACTCAGGTTTTTCTTTCTACTTTCTCCTCAGAGAGAGGAGAAATTCCCAAGCTTCTTATCCTAAGCTACTCTCTTTGCCATCCCAGACTTTTCCAGCATTTTTTTGTTTTTTAGTCAAATCTCTCTCTCCTTCCTACGGAAGAGGGCAGCAGCAGGAGAAGCCCGGTGTGTTCACAGCGGAGAGGCCCCCACACTCTCCCAGGATACCCAAGCAGGAGCAACAGGTCATTTGGGCTCAGCCCATGCAGCTGAGAAGAGCTGTGGTGGAGACATGCACAGATGGGAGCTGCAGCATCGGTCTCCACCAGAGGTGCTGCCAGGAATGCGCAAGGGGAGATTTTTCAAAGGCCTGTATATTTGCCAAATTAAGGCTTCTCTCAGGGACAGGGAAGGGCTCATCCCTGACAGAACTGGACCTGACCAACTTTTCAGGTCATGCCCCAAGACTCCAGTCATCTTATTAAAACAGCACCCAAGTTTTTTTTACCGCAGGACAAATTCTCCCTGCTCTCCTTCCTTTCATTCTCAGAAGCCGAAAAAAAAAAAAAAACAGTTACAATTTTGTAAACATTCTGTCCCCAGCAGCTGGCAAGGCAAGTTCAGCCTTCATAGTCTAAACCTGGCAAAGTTAGAAGAAAATGAAAACAGAGACCTGCAACAGGAAATGTCAAGCAATGTGAATTATGGGCATTCTTTAAATACTTCTGCTCAGTTTTGCTTTTTGTTACTTTTTTAGCACTTTTCCTTTTGCCCAAAACTCATAGATGCAGCAAAACTCACTTCGTACAGCTATCCATATGCTTCTATAGAGAAAGAGGGACTGTGGCAGTGGACCTGGGCACGAGCTAGTGCTATAAAATAACACTAACTACTGGGTACAGTAGAAATACAGAAAAACAGTTTTACAGAAAGCTGCATAGAAGTCTAAAAGAAGGTAAGTAAAATACTACCTTTTCTTTATATTCTCCCTCTGTGCGTGCTGTGCTGTTGCCTTAAGACTGAGTCACTCACTCCTTGCTCCAGACAGGCCTATGGCCTCTTAGTGTAATTCATTACCTATGAAATGCAGGTGCTATTTCCAGAACATTAGGAACTTCAATTCTGCTATGGGTTTTACAACAGCTTTTATTAGGGGCAAATTCAAATGACTGCTTTGTCATCCATTCCTACCTGTTTCCTTTTTTTTTTCTTTCTTCTGGTCATGATGGATGCTTTCCACCTTTAAGATAGGACTGGCTGCTACCACAGTCATTGAGCTAAATTTGTTAAAATGACTGCCCAGGCATAATTAGAGACCTCCCTGTCTTGCTGTTATTTCCCAGATATATCTTTCCTTCTGTAATCCTCCTGCTCTTGGTTTTTCTTTCTTCCCTTCCTTAAGGATGCCAAAATATCATTGCTTTCTTATAACACCTTTGAAATCTCTTTGCAGTCATTTTCACTGTGGTCCCTCTGGTGCCCACTCTTTCTGCTCACATGATACTTTCAATCAGTGAGCAAATTCTCCAGCTGTGCTGTTTAGCATGGTGCAAAACAAGCTGATTAGTATCAGCAGCAACAGAAGTAATTAAAAAAGAAACAAGAAAGAATTAAAAAAACCTCAACTCCTTGAACACACCTTCCCTTAACACTTAACCCTTCTTCCTTTTAGGAATAAAATTGACATTTTTTAAACTAAATGTTTGCCTACAGACTTCTGGGAAATCCAAAATTCATTTTCTTTGTACAAAGCACCGGAAAATAATAACAGTTACCAGTTCCACTACATCCAAATAGCTGACAGATATGTGATTCACATGTGCACCATTAATGCACACATATAGATATTTTTTTATATTCTGGTAGCCTTTTTTGAAGACCATGGATTATTGCATGAAATATATTAAGTAATCAATCTTTATTTATAAAGCTGTTTTTATGCATAACACATCTTAAAGGACTGAAGAATAAAACAGTTAAAAATATCAGTGACAGATAAAACACAACTAACTATATTAAACAAATGTTTCCAGAAGAATGAAGCCCATATAAATTATGAAAACAACATTTGATCAAATAGAGAGAGATCTTAAACTTTAATTTAAATGCATGAGCAGATGTGGCTGACCTAAAGTCATTGGAAACAACAACAACCAAAAAAAGCCAGTCTCCAAAATGTGGATATGAGAGCAGAATTTTTTGCTGTTTTCAGTGAGCCTGACTGAATTCCCTTGATTTGAAACCAAAGTCAAGGGAAGTCAATGAAAATATTTCTATGAAGAAAAATGAGATTTGAACTGGGCACTAAGTGAGTAAGTTGACCATTAGGAGAAATTATATAAAATCTCATCTAGAATATAGAAGAAGACCTGATAAAAACTATTAATTCTTTCCAGATACTCAAGATTTCATTACTAGATTCCTTATGATCACATATTTATTTTTGAAGATGTTCTGTGCCATATTAACTACATGCTTTTGCTATACTTTCTGAGGGGGAAAGTAAAAGAAGTGACAGAATGCAGTGAGACATAAAATGCAATATGCCCCTCAGGGGCAGGGTTCTCTTATTTCAGAAAATAAATGTAGACATGCAAGAATGAATTGAAATGTGGCTGGAGCAATAGGGAAACTTGAGGTCCGAGTTCCTGAAACCTTCATTTTTGCAATGTTATATCCAGGAAGTGTCTAAATTCAAAAACATGAACAGTGCTTAGAGAGGGGAAGCTACCTTCCAGCTGAGTGCTCTAGTCAGAGTTTGACCCTCTTTCTCCCTGGTCTCCTTTTGTCTCTCTGTATTTATATATTTTGCACTGTTTTGTATGCAACATCAAGCACCAGACACAAGGAAGCCTGGCTGCCTTTTAGCTATCACCCTCTTGTTGAGCTTTGAACAGCTCAAATCCCTGCAGGCCAAGTACTTCCCAAAAACAGATGTCTTCCTCTCTTGGCAAGTCTTTTAGATATATCTACACTGATAACTTAAATGGGTCTGGGATGTAAACTTGAGCGATTGGCCATAATTATCCATATCGATTAGCTGCTAGCATGTTCCCTGGCACCTTTTGACCAAGCCAAGATTTCTCAGGTTCAGGGCTAAGATGGCGAAGATGTGGTTTCCAATAGCTAAAATAAATGTGACCACCTTTTTTTATGCAGGTAAAAAAAAACAAACCAACAACAACAGCAACAAAACAAACAACAATCAAAACCCCACCAAAAAACCCCACCCCAAAACAAAAAACCCAAACAAAACAAAAAAGGAGAAAACAAACAAACAAACAAACAAACAAAAACAGGAAAAAAAAGAGGTTAGCCACATAAATACATGTTGTGACATACCACATGCTCTTCTGGCCAAATTGTAGTTCTGGGCCTTTTTACTCAGTGGTACAGACATAGACAAAATCCCTCCATTATCACAGTCAGTTTAACAGAAATAGGCCCTGGCTTCGTAAGCCTGTTTCTCGATTCCACCTTCGCAGAGATACAAGTATCTCAGTCCACATCAAGGCAGGATTTTACATATTCCTATCTTTCTGGGGCTTCCTATTGGGAACTACAATCCAGGTGTTTCATTTATCTTATTTAGCGAGTAGGACACCTGGACACTTACTCCTACATTTGGAAACTCACTCCCTAAAGGGATGGGTGACAAACCTTCAGGTTTTCTATTGCCAGGCTTTCTGAAATGCCCACATTCCTTTTTAACTCTCAGCCAACACATGCTGCTAGCTAAGCTTGCGTGCTTGTAGCTTTGCTTTATTTCTCATCTGCTGTCATTTCTCCTCTTCTAGGTTGATTCCTTCCACCTCTCATTTCACATGCTAGTAGAAACAGAATATCATCAGACAGACATCACTGAGTATTTGTTTTTATCTCTTCACTTTGGTAGGTTGCTGTTAAGAAAATCCTCTCAGGGTAATTTAGGAAGTGTCCTTTTACATCACCTTTATGCTATCATACTCTGGAAATGAACTGTAAGAGAGTAATAAATAAATTTAGACAACCAATTTTCTTTTTTTTTCCCCTCCCCCAACAGATTGTGTAACTGCTTGTTTGGCTTGGGGTAATGTGTAAAAAACACCCCAAGAAATACTTATATAACAAAAAAAAGAAGGGCATATTCTAAAATCATCTGTTAAGGACAGGGAAAATGTGGAGCTGCCTTGGCCTACTTATTGAGGTATGTATTTCTGCATGTGGGAGCTGAGAAATGATGGGAGTGGGAGTTTAGATATGACAGCCTTACCCCTATCCTGAGCTGACGACCCAGTAAGGTCAGCCTGAGTTGCCAGTTTGGGAATAGAGTGCCCCTGCTTGCTAAGGCTGAGCTACCGGCTGTGCTTTGAGGGGTATCTATTGGTATTTGGCCAAATCACACCTTCTTTCCTTGCATCAAGTCTTCTTGTGCTACAGATCACCTTGCAAAGGAGACCTGTCATTTTCAGCACTTGCCTCTCTTAATATTTGTGGCAGTTTTGTCTCTGAGGTCTTCAAGTTTCCTTAAAAGTCCCACAGCACACCACCTGATGATTCATTGATGATTCCTGATTTACAATGGTGGTTGCAAAAGCTGCAGTATCATTAACCAAATGTTTAACCTTTTAAATCTATTCCAGTAACAGTAATATGTGGAACTTTTTGTTGATCTCCAAACATTTCATACAACAGGTCATCTGGCATTTGTTCTGCTTCTTTACAGACACTTGCCCAAGGTCACCTAGAAGGATATGTGGCAGAACTGGGAAAAAATGCAGCCCCCTTGAGTTCTCCATCTTCTAGGCATTCCCCAGGAAAGGAAGAAATTAAGAAAAGCTGAGAGATCTTTAATTTCTACCTGAAAAATCAAGCAGAGACATGCAAAAAGAAGCTGTATTTTAATAATGCCAGAGAAGGGTAAAGGCTCTAAATATAAGTGATGCTTCTTGCAGAAGCACAGGGCTCTAAGGCCTGTTACTATGCAGCCATTGAAAATATTTCAGGTTTATGAGCTAGAGCCGAGACTACTTGCTGTTCAGAATAACATTTATTTTTCAGCTAAAATATTTTGCAGCCACATAGGTAAAAATCTATGCAGAAACTTTCTCTCTTAATACTTTGATGAAACGTAAAGGATATTAGAGATACTTTATGTCTTCCGTTAGATGCAGTCCAGAATGGCAATAGGTCCCTTAAGCATATAACATTAATGCAAATTGTACAGTCCTTTCTCTAAATGCATCCTGTGGACTATAGCCAGATAACTGAAAACTTGTCGTATTAGTTAGCATAGAGTTCCAGTCAAAGGGTTTGCCGCACAAATGCTCCCTTTCTTCCTCATAATAATTATGTCCCCCAGTCATGAATATGTTGTTATCTCTAGTGTATTGTTAATCATTAGGAACAAAGTTCCTGAGTTGAGCAAATGTGGTGAGACTGAGGGGTGAAGTAGCCCATAAATAAGAAAAGAGGACTCTGGACCATCTGTTGTTAAAAGGGAGGACAGATAAATTGAGGTTTATGCAGGATAATTTTAAGCCCCATCTTGAAATTGTGCTTGATGCTTCATATTGTTAAGAAAAGACTCATCCTCCTGCATGCTGTTAACATCCTTAATTCATTTTGGGGATTATACTGTTTCAGAATTGCTAAGCAACTCACAGTCAGCAGATGATGGAAATTACATCTGTCCATGCTCAAAACAGTCATGTCCTCAACACAGTGAAGTCACTGCTCCATTTTCTGAACCATTATAAAATACCTGAACTGTAATTAGGACTTGGGCTTGAGGAGCTCTCTAATGACTGGAAAAAGATAGATTTCATAATTTTTCATGTAATGCTGGGAATCATTTTACCACTCATTACACACATACTGGTGTATGTCAGTCTGTCTCCACTGACACACAAGAAATCTTGGTATACATAAATGCATGAATACTAAAACGCTCTAGTCCATTCCTGATTTTCTTCCCAAGTATTTGGGTTACTTACACTACATTTTATTGATTGATGGATTTTTTTTCATCACTTCAAAACAATGAAGTTAATACTTCCCTTTCTCCATTTGTGATTTTTGGAGCAAGAGTGTCCTCTGGTCACTTTCCTGTACCATCTACTGTATAACCTGGGGACATATTACAAAAACTACAGACACACAGAATTTCAAAATACCTCAGGGATGCTCTCCTTACACTCAATATAGTCCTTTGTATTGCTCAGCTACTTCCTCCAACAGGGCAGCCAGAATAGCACAGGTTAGAAATGGCAGCACCAAATTGTGCAATAAAGACGTTCCCTTTTGTTAAAGGAAACCATTGTCAGTCTCTGAAGATTTCAAATCCACTCTGAGCCATTAGAAGGACGACACAGAGCCTTGTTAGAAAGAGAGATGAATTCCTATATTGACTTACTGGCACAATGCATTAATGTGCAAGTTGCTTTATATGATGAAAACCAAGAAAGATTTCTGCTCCAATTTCATTTCCTACTAAACAAGTGGTAATATTTGCAGGAGAATTTCTACCAAAAGTTAGTGTTTCTGAAATAAGACCCTTATGAATGATAGTCAGTTAATTTAAAGTATATAGGAATATATAAACTTTGCACATATGCATGCATGTATGTGCGTGTAGGTACTCTGTGATTAACAGAGTTGAAAATTGCCAAGCAAATTCTATTCACTAAACTAGAATTGACCAAATGCATGCAACATTTTTGAGTGCCAAGGAAGACTAATTACAATACTCAGCTGATTTCCAACAAATGAATGATCTTAACTGTTTGTTTTTCAGCTGCCAGATGGAGTGAAGTAGAATAGTCTGCGCCATGCATCTAGGCACAAAAAAAAATCTCTGAAAATTCAGATTTATGTTTGATTGTTTCTGACAAGAACATTTTGTACTTCCAAACCATGTACGTTTGTAATTCCAACTTTCAACTACAAAAACAATTGTTCATTTACCCAGCAGTCTCCTAAGGTAAAGCTGCATTATTTCCATTTTCCTAAAGGACACACCGGACCAGAGATTTTAACTGATTGAATTCTAGGCCACACTATCTTATATTTAACTGGTGATATCCAAGAGTCTCTGAGCTTCGCCTTAACTCCACAAATAGCCCTGTTAATTTTCCCCGGTAGGAGGGAGGGCCATATAGTGTGGGTAAGGTACTGATGGCTCCGTGGGGGATTTGAGAACTGCTCATGGTTTGGGGAGGGCTGGCAGTGCTACCTACCGCCCTTTGATCAGAAAATGGCAGGACCCAAAAGACTTTATAAAAGGCTGGTTTGAAATTAGTGTTCTTAAGTTTGGAAGGAAGCGTGGGGTTTCAATGGGCGCAGCTGGCAGTGCTGCTGAAGTGCCTTTTACGTCTGGCTGGCACCAGGGAGCCGGATCATGATCCCCCAACGCAGCTGGATGCCAGTTCTCCTTGCGCGTAGGCGATGGCACCACATGGGGACTAAAGTGCGAATGAAGTCACTGCAGTCTGACCCTTTTGCTTGTATAATTAGGGCGATCAGAGGGGAACAATATATTTGAAGTTGCAACTGCTGCTCCAGCCACATCTCGCTGATAGTTTGACACATCCATGAAAACAGCATGTGTCGTGACATTTGAAGACTAATAAGCAATCCCAGGAAGCTCGTCAAAACAAGCTGTGTACATCTGTGTGTCCGTGTGTGTATCCACTTTTAATTTGCATTTAAATAATTCTGCTTGTTATTTACTGATGTTTCCAATCCCTTTCCCCTCCCTCCACCTACCAGCAGGAGTTTGTTATGTAAAAGAAGTCACAAAATCCAGTTTTCACTGCTGGAGGCTGAGATGTATACAAAATTTTTCTATTTATTTCCTTATCGCTAGATAAGGACATCTGTAGAATTTATACAACCCACAGACATGAAGGATTTAATCCACCAAGTGTTTTACTGTGGTCGAGAAGTATAAGTCCAATGAGAATGAATGAAAAAATAAATGAATAATAAATATTCTGATATATGTAAGAAGCAGAGAGTTTTCAAATTTCTTTGCATAACAAGACCAAATATTTCTGAGCAATTCAAACAGCAAAATAAAACACATGATGTTAAGGATCTCTTAATGGATGTGGGCTCTCTAAGTTTTGAGTGTTTCAAGCATGGATTTAAGGGCAAATGTTAGTTGGCTTTATACATAAGTGAAGAGAAAAGATGAAAGACCTGTCAAAAGTGTTATTGTATTTATTTTATTTTTTTCTATGACATCCAATGTTAATATTTTAGCTCCACATGATTGATGTCATTTCTCCTTGTGAAATGTGAAGTTTCTTTCCATCGAGTGTGGATCAGTGTATATACACTTACTAAATACAGACTACCTTAAAAACTAGCTCCAAACCATGGCAAACCAAAGAAATTTCTGAGGATTTCCTTCTCCCTTCACTTGTGAATAAACGGTTTATAATGTCTGCCTTCAACAATTTTTCTACCTATGAACTCTGAGCATCCTATACCTAAAGTTTTTCTTTTGTTTCTCCCTGCCCCCATCCCGTGTGTTAAAACCGCAAAATAGTTGATGTTAAGCTTGACTGAAATTTGTTTCCTTGTGCCATCTGGTGGGTATTTTTTGTAAATGCGCAATAGCTTGTGTTAGAAGTATTTCATCCACGGTTGAGTTGGCAGGGCTGTTGTATTTTTTTTTTTTTTTGCAAGATAACAATGCCTCTGAAAGAACTTTAGCTAATGTAAACATTTACGTGTGCCTCACTTTAAAAGCATGCTACATTTTTATTTCCTACAAGAATAGAGAAGCACAAAAGTTAATTTTTCTCCTTGAAAAAACAATTCTAAAGCAGAGTGGAAAGTTGTTCCATCATTTGCAGACAATTCTGTATTTTGAGAGCTGTTACATCTACTTCACAGGCTTCTTTTGTAATATTACTCCAGTGAAACAGCCTTATAATAAATCAAAAATAGCTGATGATTTCAGGAAAACTTTGCAAATTCATCAAAATGTTGAAGTTGCTCCTTTGGTAAAAGCAAATCTCATTTGTTTTTTCTTAGTTGTTTCAGAAACTTTTACGTAGTAAAATTTCAGATAAGTAGGTAAATTAATACTTCATTATAAATTACATGAAGTGTATCTCATGGAAATATTTTATTTAAAGTCACTAATACTTAAATGGAAACTGTTATTCTTTGGCCACTGTTATTTTTTGGTTTTGTTTACTGCCATATTTATGTTTATAGATGGGTTATATGACTTGCTCCACTTCAGCTAAGCGCATACTTGTTCATCTGTAGTGCTCTCTGCAAAACTACCATTCCATTATTTTTATTGATGGAAATTATTTTTATTGGTCATAAACCCCATGAAACTTATTTTCTATTAAAAAAAGGGAAGGTGTCAAAATTACTTGCTTACACCGTAAGAAAAAAATCCCTCAAGATTTTAATTTTTCCTGGGGAATTTTCCCCTTGTTGGTCGTTTGGATGAGAGTCCCAAATAGTGTTGATAGAGAATTTCAAATTTATCCTATAAATAAAATAATAAAAAAACCATTTATATTATGGTATTTCCAATTCTAAAGTTAAAGAGAGATGAGAGAACTTAGAATACAGTTCTCATTGAACTTACTTATTTTCCAATAAAATATATTATTTTCAACTAAAGTTAGGTGAAAACATCTCTGTTCAGAATACTAACTGGCTGTGTTTCAAACCCTGGTTTCTTTCTATATGTCATGAGTGTATTGTGAGAAAAATTTCCATTTAGTTAGGATGTAACTTTGGCTTTCAAAGCTTAGATAACTGTTACACTGAAAGTCTCTCATTTCTGTTCATTCATGTCTGCTTAACAATTAACCAAGAATTACTTTACCAACTGTGTCTAATTTAGCTTTTTTGCTTATTTTCTAGGATTAAATTAAAAACAGATGGCCCCTGAGTGGTAAAATGATCATAAATTAGTCTTATATATTGAAATTAACATGGCAAAATATTAAAATGAAACTGAATACATTTTTTGCTGTGCCTTGCTTTTTATAAAAGTTAGCATGATGGTGCGTGTAATTGAGCAATCTTTTGCTACAGATCTGGAGCCCTAAAACTCCATCTGTCCAGAAAGTCACCTCCTGCAACGTGGGGTACTTTTCCACAGAATTACACAGAAAGATTTTCTCTTCTTAATTGCATACTCCATTAAATAAGACAGGGTGAATATTAAGATTTAGAGATCTGCTCAAGCTCACAATGCATTTTAGGGGCCCTATGAATTCAGTGAGATTTAGGCACTCTCTTTCCTTCTGTGCTCTATATGCACTCGTGCTTTCATCTCCCTCAGCTTCATATATATTCAGGAAAGAGGTTCTTATCTCAGCATGCAAGAAAAATCAGACTGCGAGAATTTAATTTAAGGAAAAGCTGGTTTAATTCTCTTTTTTTTTTTCCTAGAAAGTCTCTTTGAGGAGAAGGTTCCCCTCTTGGATTGTCTTCCGAAGATCTTGGCATAAGATAGCAAGATCTCCTTATTCTGCAGGTACTTCTTATGAACAAGAGTTGAGACTTGCACAGAGAGGAACAGTTGCTTTTATGAGCACGCGTGACTTCTGTAAATATGGAGACATGGATATAACATAGACAGAAAACCTGCTCGTTTAAACCACATTAAAGGCATAATGTAGCCTAAGTGAGGCACATTAATTAATTGATTAATTAATTTATAAGATGGATAGGAAAGAGGGCTTAAAGGACTAGGTCAGCAGTATGAAACTTCCGTCACCTTTTTGTAACAGGTAGGCAGCCCATTGATTTTTTTTTCTGAGGAACATTAAGAACCTTCAAGTGTTTCTGTTTTAGCTCTTCTATTTGGAAGGGTTGAGAAGTATCTTTCATCTTCTCCATCTCATCTGTCCTGCTTCTCCTCCCCTGATACAGTAAAGACTAAAACATGCTTCAAGAAAGCTGTTCCTGCAAGCTCAAAGCAAAGTATGCACACAAATGAAGACAGTGCAATTGGAGTTGATTTATTGCTGTCCTCAAGGCAAAGGACTCCTGCTGACTGTGGGGATAATAAAATAACATTAAGCCCCTGGAATCATGTCAGAATTAACCCTCTGACCTCAAGTTCTGTTTAACCTCCTGCCCGGCCCACACAATAAAAATGTTTTCCTAAAAATAAATTAATCTCTTTATGCATGAAAATCAAATGGGATTGTTAAGTGTTACACTAGTACATCCACTGTGTGGCAAGAGAAAGCGTATACACAGCACTCTTTTGAGGTGCTAGTGCATGTTTAGCCTTGATTATCCCAGAATTCAATCTACACATACTGTTCCTGCTCCCATGTGACTGAGCTCTGAGCCAACTTGCCCAGCTGTATTTCTGTTTGATCCCACTCACCTGGCTCCTTCACCACAGCTGGAGTGGCACAACTTGCCTGGGCTCAGCTTTGCAGGAGGATGATTTCTTCCTCCCCTTCCTCTGCCCAGCAAAATGTTGGAGAAAGTGGTGCAGAGCATGCTTGCTGCTTGTGTAGGGTCATGGGAGAATGAGTGAGGAAAGAGGCTGAGGGAAGGTTTCCATGCCTTAAGCTGGGGGGCATGGGAGGAGAGGGCATCAATGCCTCACTCACTAGGCTGCAGCCTCCCCCAACATCCTACAGGGAAGAGCCTTGTCTGTCTACTAAAATGAGGCAGTCTTGGGAGTAGGAAGATTGCAATGGAGAGAGTAAGGAAAGGTTCACAGATACCTCAACAACTTCTCATCTGATAGTGTCACCTTGTTCAGTCATGTTGAGCAACCTGGCCTAGTGGGAGGTGTCCCTGCCCATAGCAGAGGGGTTGGAACAAGATGATCTTTAAAGTCCCTTCCAACCCAAACCATTCCATGATTCTATGATTCTGGGTCATGACTCTTCTTTAGTATCAACACTATGCACATATAGCCTATAGGATGGTGAGATGTATACAGCAAACAAGAGCACCTGAACATGAGTAAAACCAATGCATTTGGTCGTGCAAATGGTAAGTAGAGGCAATTTGTTTTCATTTATATTCCCAGATTTTCTAGATTTCAGAAAAAAAAGTGAAAGAGTAAAACTACCTTTATGCCACATCATAGTTTCCACCATCCAGAGTAGTTGCCTTCTGTTGTTACTGATTTCTGCATTTACCTTTTCTACCACTGCAAATCCAGGATCTTTGGTAATTGAAGAAAATTCAAAAGACCATTTGTGCTGGCACATATCAACACACAGGGGCCTCACTGACACATGTGTTAGCTTCTCTATTCTGTCTTTAGACATCTTGGCCCCTATTTCCTTTACATCTGGCTTTACATAATCTGAAACCAGAGGGCCCAGCACTAACATAAGCACATCACAGCCTGCTCTGGCAGCTTTGCTCAGCACGTCCCGTACACCAGACCAGAGGAAAGGGAAGCTGACCCTGGCCCTCTGAAACCAGGGTCCCAACTCTACCAAGAGGAAGCTTGAATTTACAGAGAAAAGAAAGCATACTATAAACTGCGAAGCCTACAAAAACTCTACAAATACTGTTTTCTCTCCAAAATCAGCAGTCAATAAATGTGCCTGTCCTGGAAATAATATTTTTAAAGCAGAGCATGGATTCTGAGCACACTTTGTATTCCTGTAATACATCTGAACTATCTTTCATATTTAACAAAACAGGATGCAGCACTGCATATACCATTATCATGCAATTCTATAATGACAGTAAAAGCTTACTATAGAAAATTTAGGTTTTTGACATCTTTTAGTAATTGTAAACATCTGGTGTACTTGAACTATACCCTGTTGGGCCTGAAGGGATCTTTATGATTAACTGCAGTGATGATGAGGAAGTAACTTCCTCAAGCAGGAAGTAACGAGGTGGAAGGAAAGAGCTGAGATCCATAGCAGGGCACTCTCGGGACCAAAGGACCCCCTGGCACTGGATGGCAGGAGTGCCTGCATCTCAGAAAGTCACCTTCCCAGGAAAGACACAAGAGATTCCGTGAGGAGGAGTGCAGCCACACATGTCCCTGTTTTGTGGCTACGTCTGGATGGATTGTCATATTTTTCAGATGCTTCGCCTGGAAGCTCTTGTCCTTGGCCATGCTGGTCAAAGGGAACAAGAAGAATGCAGACTCTGATCCCTCAGCTCCATGGAATCTCTGACTACACATTGTTCACAAGGTACTTTTGCTTGTCCATGCACCTCAGGTAATTTAGGAAGGTAAATCCTCTACAGGATGCAGCTCCCAAACCTCTTCAAAGCAGATATCTCCAGGAGAGAGAAACCAGGCCACAGGTCTTCTACATGACTGAAGAACTGTGCCATGGGCTGTCAGCATCCTTCTGAACAACTTCATCACCACAGCAGGAGTGGTGATGCCTCCCCCCAATGCTGCCCTGCCTGCCTACACAAACACAGCTTGTCCTTTGGCATTTCTCAGCTACCTGCAGAAGAAAAGTGACAGATTTGAACTGCATCTGTGAGAGGTGAACCCAAACCTAAAGCCTTAGCCTATTGGTATGGAAAGACAGTCCTCGCTGCTGCAGCATATGAGAGAAATCCCGCTCAGTTCTCTCAGGAAAAGGGGTATATGACTTCGATTGGGGTTGGGCTCAGGTCTGTAGCATTAGCTCTGGCTCAGGTGCCCATGGTCTAGAGAAACAGAATTTCAAACAAACCCCTGAACTTGGTGCTTAGCTCTTCCTTCCTCCCTTCTCAGCATGCAGTTTCAGCTTTACAGCATAAAGAGTCTGGCTTCTAAGGACATTCATGTATTTTATGTAATGTGTATGCTCTTTTTTATACATGTATATATATATATGTACTTTATATGCATACACACAATTCAGCACCCAGTTTCCACCCCCTCAGCTTCTCACTAAAAAAATAAACCCAAATAAAACCAGCCTCTCTCCCATCCTGCTGGGCACTTCCTGATTTCCACTTGTAAATCTGGCAGCAAAACAGATGGTGGAGAAATTGCAACCCCACAAGTATCCTGAAAAGAGGACATTAGTGTATTTGACAAGATAACACAAAAACCACCGACCCAGCTCTCCATGGACTATCAGCTGACAGGAACACTGATGGAAGTCTCAAGCAGTAAGAATGCTTTAAGTGGAATTTGTATCCTATAAGACACAGAGAACTCATCTGGAAGACAAGAGGACACTGGGACATAGGTACTGCTATTTTCTCTGCTAACAGAACATCTTGTTGAGGGTGCTCTGCAGAGGAGCATGGTAAACCTTGCTTGCTCTACTGGAAGCTCTTTGGCTTATCTGGGACTTGGATCACATGCCAGAGCTCAACTTGACCCTGATTAGTAGATCTTGCACTGGAGAACTTATGGCCAAGAGACTATTGATGGACCTAGATGTGAAGACATAATTGTGTTCACTCTTCAGCAGGAAAAAAGAATTAGTGTTGTCTTTATCTACAACATAAATGACATGGAACAACTCAGAAGAATTGAATGTTTGAAAGCCTGAATCATGTAAGGACAGCCTTAATGAAAAGTTGGTGTATCAATATTTTACACTTGAAATGTGTGAACAGTAAATGACTCTTAATTCGTGAATCTTCATAAATATTACATTATTCTAAATGCATTCATCATTAAATGCGACCATCATTTCTACACTGCTTAAAGGCGAAGTGCTTCTTAAGATCCTCTTCATTTGCCAAAATTAGACTCTTAATTTGTTCTGACTTCTGTGACTCACACATCCATCCTTCTCCTGCAGTTGTGACCAAAAGAATCCTTTTCAAACCTCACAAATTAACACAACACAGAGAGCAATCATTTCAGAATAATGAATTTTGCAAGTTAGAATCATAGAATCATAGAATCATTTGAGTTGGAAAGGGACCTTAAAGATCATCGAGTTCCAACCCCCCTGCCATGGGCAGGGACATTTCCCACTACACCAGGTTGCTCAAAGCCCCATTCAGCCTGGCCTTGAACACCTCCAGGGATGGGGCATCCACGACCTCCATTCCAGTGTCTCACCACCCTCACTGTAAAGAACTTCTTCCTAATATCTAATCTAAATCTCCCCTCCTCCAATTTAAAACCATTGCCCCTTGTCCTGTTGCTACACTTCCTCATAAACAGTCCCTCTCTGGTTCTCCTGTAGGCTCCCTTCAGATATTGATAGGCTGCTATAAGGTCTCCCCGGAGTCTTCTCTTCTCCAGGCTGAACAACCCCAGCTCTCTCAGCCTGTCTTCATAGGAGAGGTGCTCCATCCCTTTGATAATCTTCGTGGCCCTCCTCTGGACCCGTTCCAACAGGTCCGTGTCCTTCCTGTGCTGAGGGCTCCATAACTGGACACAATACTCGAGGTTCCAGACAAACTGGGCACAGAACTCCAAAGGTTCATCCTTTGATGAACAATCAGAAAAAGAAGCTAGTATGACACATTGTTGTGTACAAATATGCAGACAAGGGTGCTTTTTCATTTTCATTTTTCCTGGTTAAACTGTAAGTTTAATTAGCATATTTAGTATTTTTTGTAATTTGCCAGAAAATCTAATACATATTTTCTTCACAGTCATTCATGGGAAAACTCAATAAAAAGCAGGGATAGAGTTGTATTTTTTCCACAAATTATGGACAAAAGCCTTTTACCTGCTGTTTTGAAATAAAATGTTTTTGACTGCAAAGCACAAGGCCTAAGTGCTTTTCTATGTGAAAATAAGAGTTATTTTGGGAAATAGAAATTTCAGACCTTGATCCAAGATGTCTCAATTTGTTGAAAAAGCTTGAGTAAGTTTCCTTTGACCTCTTGCTATCAGAAAATTTATGAAAGAGTGATTACGTCAGAGGTGGTTCAACTCATATTAGGTCTATGGAAAGAAATAGGCTTTTCTGGGACATAATCACAGATACAATTAATAACTTTCTGTTTCTTTCTGTTGACTCTAAAGGTTGGTCAGGGTGAACATGATAGGCTCTGGCTTATATATATACATTAGAGGCAGCAAAAAAAAAATAAATTTAAAATTCTGGATCCAGCTCTTTCCCAGCTCCTGCCTGCCTCTGGATCACATTGTCTGAGTGGTCTGTATGATCTGAATGCAAGAAAACACTTTTTTACTGTGAGAGTGGTGAAACACTAGCACAGGTTTTCCAGAGAAGTTGTGGAGTTTCGACCCTTGGAGATAACCAAAATCTGACTCGACTCTGTCCTGGGCAACCTGCTTTAGCTGACCTTGCTTGAGCAGAGGGGGCAGACTAGGTGACCTCAAGAGGTTCCTTCCAACTTCAACTGTTTTGTGGTTCTGGGAACCTCTTCCAAGAGTACGCTTATGGAAAAGAGATTTTGGATGCAGCAAGTTAGAAGTGCTCCATGACGCATTAATGCCAGTGATGGGTGCCTGGGAAGGACCATGTATGCTTAAGAAGCTTTCATGCTGGGGAACTGGGTAGTGAGTACTGCTGTGCCACAGAGGGAGGCTGAGTTAAATGAGAATCACAGAATCATAGAATAGTTTGGGTTGGAAGGGACCTCAAAAGGTCATCTAGTCCAATCTGCCTGCAATGAGCAGGCACAATTTCAACCAGATCAAGTGGCCCAGAGCCCTGTCCAACCTGACCTTGAATGCTTCCAGTGACTTTCACTACCACCTGCCCATCTCTGGGCAACCTGTTCCAGTGCTTCAGCTCCCTCAATGGAAAAAATTTCTTCCTTATATGTAGTCTAATCTATCCTTTTAGTTTAAAACCATTACCCCTAGTCCCATTACAACAGGCCCTGCTAAAGTTTGTCCCCATCTTCCTTATCTGTCCCCTTTGAGTTCTGAAAGGTCACAATAAGGTGTCCGCCGAGACTTCTCTTTTCAAGGCTGAACAACCCCAACTGTCTCAGCCTGTCCTCATAGGAGAGTGTTCCATCCCTCACATAATTTTTTGTGGGCCTCCTCTGAACCTTCTCCAATGGGTCCATGTCTGTCCTGTGCTGAGGACTCCAGAGCTGGATACAGTACTCCAGGTGGGGTCTCACCAGAGTGGAGTAGAGAAGAAGAGAGCGGTGTTCTGTCTGCAGCATGAATGGGGCAAGCATGAGGCATACCATGTGGTGTGCAGATTTGGGAAGGGAAAGGTTGTACTGTGTGGCTTGTGCTTGTTACTCATGGAACAGCATTGAGCTGTGAGCACTCCACAATAAGAGGGGTATAGGAGTGCAGCTGGCAACAGGCTTTCATGTGGATCTGGAAGTCTTTTGGGACCATCAGCAAAGAAAATTGTCCCTGCCTATGACCCCCTGGGAGAATATAGAATCTGTGGTATTACACCTTGAGTGAGAGCTTGACCTCTGAACTCAGATTATGTATTTAAGTTTAATTGTATAATGACATCTTTGTATGATTGAAGGGGAAGGGGAGAAGTATGGCCTCCTAAAAATAAGCATGCTCCAGATGGAGAGAAGGACAGGTCAGGAGCTGCAGCTGGCCTAGCATCTGTCACTGCACCTGGCCTAGTACCTGTCACTGCACCTGGGGCTCTCTCCAAGATCCTGTTGTCATCATTTTCTCCTCTTTGAAAATCCGTTGAAGAGGAGCCCACAGGATGAGGCCATCCCAGGAAGGAGATATGGGTCTGTGCATGACATGCGTGACATGCATGAATGGACCAGCAGCTGCATTCATGAGATTTAGGCAAGGACTGAATCAAGAGGGTTTGATGATGTAGCCTGAACAGCAAAGCCAGTCCAGCTGGCTTCACAGGGGTCTTTATCCAATGAGTGGTGGGACAAGCTGGGTCACAGGAGTGGGACCAGAACTGCTATATTACTTTTTCTTTTCAAATCTGGACCTACATATAAAAGAATTGATCTTACCATGCTTGCTCATCCTTTCTTCTTTCATCTATTATACTGCAAACTTCTGGAGGTAGAGGAGGGATATTTTGCTGCTTCCAAACACCAATGCATTGAGTACAAATGAATCAGATGAGATTTGTGTAAGATGCCTTATAAATAGAAATGAGTAGAGTCTGAAATAGCTCATCTGACAAAGAACACATAGATACCATCAAAATACTCATGGATGAATGAATAATACAATTTGTTTGATGTCTTAAAAATGGTGTGTTGGGTGTTTGCTCTCTAGTGCTTGCAAAAAGCCATCCTGTGGGGCCATTGATGGAAAAAAGAGACCAAGAAAGTGGAAGTAAGCTTGTATACAAGAAAGCCTCTCTAACTTCTGAACAAGGCATTCAATACTTACACATAAATACTACACTGCTCAAGACTTTCCCCCATATTGAGAGAGAAACGTTGCCAAGTTGCTGTCTGGTGTTAAATGGGTTGTACACAATAGATGTAAGAAGCAAGTAATTCAATGGAGCACTTGTGGGTTACACGGAAGTTTGCTTTCAATGACATCTTCCGTAATAAAAATGCAAATATAAAGCTAATTCAGTTACATGAGCACTCAATAAACCTCAGTAAGAGCAAAACAAAAGTGTTGGATTGTTCTTCTAGTACATTATAGTTGCATCTGATTCCCTCACTAACGTTCTTTTAGGAGTCACTTGCTTCTATCATTTGAAAAGGTCGCAATTCACATGCTAAATGGTTTTGTACTGTTCCAAGTCTAGTTTCAAACCAGATGAATAGCTTAGTGACCTCTGGGAGCTGTTGTCTTTATAACACGTGACTTGTTAGAACATTTTCTAAGTGAGGTACAATTAAATAAATAGCAAAGTCAGCAACCCCTTGTGAGAGAGCAGTTCATCTCACCTAACTTTAGCCACCTAAGTTAGTCAACAGAGCTCTCTGTGTAGTTGATGGAGCTCTCTTGGATAGTTCCTGAAGGTGATTCATCTCATCCTGAAATAAGCAACAAAGAGAGGGGAGATGAATTGTCCTTTGGAGGTACTCCTCTCTTTCCATCAGCTAAAGAGAGAGCTGACATAACTGCCTTAGGGTATCTTGGATGATTAGCTTTAAGATCTCTAGTCACTTTTAGCTGTCCATCTGATCAATTGGGGTATTATGATTTGTATACATAACAGCTTTTAGAGATCCTGTTTCTCTACCTTATTTTATAAGTAACAAATGTTCTAATTGATGTGCAGGCCATATATGCATATATATATTTAAAAATGTTTATATTTATATGTATATTTACAGGGTAGGCTGAGGTACAGTGCTTTATGCTGCTTTGGGTATTCTGCTGTTCTTTGCTTTCATTTTTTGAGACTGGGTAATGATGTCCTTCCATCAGTTTTAATTATATCAGTTGTCAGTTACCCTTCTGTTAACCTGAAGATCATTCTGCTCTCAACTTTCACATATTTACAGGGTGAGTGAATAGAATTAACATTTCCACGGTTCCTAATTCCTGAAGAGCACCTTGGTATTTCAGCTGAGCTGAAAAGCATGCCACTAGGCTGAATATCAGGGACAGGAAGAGAGGACTGAATTGTTTGATCAGAAGGATAGACAATTCACAGTGATTTGCCTTAAATCTTATTTGTCTAGTTCATAATGTTAGTGTGTGTCCAGAAAAACCATAGTGGTAATGGTCATGACCAATAATTGAACAAGTTTGATCTTACTACCCCACAGCAAACTAAAATAAGGACTTGTTACATCAGATGTGAGCTACGTATCAATTTTGTTAATGACACAGCATCACTTTCTCCATTGTCAGCACTTCATCTATTTCCTACTGACTTTGTCTGCCAACGCTGCCACCACTACGGATTCATAATCTCTTATTTATGAACAGATATTTATAGTCAAAAAAGAAACAAAAAAAATGGCCTCCAGCTTCCCTATTTTATGGGTTTTGTTTGTTTGTCTTTTTTTAATGCATTGCTGTAAGTGTCTAGTTGTAGGTGTCGAGCTGTGTAAAACATGCAGCAGGAGCTCTGAACTACAAGAAAAGCCAGGAAAAATAAATGGTAGTGACCACATTCAGTAAGAGTAACTAATGTCAGTGCCTGGCAGAAAGATTTAAATAGTAAAAATAATTGCTGTTTCAAGTGGAAACATTCATCCTTCAAAAAAGAATACATCAAATAACCAGACTGGACTGAAAATTAGAATTTTTAAATTAATTGCACTAAACAGATTTCATTAAAATTACTCTGTACAGCCATAGAAAATTTCTAAATAATGTATATAGACAATAAGAAAAATTTGGGGAAACAATGATGAATTTACTTATGGAGTAATTTTTCAAGTCCTGATCATGTTGGGTCTAGCAGCATGACAGTGATGACTTCCATGACATGATACTTTGTCAAATTCAGCATGAACCATTTCTTGGCAGTTGACTTCTCAGTCACAAAATAGTTCTTCTGAAGTTACTCTAGAAAGCTGGTATTTTGCTGCATAAGCCTCTTCCTCTGTCATTAATATCTGTTATACATACATTGAGCTCCTCTGGGAAAAATATGTTGGTCGTGGGAATTTTGACAGAATATGGTTGACTTCACCACAGTCCTTGTGTTTGTTTATGAGTGACAGAAGTTATATATACAAACCTGAATGTTTTCCACAACAGATAAAGATGAAATAAGTATGCCAAATTAATACAATTTATTATGGCAATTTTGCCTTGTCTTCAATTAATGGCAGGGGTTAATCTCAGTTTGGTGCTGGGAGGGTAGTAGATCATACACCTAAAATTTTGTTTACTCATTTTTTTATTTACTAATTTTGTAAAGTGAACTATTGGGTCAATTAAATACACTCTTAGGAAACCTCAATTTTTCCCCATCAACCCCATCCATGATAAACATCATCCTCAGAACTTAATCTTGTGCCCTTAGGAACATAGCTCTAAGAATCTCCATTTATCTTTATGATTACACCTGAGTTTATTTTATATTTTATCAGGAAGGCACATCTAAATGTTAGCACCTGGGGATTTTACTTTGCACCCATTCTTTAGTAAGTAGTTTTTATTGTGAATCACAGATGAAATTGTGGTACTTTTTATTCTTTGCAACAATGTGATTGCAATAAAGCCAGGTTACAAAGTAATGTGATTTCTTTCTAAGATGTGTAAAGACAGTATTTTTTCCCTAGAATACCAGAAATTCTGTCCAATATGCAATATTTTAGAGATTGTTTAAGACTGTAAGACCTTTTTCTTCTCCTTCCTGTTAACACAACAGACAGTTTTATACAGACATGCACCACGTGCATCCCTGCACACAGATTTCTAAATATATTAATTTGAAAAGAGATTCATTCTATAAGCATGACAAACACTTTACTGAACTTTAAGCCACAGCCAAGTGGCTTTATTTTGGTTATGACTCATTTCCCAGCTTCTCCCAGAGATGGATTGAGGAGCTGGTAGTTCAGTGGTTCAGCAAAAATTGAGCATTTTGTGAAGGTAGCAGAAAGCCACACTAGTTCTGAGATGACACTGTCTTGGCGGCAGACAGACAGACAGACTTTTATGTTTGTCTGCTGAGCTCTGGGTCCTCTTTATCCTTTCATACCTAAGATGAAAAAAATCCTTTTGCAAAGCTCATGAATAAATATTTTACAACAAAATAAGAGGAATTACTACAACAATTTCCTGAGTATAACTATTATTTGTTGCACCCATTATTAGTATCTGGCAAATGATAGATATATGTCTAAAGGATCTAAAGGATTCAAATGGCCTTATAATAACTGATTACTAATATATGAGAAGTCAAGTTAAACAGAAAATATTTCTATTAATTGAGGAACTATGTGATTTTTCTTAACAATGTTGAAGCAACTTCTTCACTTCTTAGACTGAAGAAAACAGAATTAGTGCTCTGAAGATTTTTAAAGAAATAACACGTATTATAGTTACATTTATTACGCATATGATTTAAATTACTGTAATAATTCTTTTACGAACCAACAAAATTTGGTTAATTTGTAATTAAACTTCTATTAAAATCTGATGTGATTAGTGAGATACACTATAAAATTAAATACATGTAAAAAATGTTGAGAGTTTAAAAAAACCCTCATTTTCTGTGATTATGACCATGGAATTGATACATATTTTATCATATCACGTACTGTTAGCTGTAGATTTTCTTAAGATCATCCTAACTGGTACTAAACAGGTAAAAAGGTGTTCAACATCCTGAAAGGTCCATAAATGAATGGAATCTGGTCGTTTTTCCAGAGCAGAAGGCTGCTAGAGTCCAAAGGAACTCAGTTTTGCCATGTTGTGCTTACAGGGAGTTACTTCATAAATTTTATCTATCTTCTTTTGATCAAGACATTTTAGTAGCCATTTTATTGATCTACTTCACTATTCCCAAACCTGATTTTAAAGCATCTTTTTTTTTTTTTTTTTGTCAATTTCACGGTGAAATAATGACAGTGCAAGGGGAAAGACAAGCATTTTTGCAAAAACAACAAAATCTGTGGCTTGTCTACAAATGTGGACACTTTTTCTATATTCTTATACTTGTTCCAGCAATCACAGGGCTTTTTGTCAGGGTCTTTCTTGGGGTTTTTTGTTCATTTTTTTCCTGACACATTGTTGCCTCATTTTAAGGCAAAGATGATGTATTGAAGTATCGTTTTTTTTTCTTCTCAGCATCCAGAAAAGACCCGTTTTGGTCAAAAAATTTGCAACAGAAGAGAAGGAACCTGGCGTTATTGTTTATGTTGCATATAAAACATGCACCAGAAATAACTTGCAGGACATTAAAAGACTCAGGCAGTGTATCATGCATGCACCCATCATCAAAATGAGTAGCAGTGAATAATGTACCATTACCCCTCATTTCCATTAGCAGTGGCACCACCCAGTGTTCAGTAGACTTTGGTGTACTGACTGCAGCCTAGGATCTCCAAAGAAAACATGCAGCAGACAATTTAGGCACACACAGTGCTTTCCAGAAGAAAAAGTTAAATAATTTTAGTAAGGGATTTCAGCAGCATGTCATTACACTAGTAGTTACATGGTTACTAGTAATGTGTTGTAAAACAGAGTATAGACATGAAGCCCTACCAGTAACAGGCAATTTTCGAGACATTACTGTGAGGAGACATGAGGAGATTAAATTCAAACTGGGGCTAAGCAAGAAAGAGAAGCAATGGTCTGAGAAACCAAGGTCTTCAGCAACAGCTTTCTATAATATGTAAATATTGTACCTTGTGAGCTGTGCAATAATATCTTTATCTTTCCTTTCATGACTAATTCAGGCTGCAACTCATCTCATCTAGCTTTACACACTTGAATGTTGGGACCTTTCCCTGTGTAGCATTTGTAAAGAATTGTGAATCTCTGAAGGTTAATTCACCATTTCTGTTGTATATGATAAGGTACATGGATGTGCCTTTCTTCCTTCTCACCAACAGAGGAAATTTCCAACACAACTATCTTAGGTTAGATGACAGATTTGTGGCAAGATGAATATCTCGTCCATGTCTACCTCTTCTCTATGGTTAACAGGCCTCTGCCCTACAGGAGTGTATTGTTTGGCATCTATAAATCAGTCCTGACTCAGTTGTTATCAAGTTTACCAGAAGTGATTATACATTCTACTCAGTTTTTGTTTTATACTTTGCTGAAGGATTTCTTAAGGAATTAGAAAACCCAACTTATATGTCCTCCTCAGCCTACATTTGCTGAAGCTAGAGAGTTTTCCAATTGGAAGGTAACATGGGAACCAGGCAAGGCACTTATTCCCGTTTCTGACCAGGTGCCAATGCATGAGAGAGATGGCATCCATGGGTTAATCACAGAATTGTAGGGGTTGGAAGGGACCTCCAGAGATCACCTAGTCCAAACTCCCTGCCAAAGCAGGTTCACCTAAATCAGGCTGCAAAGGAACGCGTCCAGGCAGATTTTTAATATCTCCAGAGCAGACTCCACCACGTCTCTGGACAGCCTGTTCCAGCACTCTGTTCAGATCAATTCTGAGCCCCTCTGCAGAGGAATGCAGGGGAGAACAGAGTGTCTAATCTGACCCCAGAAGTACATCAGTTTCCTATCCCATCACTTTCTCCAGCAAGTAACAGAAGCAATCCAGGAAAAAAACTCAGTGTAGGACATGGCCTCGTGATCTGAATCTGCAAGATTTTACAAGGTACTTAACCACAGGCCAGCAAGAGACTCCTGAGTTCATGCAGACTTTTACAACATATCTTATTTCTGGCATGTATTACTGGTGAGCTGAAGGATCCCAGGAGTCAGTGCATTAGATATATGTATAGTATACATGCCTTTCCTAACAACTAACCTCTCCCCCATGCAAAGCACTAAGAATACAAGGGACAAGTTCAGCACTGAAAAACCCACTTGCATATCTGGGATTAATCATACCAACATTCCTTCATGGATATCAGCCTAAATACTCACATTTCCATATACTTAAGTAAATCTCATTCCCCCTCTTCCTGCTGTGCCATGTGTATTTAACTAAACTTTCTCATTGAAAGTACCACTATGAAATAATTGATATTCCTATTAGAAGATCTTTACTTCCTTAATTTTCTCCCTGAGGAAATTTATCTAGGCATAAACCTGTTTGCGTTTTCAATGTATCTCTTTTTGATTACAGCAGACTTGGGAATTCTTGGCAAACAACTTTGAAAGGTTATTTGCAATTAGCTTTCATAATGTAGCTAATTCTAACAATGAAGTAAATTCACCTTCCTACCCCTCAAGTGACTTTGAAGAAAAATTCCCGATAAAATTAATAATAACTTCTAAAATGCCTTCTCTAGTCTATTGCTCCCAATGAGACATTAGGCACATCTCCAAACTCTTTTTTTAATTTTATTTTTTTTAATATTCATTTCTCTTCTATGAATAATTTCTGAAGAAGAAACAATGGAACTGTGATTACCAAAAACATGCTGAAAATAAAGTAGTTATGTGAAACTTAATAGGTTCTTCTGGTGTTTACATCACTCTACTGGAGCAAATAATAAGTCCATTAAGATGATGTCTGTAATAAGAGGTAGTGATAATCAATAGAAAAAGAGCTCTAATGTGAAAGGTGATTCTGAGGATTGGGTGTTGAACAGCTGTGTGTATTTCAGCTCTTACATGTAAATGGAAATAGCTACTACTTCCATATCAAATATGTATTTTCATTCACATACAGGCACTGAAATAGCTATAGACACAGACATACATATACATATAGACATAGATGACATATATATGGATATTGATATAGATAACAGATGTGGAAATATCCACATTTTAGTTCTATGTTTTGTTCCTACAGTGATCACATTGCTCACATTCTTAAGTAAAACCCTTGTACCATGTGTCTGGTTGCGCCACCGCAGTGTTATAAAATACTCATATTCTGTTCTTTGTTATGATACTTTAATATGCTTCTATTTGCATTCAAGCAAAACTAATATGAATTATATCCTGATTAGTCAGCTTTTAATTTGCACAGTTATAGCCTCTGTTTTGGCTACAAACTCTAGGTTGTGAACCAAAGCTCATTAAGTAGGAGTGATCAAGAAAGTCACTGCAAAAGGACAAACTAGTTTATTTATGTGCATATGTGCTCCCTAGGAGTACTGAAGTCCAAAAAACACAGACTAATATCGATTCCATGGTTGTTGCCCTGATTCTTTGTTATAGACACTGTGCTTGTGCGGAGACCATATTGTGGAATCTTATATCAGCATTTCTCTGGCCTTTAGGAAACTTTTTCACCACAGCAGGCATAGGCTATGCTAGACATAGATATGAATGTATCCCAGGAGCTTTGACAAATCACGGTCCCTTAGCATGAGCCACAAAGAACAACTACCTCCCTGAAATAGGAAGTCAGGTTTTCCCCCTGCAAAAATGAGGTGCTGACATTTCAAACTCTGTGGTATTTTCCAGCTTTTCATCTGACACAAGATAAGACTGACAAACACTGAACACTTCTTTATACCAGCAGTGAGTGGTTTTGATTGGAGATATGAATCAAATAAGTGGAAAATGCTAGAAAGGTAGTTCATTATCCTGTTCTCCTAGGCACAAGTTTGCTTTGAGTGTTTCTCACTACAGTTCAAGAGTTAAAATAACTGATCTTATTGCCTTGGTGCTTAAAAAAGTGAAAAAGCCACCATCTATTGGAATAAGTCCTGACAGTTTTCAATATCTGTGTGAATAAAAAAAATCTAGTGCAAATAGACAGAGCAGCTAGCAAACCTTTAACTTGAACATATATCATTCTTCCTTCCCTTGTTTTGCCTGACTATTGCCTTGATGTCAGTCAATTCCTTTTAAAATATCTAGATAAATGTTATGGCAACAGTATGCTCAAGCAAATACTGCGTGAAATATTCTGATGTTAAGAATCACCTAATAACATGTTCACATATCAGGTTTTAAAATGTTCAGAGAAAAGAAATATTTTTTTCATGTTCAGTTATTTATCTATGTCTCTTGGTCACTCTGTATGACTTATTTTCAATCAAACAATGATATGTCTAAAGTCAGCAGTTGCAAATAGCTTTAATTTGTTTTTTTTTTCTTCTAGCTCAGCAAAGACCTTTAATGTGCTTTCAGTGCTCATGATATAAAACTTAAAATACAAATATCTATCCACTATATGTGTCTGCCTCTGTGCATTCTAAGGTTATTTCTATATTAGCAAATAGTGCAGTCCAGAGGGAGCCAATTTGTGCAGCACAGCAGTTGGTGCTGACAGCTGATGCCCACGCCAAATGTATTTCAGAGGGTTCCACTGCAGACCACCTTCAATCCAGTGGCACAGCCTGAATGCTTGTTAGCAGCTGGAGCTCATTAGATGAACCCCTGGGATACATTTTCCAGCTTAGCTTCATCCAAAAGGAATCCAGTTAGCATGCTTCAAGACAGTTTTGCAATGTGAATTAAAGCAGGGCATGTGAGGCCCATCATGGGATTACTTTCAAAAGTGCACTCCTGATCCGAACTCAGATGCTGATGTCAAGGCATCTATTGAATTTAGCTGAAGCATTGATCCAGCACCAGCTAATATGGGAAACAAACTTTTGGGGAGGTAATGTGTCATTCTAAGAGAAGGGGAACCAAGTCTTTTATCAAAAAGAGACAAACATTAAAATGAAAAAGCTGCTTTTTTTTTTTTTTCTGAAAAAGAAGCCTGTTTTTCACTTATTTTTATCACTATTGGTAAAAGAACCCTCCAGGTTTTCATTTGTGTTTCAATTCCCTCTGAATCCTGGGTGGTCTGTTAATTTAATCAAGTGACCTTTAGCCTGCTGCTCTGTAAGTCAATATTATCCCTTTGAGTTTTGTAAATCATATGACTTTGACCTACAGTGGATGCCAGCTCCTTTTCTTCCCAGTTCTCCTCAGGGGAAGGACAAATTAGCAGTGGAATTCTTTTTCACAAAGTAATTTTGCCATTCACCATTGTACTTTGTACTCCTTGTACATTTCATTGTACTTTCATTGTACTTTGAGCTCTCCTTGCAAACTGCATTATCTGATTTCTGTTTCAGTTGTCAGCTGTTTGCTTTTTTCTTTTCTTTGCCTCCCTCCTCATTAATCAGACATGCTTCTCTTTCATAATGCTTTTCTGTCACTGTGGTTTCCCAGATGTGACTGCCTGGGTATGACTGCTTTTACCTTACTCAGGCACTGACTTTCCACATTTCATCTCCTTATAAGTGCTAAGAGAAAGGCAATGTTAGACCTGAGCTTACAGAGCCTGGAAGTGCTCTCCATCAATTACCTTCTGTGGTAGCCTATCTCAAGCCCCTGTCTTCACTTCAGACGAGGGTTCCAGATCCTTTCATCTGTAGCACAGGTCTGTGGAATCCAAACCACCTGCTCCTTGGGCTGTCAACATTATTAATAACCTCAAAATCCTCTTTTTGAAAATGCCACTTTATGAACTACTAAGGGTATTTCGTATGTCATATTTGTAACTACATTTGACTTTTAATCTGGTTAGAGGTTAAGTCTTTTCCATTTTACTATGAATAAGAAAAGTAGAAATTGCGTCTGTGCAAACATGACCTTAATGATTTATTAAAATTCAATGTATATCTTCTCTCTGAAAAAACTGAAACCAGGAAGCACTTCACCTCATTCCCATCAGGTTCTCCTTTGTTAAATAGTCATGCAAATTATTAATCTCTTCCTGATCAATTTAACTTCTGAAAGCAGTTCTCAAAACAAGCCAACACGTTTTATAAAGCAACTCCTGTTATCACCCCTTTTCAAGACTAATTTGAATGTTCCTCACTGTTGATAAACACAAATAAAACAACTGTATTTATTTGTTTTGGGAAACTGGAAGATACATTATGGTATTCAGGGTAACTGACAAAAGCATAGGGAAAAAACTTCCACTTGAATTTTATTTAGGTTAATATTAAATTATTTTGTGTTGTTTCAGCTATGTGTGTATATGATAAAGTTTGATTACCTTAGGAAAAAAAAAAAAAACACAAAGAAAATTCTTCCTTCCTAAGTAAACCAAACTCAATCATAGTGGCTTTTTACTTTAGAATATAAAAATGTTTAGAAAAATTTGAATAAAACTGAAAGACACTAAGGAAAGTGATAAATTGGTTAGTGATCACCATGGTTTGTATTCAATTTTGAACAAAGGAATTAAGGTCTTTTATGCTTGGATGATTTATAATTTCTTAACTTGAATGCTTGTCCTCATTTCTGCTTTTTACCCTATGTTATGTAATGTGGTTTACAAAACCAGCACACTTTGTATATTCATTGCAAGTCTTATAAAATGTTTAATTTTTAACATATACGAGATCTGGGTTTTAAAACATATTTCCAGTAGATGCTGTGTTTCCGTAATAATGATACAGTTTGTATAAACATAACTGCAGACTTAATAGGAATTATTCCAAAATTCTAAATCAAATGGAGAAACAAATAAGCATAAAAACTGAGTCTTCCACAGACGTGAATGCAAACGTGTAAGCAGGTCAAAACTGGAGAGGAACAGGATGAGTGTTCAGAATTTAATAGATGTATCAAAGCAGAATGCAGAGAGACAGCCCATGTACTCCATTATTACCACAGTATAGAAATTACAAAAAGACATGCTATCAAACATTTAATGTAATATCTAATATTTGTCCAATGCAAAACTCATTTTAGATATGTAACAGTTGTGAATTATAGGTTATTTACTGTAGAAATGTCAATGTTAAATTCCTCAGCAATGAATAAAAAACAATAAATACTTTCTGAATTTTATTGGGCAGTCTGTCATAGAAAAATTGTTCATAGCTTTTTTTCTTTCCACATCAGCTACCTTTAGCTTCATAAATCTCCAAATGTCACTGCTATGTGTGCTTATTCTGAACTTTTCTTTGGGCTGGAACAAACTGTTACAGTTCAGATTAAGCAATATACAAATCATGTTTTTTCTTTAAGTACAGCATGCAATTTGAATACTTACACTTCCTCAAGCAAACCTGTAAAATGACTATGGATAGTACAGAAGTAGATATCAAACTAGATGTAAGGAAGAACATTTTTACAATGGGGGTGGTGAAACACTGGAACAGATTGTCCAGAGAGGTGGTAGATGCCCCATTTCTGGAAACATTTGAGGTCAGGTTGGATGAGGCTCTGAGCGACCTGGTCTAGTTGAAGATGACCCTGCTGATTTTGGGAGGGGGTCAGACTAGATGATCTTTAAAGGTCCCTTCCAACTCAAACCATTCTACGATTCTGTGATACAACTATGTCAGGCTCAGTATGGACAACAAAGAAAGCTCCACCAGGAAGCCCTAAATGTACAGTCCTATGCAGTTTCCCCTGTTCTTTGTCCAGATTCAGAAATCTTTTTATGAAGGTAGACCAGATCATGAAATTTTAAAACAAAGCATGCTTTTCATTCTTTTCCTGATAATAAATACTTGTCTCAATCAAGTTCAGAATTATGTCATTCTTGGCAAACTATGGCTCTGTGCCTGTAGTAGCCATGGTTATTTGCTGCCCTGTGGTGCACATTCTGTCTGACATATTCCTACCCTGCACTGAGCACTTGGATGACCTTGGGATGCAATTCACTCTTGCCGAAACAAAGAAGTACAATTGGCAACTTTCTGTGTCCACAAAAAGGCGACTCACTGAAAAATCATCCTTAGGAACTTTATACCATGCCCAAACAGCAGACAACTGCTTATCAGAGGAGATCTTTTCTGAAAACACTACTGCATACTTGCATAGCTGCCCATTGATTTCAGCACTGTAAGGGCTTATTACAAATCCTAATTATTATTGACATGGGTTTTGATCTCAAGCCGAAGGTTGCCAATCTGTGAAGCAAGCAGCAGATTTGAGGACTAAGTATGTATATGACATGTTGCGCTGCTGAAATTGAAATGAGACTTTGAACATTTTGACAATTTTTTAGCCTTAAGAAGAAAGGGCTAAGGTGAAATATTGTTGTCTTCAGATACCTAATGATAGGCTACAGTGAAGAAAGAGAAAGACTTCTAAGAGATTCAGAATGAGAGGACAAGAGGCAGCAGACACAAGCTACCACAAGGGAAATCTTAGATAGACATAAAGAAAATTTATCACCGTGACAGTGCTAAAACTGTGGAACAGGTTGGCAAGTCCTTGTCCTTGTGGGTCTTCAAGACTTGACTGAAGAAGTTCTGCAGCAGCAGGCCTACTTGGGAGGTAGGCTGGTCCAAGTGACCTGTAAAAGTCCTTTCCAACTTGCTTTATTATTCCCTGATTCTATGAAGCAGAGCACCTATAACTGCTTGTTGATGAATATTGCTATAATCCTGTAAGTGTGTAACAAAATGACATTTAGCAAATACGGTGGGAGGAAATATGTAGCCCCACTCATTCACTGCTAGACTGTTTCCTGCTTCTCAAGGAATCATCCACCACGCTGCCTTTTTTTTTTTTTTAATAGAGGCAGCTGCAGGCTTCACCCTCAGCAGCTTAATTCCTAAACCGTGCATAGGTTAGGCACCCATCAAAGCAGATACTGTATTTTGTAACTTTTATTTATATGTTCACAATCATTTTAATAGAAAAAAGTGACAGCATCTTATTACACAGTGTTCCTCAGTACAGATAATATCTAGACACATGCTTTATAAAAAGGCTTGGAAGAACAAATCCTATTCACTGTGAATAATTATGCATCAAGGTTTTAACTGCAGATGGCTTGTAAAATATTTTTCCTTTCAGCTCCTTCCTAGCATGCGTTTGATGCTGACATAGATTAGTTATTAAAAATTCCACATGAGAAAATGTTTCATTTAGTACTAGAACAGTAAAGAAGAATAATACAGAGATTTAAGACAGTTGAGAGGCTTGGGTTTTTGCATTGCAGGGTGTTACGATGTAGTGAGCATCATGGCTCCTAATGGCCACACTGTATCAGAAGCAAAAAGATACCCTTAATCTGTCTGGACAAGTACTATGCAGCAGTTTGGGGGGGTGCTTTTTCCCAGACAGCATTACTTCCTAGATTTAGGCTGAAAGTCTTGAAAAGTGTACAGCTACTGCGGAATATTTATAAGCACTTCCCAAAGATGTGGACTATTGTTTCACTTTGTCAGCTAGACAAACTAGCTAACAATTCTCTGATTGAAAATAATAATTTTTTTTTTAATCTTTCTTGTGATTCAAAGCTCATCTCCACAAACACAAAAAAAAGCACAGAGGAATAATGACAATAACCTAATGAGAGAAAAGGACACCCTGCTCTGGTCCCTCCTGGGGCAACTACAGGAGAGGGATCAGCCCCATGGGCTGGGGATGAGACCCGTCATCACCAGTCAACGGGGGAGGCTCTCTGGATCACCTTACAAACTAAAAGGGTCACTCATGATGGGATGAAGAGGAAGAACAGTTCAGGATTGCATGAGATATTTGACAGTGATTCTAGGGCACAAACCAAAGGCAGGAAAGGAGGGATTCATGGTGATCTGGAGAGGAACAAGTACAGGGAAACAGAGAGAGACAGGGGAATAAAAGGTCACAAGCAAACAGGTTGCTGGTCTGGCCATGCTGTGCACCTGTCTTCATGTTAAACTCCAATTCTAATTGGGTGTGGGGACTCTGTTCTGTGTGCACGTGTGGGTATGTGTCTAAGTGTCAGCAGCTGGGAGTCAGATCACAGGTCATACAGGCAAGGGTGCCAGCAAGTAGAGATCAGACTGTGCATTGTGTAAGTGTGAATTATAGTACATAATCACTAGTAAGCATCAAACGTAACTCTCTGGTGAGTCGGATAAGTGGCTAAGGAGACAGGTATTGGAGCAGCCATAAATCTGGGTTGTATACTGGAGAGACCATAATGGTCTGCAAGTTGGCTACTGGAGGGACCACAAGGTCCACGCCAGCAACTGGAGATACCAGGGTGCCTGGGAGTTGACATTCTAAGTTGACATTGGACTCATTATTAAACTTATCTATACATATGTGTCTCTGTGTGCAAGGCATTTGAGTGTCCAGGGGATCCAGGGACGTTGACGATAGGTAGACTGGGTGTCTAAGTCCAGTAACTGGAGAGATCCAGGGTGCATGTGTGTAGGTTTGAACTCTAGTAGCTCAGTGGGGTCTGGGTGGCCCAGGTACCAGCAGCTGAGGAGACTGGGATCCAGGGGCAGCTCTTGGATGGACTGTGTGACTACATTCAGCTACCAAGGGGATCCACACTGTATGCATCTCTATGTGTATATGTATTTATACATATTTCACACTAATAGGCCTTCATCCCAATCAGGCAGAGGGGAACAGGATGAGGTTGTTGATGCTGTTTGTGTGAGTATATTTTTTTCTCTGTGTGTTAATCTGTATGGCTGGCTGTGAGTGTATGTACAGGTATACTGTGTGTATGTATGTACGCGTGCCTACTGGGAATACATGTTCAGCCTCAGTACTGACTGAGCCAGTGGACAGGGAGCTGCATTAACCTCACCTCTATTGGGCTAACAGATTTGACAGCTTCTAGAATTCTCAGAGTCTAAACTTTTTTGCTTCTTCATGTAGTGTTTGCTAAGCAGGTTACTCATCTGTGACTACAATTACCTGAAAGAGTCACCTGTACTGATGAATGTTCTTGTCCTCTCTCCTATGTCCAGATTTCATTTATGACCCAGAACCTGGAGCTATGACCCATATGTACCATTGGTATAGCTTCTCCTGATACTATGGTCATGCAAGCTCACATCCTCCCTACTCTGAAAAGTTGAAAACATGCTGTGGGTGTTACTAATGATGTATAAGTATCTGAAAAAAGCTGTTAGTGTCTGCCATGGTGTAATTACCTCACACACTATTTCATGGTGCATCAGCTAATTGCAGTAATAATAGGTTTCTGATTGCATTCAAAAAAGAAGAAAAAGGAGGTGGGTAAAGGGAGGTAGGAGGGGAGATGAACAATGAGCAAACTTTCTACTAGTCATGAAGAAGATGGACAGGAAGTAAATTTGGGGATTACACTGCATGACATCACATCACATCGTTATTTAATGATTACTGACAAATCCCTCATAAGTTTTGTCAGCTTTCATAGCAATCAGGAAAGTGTCAATTCCCAAATCCTGTTATATAGTCTGTGATAGATACTCTTTTGTTAATTTTCACTTAGTAAATGATACAAAGCTCTTGAGACATTGTGATTTTATTTTTAATGCTTATGTAGTCACTTGAATACATGTAAAGCATCAGTACTGGTGAGATTATAAATCTTGTTGGCCAAAGGCTAACACAAAGCCTATAATGGGAAAGCAGAATAAACTCCCAAGGGCTGTATAATCACTTAAGGAGAAGAGTGTCTGAAATACTCTACAGAACAAAATGTTTGCAATGGCTGAGTTTTTAAAACCGGGATTAGCAGAAAAATGTTTCAGCTTGAGAATTTAGCAGTGTAAAGCAGGGCCAGCTGCTGGAGCGTGTGCCTCAGGTTCACAGAATCACAGAATCACATGCGGTTGGAAGGGACCTCTAGAGATCATCCAGCCCAACCCCCCTGCCAAAGCAGGTCCACCTAGAGCAGGTTGCACACAAACTTGTCTAGGCGGGTTTTGAATATCTCCAGAGAAGGAGACTCCACAACCTTCCTGGGAAGCCTATTCCAGTGCTTTGCCACCCTCAAAGTAAAGAAGTTCCTCCTCATGTTTAGGTGGAACTTCTTATGTTCAAGTTTGTGCCCATTTCCTCTTGTCCTATCCCTGGGCACTGCTGAAAAAAAGACTGGCACCATCCTCTTGACACCCACCCTTTAAGTATTTATAAACATTGATCAGATCCCCCCTCAACCTTCTCTTCTCTAGACTAAAAAGACCCTCTCCTCATACGGAAGATGCACCAGGCCCCTAATCATCTTTGTAGCCCCATGCTGTACCCTCTCCATCAGTCGCCTGTCCTTCTTGAACTGGGGAGCCCAGAACTGGATATAGTACTCCACCTCACCAGGGGCCTCACCAGGGCAGAGTAGAGGGGCAGGATAACCTCTCTCGACCTGCTGGTCACACTCTTCCTGATGTACCCCAGGATGCCATTGGCCTTCTTGGCCACAAGGGCAAATTGTTGGCTCATTGTCAGCTCATTGTCATCCTATTGTCCAGAGGTGCTCTCCAGCAAGTCAGCCCCCAACCTCTACTGGTACGTGGGGTTGTTTCTCACCAGGTGTAGCACGCTACACTTGCCTTTATTGAAGTACATCAGGTTCCTCTCTGCCCAACTCTCCAGCCTGTCCAGGTCTCGCTGTATGGCAGCACAGCCCTCAGGTGTGTCAACGACCCCTCCCAGATTTGTATTGTCAGCAAACTTGCTGAGGGTACACTCCATCACTTCATCCAGGTCTTTATGAATATATTGAGGTGGACCCAGTACTGACCCCTGGGGGACTCCACTAGTTACAGACCTCCAATTAGATCCTGTGCCCCTAATAACAATCCTCTGAGCTCTGTCACCCAGTTTTCAATCCACCTCCTTGTTCATTCCTCTAATCCACACTTCCTAAGTTTACCTATGAGGATGCTGTGGGAGACTGTGAAAAGTCTTGCTGAAGTCAAGGTAGACAACATCCACTGCCCTCCCCTCATCTATCCAACCAGTCATGCCATCATAGGAGGCTATCAGGGTAGTCAGACATGACTTCCCCTTGGTGAATCTCTGTTAACTACTTCTGATAGCTTTCTTTTCTTCCATATGCTTTGAGATGACACCGGAACGAGTTGTTCCAGACTCTTTCCAGGGATGGAGGTTCCAGGTGCTGACCTGGTTATAACACATTGCATGAATTACAGAGGCCCAAGTTTCTATTTATTGGTTATCGAGGTGACTGGAAGCTAAGTCCAGCAAAACTGGGCTTTGTGACCTATATGTGCTCAAACATGAATATTTCTGAACCTGAAGGAATTCAAGTTCAGATTCAATAGCTAGGGCTTCCTAGAGCACTGAAGTGAAGATCTGGGTCTCTCACACAAAAATTTGAGTCTGTGCACAAAACCATTGTTCTGGAGTTCTGGACATAAATAATTCACAATGTCTAAAAAATATATTTTCATTTTTGACAGCCAGAGTCCTTTTATGTGAACATGAGAATATTGATTTAAGTGACTAAGTGTTGATATTTAAGTTTGAAAATATTAAGATATCCTGAATAAACTCCATATCAACAGGAGATACATGGAAAATAAAAATCACAAAGGCCACTTGATTTACAGTTTCCTTTTTTTTATTATTTATTTTTTTATTTTGTTGGTGCTTTGGATTTTGAGTTAATTGAACTGGCCAACTTATCAATGTTAAAGTTGGTCCACATCCCACATTGTACTGTGATAGCATCTAAATTTGTAGCATTTACTAGGTATCAGAGGGTTACAGAGTTGAATGACACAGCTTTTCAAACATATTTGATGATAATCAAGAGTTTCAACATTTGCTTAATTTTTCTCTTTGAAGTGACATGATTATGTGCTGCCTAGACTGCTTTCTGCAATTAGGGCCTTAAAGAGCATTCCTGCCAAAGAAATTTAGAGCAAGAGGCAAATACATCGGAAGAAAGAGATATGATTCAGTGCTCATTAAAGCTAAGGGAAAGACTCCCAGCAACTCTGGCGAGCTTTGCGTAAATTCCAAGGATTCTTTTTCTACAGTTTCATATGTTTCAAACCATTTATGCGTCTTCTTTTATTTTCAGTGAAGCCATTGCCATCATGCCTACTGAATTGGAGTAAGAATACTCTGTGTTTGTCATGCATGAAAGGCTCCTCTCATATCTGAAGCGTTTTGATATTTCACACAGTGTAGCTCCCACTGTCACAGGCAGAGAAGAAAGTGAACTTCTGTGACATAAAGAGATGTTGCACCACAGTCAATTAGTGACACACTGCAGGACATATCCTATTCCTTGCTGAAAGTAGTTTTGTCACCTACAGCAATAGCAGTTCCAGGCAGGTGATATGGAGCTTTTTTCATTCGAGAACCCTCTGACCCTGCTCGGACTTTCCCATCTGTCCTCTGCATGGCCACTGTGAATGACATATCCACGACTGAAATGAAGATGAACTTAGCTGTTAGGAATTCAGCCTTCCCAAGTATTCCCCAGATGCACTGTGTGTCAGAGCACCATCATTTTTGGTTTTGGGACTTCTTTGCCATGAGTAGAGGATGTTGAAACATTTTACAATAGTTACACAATCGATTCCTATTAGTAAAAATAGCAGAGTGGTTGCTTACAATTGTTTTCATCTGGGTGAACCCAGGGTTTCTTTAATGGACCAATGTAGCCATTGTCTAGAAAGCCTAAAAAGCTGTAATATATTTTTTATTTATATTGATGTATTTACAATCTGTCATTCTCTGGCATATACTGCTGCTTACACGGAACTGCTACTTCTGGAAGAAATGTGCGTGATCTACTTTGATTTTTATAGTTCCCTTTATCACAAGTAAATTCACATAAATGCAGGGATCTAATTTTGATAATGCTACCCCATCTGTAAGCAAAACTTCTGCTGATTTCTGTAAGTCACCTTAAAAAGACTGAGGACCTGAAACCTGTACTATGATTAAACAAATAAGTAAATGGAAAGCCAGCATATAAACAGTTCAAATGGGGATATTTTCTCTGATTTTTTACTCCATTAAGAATCCAACCATCCATGCCCACTTTAAAGGCAAGGAATCCAACCATCCATGCCCACTTCTGTCTCTGACTGATTCAATCAGCCAGGAGCTTTTCCCTGAGCAGTCACCCTGCCACATGTAATAACTACCTTTTCCTAGTGTGCTTGGTCATTCGTAAAAGCTAGCCTGTCCCAGTTAGCACAGCTCTCCTGTGCTACAATTCCTTCCAGGGACAAAGGCAAAACTCAAAATAAGAAAATATGAGCAGAAACTTAAGGCACACATGGCAAGAATCATTACAGCTGGGGACTGGACCAGGACTTCATTTTAGGAAAAACAGAACTACTAACATTTTTCATGGGAGCTTCAAATGAAAACAGCCTACAGATGTTCCCTATGTCCCTGGGAAAGCAGACTGCACAATTTAAACTATTTGTTTTATGGGCTTCATCCCCACCTGGTAGTTTGAGGGGAACTGCTCCGAAGAGCATTGGCAGAGGTCCCAGGGAAAGTACATTTCAGACTAATGCCTATGAAAGATAATAGGTTCTTCAAAGTAACTCACATGTCCTTCCTGAGAAGTCAAGTTCCGTAACATATGTACTCATAAATATGGATACATTAAATCCTATTAATATTTTTAAACAACATTCATCATCCCACTAGAGCATACCATTTTATTACTACTTTGTAAGTCCTTCAGAGCTAATACGGACAGTATTGGGAAGTCACAAGGAAACAAAAGAGATCAGAATATTTTGGGGTACTCAATGGGGAAAAAACTGTATTCCTTCAGAACAGATTCTTAAAAGATCTAATTGACAGCTGAGGTTATGTCAGAAAGGCAGACTCTGCTGGGGATAGGCAGGAGCTTGTGCTCAGGCTGGAGCGCAAATGTATAACCTGCTCCTTGACAAGAGGAGGGGATCTTAGAAGGAAGTAAGGACTTTCTCTACAAATATATGAGACCACTTTGCATTACTTTGTGAGTAGCCTTTGCTGAAGTCAGCAAGAATAACAGATCAGCAATATGATAAAATTTAAGGTTGGTGGCACAGACTCCTTTAACGATAAATATTTGAAAAAGCATAAAGAGAAGGTCTCCCCACATCATTGTGACTTCCATCTGAGCAAAACCAACCTTTCTTGTCCAGATTCCTTGTAGTGAGGTTAGAGAAATACGTATTTTTGGGGGTACAAAACCTGAATGCTTCATTTTCATGAAACAATTTTAAGTACATTAACATGCCAATGGAATTTAACTCTCCTTGTCTGGGCTCATGTGCACAAGCACCTGGCAGCACCTACTGCCAGACTGTGCTCAGATGATGACTTCTGAGCACCAGCAGATTTGGCATTGGAGCAATTTAGGGAGCCATGTAGTCCAGAGTTTTCTGCAGTCTTATCTCAGTCATTATCAAAAAGCTTCTTAAAGTTCCTCTTCTATTGTCACAAACATGCCCTATGTAAACAATGCACTGACAAGACAGAAGCAAAGGGAAATCTGACTTTTTGAGCTGCCTATATGCTGAAATAATTCAGAAGTATTGAGAGAAGGGACAGATCCCACACTGTAGATCTCACATGTAAAAAGGTCCCCTGAGCCCCCAACCATTCCCACTTGTCTTAAGTGGGAAGACTATTCAGCTGAGTAAGGACTATAGATGTCACTAGAAGACACAAGGTGGGGACCATTATTTCTTCTCTGTCTGAGCTGTTCTGGCTGCTAATCAGTACAGAAAGCCAGTTAAATGGAAAAGTCCCACTCTAAAGCAAGGTTTGGTTTATGGCTTGCACAGTCTGCTCACTCCAGCTCCAGGAATAAAAGAACGATATTACTTTGTTGCTCATTAATTATTTATTACCAGTTATCTTCACCTCTGAACTATTCCTGATGCCGAAGCCACTGTGCATTTATGGTAATTCATCAGACACAGATGTTTTCAAATTCTCTCTAAAGCCATAAACAGGGATGCCAGCTGCCCAGCTAAGTTAGAGAAGCCTTGATTTATTGGAACAGATTTTGTTATTTAAAAGGCTTGATGTACAAACTCCAGGTAGGATAAGCAAACACAGTCTGATATATTAAACAAAAGAAGAGAACAAAAGAAAAGTCAGAAGTTTGTTTGATGCCCAAGCATGTGGTTAGTGAAATAAGAACAGATGGAAACACATAAACACCAATGTTTTCACAGCAATTCTGCTATTGCAAATTCTCACTAGAGCTTCCCCAGCTTAACTTTGCAGTTTGCAGTCATATGCTTGCATCCAAAACAGCCAAGCAGCTTTTGCTACTCTTCATGCAGAACCAGTTCAGCAAAACGACATGTTCCTGATCTTTTTCCTTTCTATCATTTGTTTTTGTAGGCCTTGATCCTTCAGAAAATTATGTATGCCTACTCAACCCACTGTAATCACTGCAACTTTTCACAGGAGTAAAAATATTTGCATTCCAGATGAGAAAAATGCCACATTGCAGATGTAGGATTTCTTCAGTCTTGTGCTCCTACCTTCTTTCAAGATATATTTTTATTTCTAGGTCATGGGGCTGATGCTATTAGTTGTTCAGGCTTGAAATGTTCAAACTCTCTAGAACTAAAGGTTCAGATCAGAGGTCTAACCTGAGACCAGCTGATATGAATCAAAATATGTCTACTGAGCTTTGAATTAGATGATACATGGTGTGTAAGAACTTTAGTTGTCACCTGGAAACCAGTTTGTGTGATGGGTTTTGGTGGGAGAAATTCCCGGTTGTTTTCCTAAGAACCAAATTCTTTCTCTTCCATTGAACATGATTTTATCATAGAATCATAGAATCATAGAATCGTTTGAGTTGGAAGGGACCTTAAAGATCATCGTGGTCCAACCCCCCTGCCATGGGCAGGGACATTTCCCACTACACCAGGTTGCTCAAAGCCCCATTCAGCCTGGCCTTGAACACCTCCAGGGATGGGGCATCCACGACCTCCATTCCAGTGTCTCACCACCCTCACTGTAAAGAACTTCTTCCTAATATCTAATCTAAATCTCCCTTCTTCCAATTTAAAACCATTGCCCCTTGTCCTGTTGCTACACTTCCTCATAAACAGTCCCTCTCTGGTTCTCCTGTAGGCTCCCTTCAGATATTGAAAGGACGTTATAAGGTCTCCCCGGAGCCTTCTCTTCTCCAGGCTGAACAACCCCAGCTCTCTCAGCCTGTCCTCACAGGGAAGGTGCTCCATCCCTCTGATCATCCTCGTGGCCCTCTGCTGGACTTGTTCCAACAGGTCCATGTCCTTCCCACATTGAGGACTCCAAAACTGGACACAGTACGCCAGGTGGGGTCTCACGAGTGCAGAGTAGAGGGGTAACTAGACAAATGTAACATGAGGGGCTTTTATTTTGTCCTGTATAGATTCCTTTCTGGGGGCAAGTACACAAAATGAAACGGAATATACAGCACAGCCTACTTAAAAAACAACCTGATCAGTCTCTTCCATTTGTTAGATGTCCCTATGTATGAAATAACAAAACATGGAGATTCCCAAGCAGCAGATACTCTGCACTGGCTAGTTGATCCTGCTGAGAAGCATACGCTTGCCCAGGCAGAGACCCAGTTTGACAGAGCTGGTAGTTCATCCAGCACAAACTCAGGTGAGTGTGGACAAGACACCATTGCATCTTGCAGATACATTGCACATCAAATAACAAATCCAGAAAAATAATCACATAGTGAAAAAGGAATATATTCGCTGTACCAAGTTGTTGGTGAAACTCTTTTCTTCTCTTTATTTCCTTTCCATCACTTGCTGAGGCACACTGACAAAATGGAAGAGTCCCATTCAGCGTCCTGATAATGTGTCCTACCACAATCTGTCTTATCCATTGTAATTAGTTTCAGTACATTTCACTACTGTAAGGCTCAGAAGGAGCAATGAGATTAAAAGATTGAGTTCTTTGTTAAAATAAATAAATAATAACTAAAAAAGAACTTTCAACAATCCCATAAGAAGAGAACAAACTCAGACTTAAAAGTAAGGAAGGAAAAATCAGAAACAAGTTCTGATCCAAAACTTTGCAGATTATGTATATCCTAAAACAAATTTAATCAGTATGAAACAAAATAACCCTTTGAAGATATCCCTGAGTCATAGATAGCTGGATCTGGGGAGAGTGCTCAAAAAAGTACCATATTCTCTTTCTTTGGTCTTGTACTCTTTCCCTTGATCCACTCTTGAAGGCTTGTCAGAGACTGGATACTGAACTAGATGGATCTATAACCTAATTCCATGCAGCTTCTCCCATGTTCTCCCAATGTCCTGGTTATGGATGCACGATACAAGAGTTACAGGACATCTGTTAACTTCCAATAACATGGGCTGTGAGAATAATATGAAATCATTCCCTGGACTAGAATCAGTAGACTGGGAGCCTTTTAAAGTTTGAAACATCATCCCAAAACACATAGTTGTCATTAGCATCTTTTTTCATTACACATTCAGTTCTACATTTATACTATCATAAATAATTCATGCTTCAGTAGCGTCTTACCTAGTTTTAATCAAAGTCTACTTTAACCAGTAACTTATCACATATTAATATGTGATACTTATCACATATTAATATCTTATCACATATTAATGTGATAATAACTTATCACATATTAATATCACATATTAATTTTCTAATGCTATTCTGAGTCAAACAAGATTCGATTTCAGCCACCTTCCAGATAATTAGTTCATGTAGATATGTGTACCTAAGTACTTGAAGCCATATTTTCAATCTGTTCCACTGAAAGACAATATAATGTCCAAGCCAGCTGATGACTGAGCCTGGAGTAGGTCTCTCTATAAAGATCTGTTATGAAGACTCTCCTATGCCTGATCAAAAAGGGTCCCCATCAGGCTGAGCATCTTATATGCAGTCCACATCTGCTAGATCCATTCAGTGACTCTGGAGCGTTTCTTAAATTACATCAAATATATTAAAGAAGTCACAGCACCATAGGCACATGTTCAGATCCTTTCAAAACACTGTCTCTACCTGCAGGACTTCATCCATGACATGGCAACATTCAGGAGTTATTTAATACCAGCTACCATTTAAACAGGAAGGGAATTAGATACCCAGATCCTCAAATGGGAGATACAAATAACCTCTTAAGGTGAGACAATAAATTTAAATAGAATTTTTTTTTTCACTGGCCTGGATAAGGAAGGATCTATTAAATTTCAGGTAAATAAGTCTTTTTCATATGATCCAAAGATGATTAATGTGAAAATCATGAACCACTTTTCTACATAGTGTGTCATTGTATCGAATGTAAAGACATTCCATGAATTCTTTAAAGCCATTTGAATCAATCTGAATATAAAGATTTTTTGTCAGTAAACAAGGTATTTAAAGTAATTTAAAATTAAAGTTACTGAAATTGAAAAGAAATATTAGAGCTTTACATGGTACTAAACTAGATTTTATAACAATAAAATGTGCCTCAGACTTGCCACATGAGATATAAAGTTCTTTATCTGAAAGGGCAGATTTAGAAAGCTAGATTTAACAATCCTAGATAGCTCATTTTGTACTATTATCTGTAATATTCTAGTCCAATACAGTATTTTATAGCTATTGGAACATATAATAAGAAACAGCAAGGCAAACATTTCTTTCTATCATTCTACTCCTGCAAAATTATAAAAGTCTTGTCTAGCTGATCAAATAGAGACACTATACACATGAAAAAGAATGAGCTGGATGTTAACAAAAATACTTTCAAGATTAACCATGAATACGCAAAACACCATTCCAAAATATTTTTGATTGAATTCCAAATTCAGAACCTTAGCTTTTAAGCCCCCTCCAAAAATACAGAGCTTTTATTTTTAAATTGTCACAGATATACAATGAAATGTCCTGAAATAAAATGCATAGTGCTGTGCTTCTGCCAAATTACACAATGTTCTATTCTGTGTTGAACACTGGTGCAAACTTATTCCAACAAAGCCAAATTTCTGGGCTTTTCTTCCAAATATAATCCCTCAGGAACCATAACTGCCCAAGGCTTATTTGTGAAGCTACAGTTATCAGTCTGCAAAGAACCTAGTATGCAGCCATCCAACATACTGCATTTAGTAACTCCAAAATTTGCTTTGTTCCTAAGTTATTCAGATATACCTAATAAATTTTTATATTATTGAAATGTTTGACTTTTCCTAAGTTTACTGTTGGAGAAACATGCCTACACTTGACAGGAACCAATATGACCAACATGGTCTACAGTCCAAAGATTTCCATAATGGTCTTCTCTTTGAACTTGGGTGAGCTAGATTTGCCCTTGCATGCCGGGGTATGTTAAAATGGTTTGTCTATAGAGAAGTGATTTTAGAGCCTCCCACCAGCTTGATCAGTGTCACTAAACTCTTCTGACACCATCCTGCACCCTCCTGTACCGATGAGCGAACCAGAATAGTCCTCCCTTCACTATTTCTTTGCCTGTCTCCTCTGCATCCAGAACCCCTCCTCTTTGTGAGAGATTCAAGTTCTTCTCCATATAAAATCCTTCCTAAATAAAATCATACCTATTTATAAACCCTAAATGCTGGAGGACTCACCACTGCAAGAAGACAGATATGGCAGGTGGTTGGAGATTATCCTTAGAGTCTCAGAAAATCTTGAAGTCGTTCATGCTTAACCCAAAGCTACTTCTCTGTAGCTACCCTCACTGATTTAGAAGTGACATGGAGTCCAAATGAGACACAAATGAAAAAGTGCACCTCTGATATTTGGGCCAGGAGGGGAAGACAAAAAAAAGGAAAGGGGTAATGTTGAGGGAGATTTTGGCTGCCACTGGGCCAAGGCTGGACTGAAACTTTGGGATGGGGAAGGATGCTCTCCCAGGGAGGCTGCTTTCTGGAGTCAGATAGAGTATGGCAGGTTGAAGCATGCAAAAAAAGACAACCCGTGTACTTCAGGAGAAACAGATTTTGCGTATCTATATGTCAGGCAGAGACTATTCTCTCTCTAGGGATCCTCTGAGCAGCAGGGCATCATGAAAGAGGTGAGAAAGGACATTGGTGTTGTACCTACAGTCACCAGGCAAGTGCTGCCCATCAGGGAGTTGCCCTTTTCACCCTCCCTGTGATTATTCATTTCCATATTTCACCAGTACAGAGCAGTTCCTTAGAAGTGCTAGGAAGTTCCTAGGAAGAACTTCCTTAGAAGTTCCTAGGAAATAAAAATGTTTGCTGATATTATAACTGCCCTTCTGATTTGTGCTTTTTGCATGTTTGCAATACAGCATAAGCTTTGTGTAAAAGGAAAGAATATATGTCCTCAAGGTAATTTCAAACCATTCATACTTTTATACTTTCATATCAGAAAACAAAAGTGGTTATAATAAATTTATAAAAAATCTTGGCCAGATTCTTTTTTACCACTGCATAAATCAGGAGCAAGCCCACTGACCCAATGAAGTCAGAATACTTAGAGGAGCCTTTCTGCCATTATGCCTTTTTTTTTTTTTAAGAAATCAGAATGCTTTAATTTAAAAGGTAGTCTATTTTTATCATAGGAAGTACAATAGTGTTATTCTTTGAGGTATCGTGAGTCATAAAATCGTAAACTAAATGTTCATCATTCATCAGTCTTTGATGTCAGAAAGAAATAAAAAAATACAGAATATTACCTTTTACAATTCTGAGTATTTATCTTTTTCAGGGATGCTTCACAAGCTATGGAGTTTCCATATGAGAAGTGTTATGTGAGCTGTAAAAAAAGTATCTGTGTGAAGGATTTACAATAATTCAATTTTGGATAGAAAATAATGTATCTAAACTGGCAGTGAGTATTCCTCCCATTTAAGAATGGACATACTACCAGATGCCAAAGTTGGAAAATTACAGGAGTTAGTCTGGAGCAGCCTATACTTTAACTAAAAATGGACCTTGATTAATAATGAGGAAAGTCACGAGTCACAAACCTGACTTCTGTGACTTCTTAAGTCCTTTGCTGTACTGCCATCAGGAGTCTGTGACATTGATTTAGAAATGCTATGAAAGCACTGACCCATCCTTAACAGATCCTACTGTTCTCTCATTTTCTCCGGGCTATTTTAAGCATCAGCTGACATTGTTCCTCCTGCCTTTCATCTGCTTATCAGTCATGTTTTGGCATGAGTCAGAATTTCCTACATCAGCTTTCTACTTGAGCATCGCTTATGCTTTCTCTTCATGCTGTCCTGTCAGGAGTTCTCAAAGGCTGCTTTTGCTTTCCAGCTCTGGACTATGGTTTGTGTTAATGCAGCTTCAGCAAAGAAATAGTACACCTCAAAAAGGGTAGGAAGAAGCTGATATTTGAAAGTGGCTGAATGATCTTTACTATTGTTGAGAGAAACATTTTTTAGGCTTTGAATTTAAAAGTGCAGGGTATCATTTGCCTGTTAGTATGGTCCCAATTTGAGAAGGGCATAAGGGAGGACTGAGAAGCAGAACTGCAGGTCAATTGTGATATAATTAATTACAATTATGTAACTTACAGTTCAGGATAGTGATCATTCAATTACACTTGCAGGAGATGGAGCACAAATTGACTTTGTCCCAGTAGTTAAGCAGAAAGGTCATTGTGTCTGTCTTTCTGTTGTGAAATGAAATTCCTGAGAAACTGTTTGTAATAGAAATTGGCCAAACAAAGTTTGAAGATGTTTTCAAAGCTGATAAAATGTCAGTAATTTAAGGTTTTTACAGTAAAAACTAGTGCAGAATTTTTGTTATGCAAAATCAAAAGGCAATCAGGTTTTCCAGTCTTCCAGTCAGCTGTTTCGGAAAAACTATAGCTATAGGCTTAAATATCATAAACAAAGAACTTCAGGAATAATGTATTAAATTTGTCATTGGCTATTCGCCGAGGAATGGCTTGCTATTCCACATGGCTTGTACTCACTAACTTCTGAAAATTATTTATCTGTCATTTGAAGCAAACACTTTGTTATATCTGCCCAGGAGTCCTTATACCACCTTGCTTATTGGTGCAATCATTTCAGCCTGGAAAAATGCAGAATAATGCCAAGTTAGGAAACCTAAAGGTAGCTTCCATGTTTATAGAGCTCAAAATCTCACTCAATAACTCTGAACAGGAATCTGCAGAATGACAATTTCCTATTTTAATACATCACCCTCTCATCCTATCAATTGATACCTTCAGGTGCCAGCTCATAGGTGTCAGTCTTCATGAAAAAGATTGCTGCTAATGAAACAAATGTTGCTAATGGTGTCAGAAACCAGTACTAAATAACTTCATATTCTGGGGAAACATCCAGCATTTAGAGAGATAATTTCTTCTGACTTTGAAAGAACTTACTAAGGCATTGCGATGAACTTCTAAGTTATCACAAGCGTTATCCATTAAACTGCTATTAAATGATACAAGACTTAGCCCCTGGGATTTCCTCTGAATTGTATGCTGTTCTTTTCTTCAGCCCTGCTTATCAGGTCCTATGGAAGTTGCCTATTATTCCTGTGAAGCATACACCATAATACTGTTTCAACTTATGAAATACATAAAAGGACTTTTAAATGGCAAGGTTAAATTGTAATTTATACAAATTGTCTTAATTTTTTTTCCATGTGACAGACCAATTTAATCACTTCGATTATTGTGCTAGTTTATATGGAAGCTCTGAGTTACTTGGCAATTACAACCTATTGAACATAAATATTAAAATATTTAACTAAAAATAGAACAGTATACATCAAATTATCTGTATCTGTAGAAGACAGATTTATACAAAGGGTTGAATTTCTAATAGACAAATATGCAGCTGTAGGAACTGTCGACCAATGGAATGGAAACACACAAATTCCCACAAGGAGGAGATAGATACTTGCTGATGATTACTTGCCACTGGATGTCATTATGTTGCCAGTGGAAATACACAGTTCAGTCTTTGTACAAGGAAATATGATCTCTGTGCTTTGAATCTAGATATGCTGATCACATTCACTGGGTTTTGTGTAGCCAGATAATTTGTGTTGCTTTGTTCTTGACTAGTATGCTTATTTCCAGAAAATAGGTGTCAGGTTCATGGGAGATTGCAAAACTTGAAACTTTCTGAGGTCCATCAAGATATAGATGCCAAAAGCCTCATAGATATTGAAGAAATAAAGCAAATCACAGTAACCAAGAAAAGAAGCAGCTTACAAGATTTGAGTTTTGGGGTGCAGACCCTGCCTATGACCAATGCACTTCCCCATGGCAAAAGCCAGTTCATTTCAAGGACTAATATTTTAATAAAGGAATCTTCTAGTGTCAAATTGCATGTGGAAGACAGGCAGATTTGTTGGAAATCAAGCCATGTGGCTTGTGAATTTGCAGTGATTCCCTTTAACATTCCTTGTATGTGTATTCCTTGTAATTTGAGATTAAATTGAAGTCTTAACAAGACCATGCATAAGCTTAAATTATTAATGTTCCACATAGAGGTGGCACTACAAGGAATATTCTAATAATAAATTATGTCAATCTACATGGAGAAAGTAGTAAGTGCTCACATACATGAGCTACACAGCTCCTACATACATGAGCTAATCGTTGAAGCTTTCTCATACGTGTCACAGGTGAGACAATGAAGATCCTGACTTTGGTTTAAAGAAGAATATCTTCAAAAGTTGCATTTTAGAAGGCTAGTTCCTTATATCTCACATTTATTACTCATTATTGTGCCTTTCCTTAGCTCCCCTCTTCATCACCATCAGCAGAATGACTTCTTTCAAAAAACGTGTTCAACACATAAATAAGAAGATTTTGAACATACACTCCTTTTTAAGGTAAAAGGATCAAGAGAGTAGTTAAACTTTAGAAACTTTAAGAAAACTCTAAACCATTTTTCTTCTCTGTCACATGCACACACATGTATACAACTGTATTCTCCTCAAAAATGTAAAAGTGTTGCTTTATAGCAAAAGGTCAAGATTGAACTCTTTTTTCCTATGGTTTTTACCTCACAGAGGGACTTTCTAGAAACAATTGGCAGAGTTTCAGCTAGACTTCAGAATTAATTTGAGATCTCAGCTGGTCACAGCGGGTTCAAGTGGCCACAACAATGTTTAAATGTTCTTCTGGGACTTTGCTTTCTCAGGGTGTCTTTCCTCATTGTTCTTTCTCAGAGACAACCTTTGTGCTGCAGATCTGTGTACATGAAAATGCAGGCTCTATGTGGTCATCATGGAGCAAACAACCCTCAGGCTTCAGGCCACAGCCTGTGGCAAAAAGTCCCATCATTGAAGAGATTTCTACTTTTTATAGTAGAGAATTACATAATAAATGTTTTACCCACACCTCCAGGACCATGTCAAGTAATTGATCTGTGTGAGGAAAACAGAATACGGGCTTTTACTTATGATAATAAGTATAAAAGTTATCATGAGTAAAGATTAGCTTTCACAAAAATATGAAATATCCTAATGCATGCTTTCCTAGATGCATTCCCTAGTAGTAATTGCATTCAACATTCTGAACATAGCTTAAAGCATATAAAACTTAGTGAAGAAAACTAGTTTTACCATTTAATTTCTTTCAATTAATTTGACTTAAATTAAAACACCAAGATACTTTTATACTTAATAGAATCACTTATACTTACACTAAAAGAACTGTGGTTCCTAGGCTTAGCTTGGATTTGAGTTCCTGTAACATTCAGCATCTTGCACTGGAAGTTTATTTCCTTCTCACATGGCCATGCAGAGCTGACCATGCACTGCTGAAACTGGCGTTGGACCCTGGTGGTCTCTTATAAGTGGTTTATTTAAAGATGTCAAATTACCTGAGGTAGGTGGCACAGACTGCAGGAAGACATGCGCAGTAGTTTAGGGGGCTGGACAACCATTAAATCTACTTTTCTATTACCAACAATCTGAACTAGAAAATAAAGCAGGGGTGAAAAATGTACCTAATCAAGAATAAAGTTTTGTCACTTGAGCTCCCATTTCTCTACATATATTTCATCAAGGGCAAACACATACGTTATTCAAAATTTCTTAGTTGCAAATAATTCCCATACCGTAGCCATCAATCTTAACAGTAAAGATTTTTTTCAGCAAGACTAATGTTTAAAAGTCAAAAAGTTTAGACAAAGAGAAAATAAAGGTTCTGTTTGGCTTGTTTTTAATCAAATCAGTCAAAACCAGAACGAACTAGAACATTGCAGGAGCAGCAGAATAAATGTGAGACCTGCTAAAAACTGAGAGAACCTAATTCCCAACATTGCTCTTTTAGGTTCACATCCAGTTTTTTTATTTCTCTCAAAAAAGTGCATATGAGTCCCACTCGGGAACAGCCCTGTGTTGTGCAAGGAGTATACTAAAGAAAAGCACACAGCAAGAAATACATCCTATCCCAAATCCAGTTCAAATAAAGATGAAGTGAAAAGCTTTTTGTGCTCTCTAGCACTTCTCTATCTTTGCCCTTACATCATTTGGCAAATGGAAAAATAACATAGTAACTAGGGACAACAGAATTTTTTTTCTGCCTGAAGCACTGAATAAGAATTTCAGATTGACATTCTGCCCACTATACCAACTAAGAGCTGTATTTTCAGCTTTCTAGTTTTCAACTTGGACAATCAGTAACATTAAATACCACAGTCAGACTGACAAACAAACAGGTGACCAGAAAAATGCCAGCAAACAGCAAGTAAAGGCTTGCTTTACTTGAGGGAAAAATTATAAATAAAATCCACCTCTACTGTTTGTATTTTCCTCTCCTGACATGTCTCATCAGTTGGCTGTACTTGTGCTGGTAACATACCAGGGCAATGCCTAGTCCCTCCATAAAGGACCACAGCCCACCACATTTGTGTTGACATACATTACACCAAAGGAGCTTGAGCTTTGGGATCCAGTAACACAAAGTGTCGTGCAAATCTTAATATATGTTTTGCCTGTCTGTAGAGTGGGTGTTATCCTAGTTGCAAACAGAACACTAGTGCTATACCAGTTACCAGGGTTAACTGATGGTCTTTCAAAAGAAGAAATTCAAGATGTTAAAAATACCAACTAGATAGATAATAGACAGACATATTTATATGTGTCTCTGTGTGCTTTAAAATAACAAGACTTCATTTAATAAAAGTATTTTTAGAGGACATGGATTCATTCAGTGAAAACTTATGTTTTTTACCAGTAGCAACACTTGTTGCTTGAGAGGGCCAGCTTTAGCAGGCAAAAAGCAAGCCACAACAGAGTGCTGAATGACAAGTTTTCTGCTCTTGATTGGTTTGGGCTTTGGGCAGCAGAAAAGGCCAACTACAAGTAGTTTAATTCAGCAGAGTGTGTGGACTTTGCCTCACTGACCTTCTGACAACAAAACACGATCTCCAAGCTGCTTCTTACATTGACTCAGAGCAATGAAGAACATCACGACACTCCAAGCAACTGGGCCAACTTGGAGCTGCCAGAATACAGAAGTAAGGCAGAGGCTCGGGTTTTAGGTCTTTGCCTGTGGTTGTGGCTTTCAACACACTCTGCAGAAACTATTTTGAATTGCACTTCTTATTATAGTTTTTAAATGCTCCAGTAAACATTGCTACAATTAATTTACCTTCATAAAATGCAAATAAGGTGAGAGCTGATATTAGTGTTGCTCATCAGGTTGGAACACAAAGTTTGGAGGTAGAGTGCGTCCTTTTCTTGTTGGACATACATATCTGGGATACTTGAGAATAATTTTTAAGCACCTACCTTTCCTACATACGTTAAAAGGCTGAGGTTTTGGGTGGGTTTTTTTGTTTGCTTGCTTGTTCATTTAACACTTTTCATAGCCAAAGAAAAAGGCAACTTTGCAGCTGATTCACAGAAATCTATTTTCAGGTCTCTTAACCGGCCTCTATGAAATCCAGATTGTCTCTTGATTTTATGCCTCTGAGATAGTCAGGATACTGATTATCTGTTCTCCATTCTTTTCCTTATTCTCTCATTATCAAGCCTGTTTTTCATAGTATTAAATAGTATATAATAGCGTCTGTAGCTTAAAAGGAAATTCATTTCAGTTGCTGCTCTGAATAATACCTCCACAAACAGAATCTAGGACTCAAAGCTAGGAATAAATTACTGTGTGGGGGGGAAATAAGGGAAACACCAAAAAAACCAAACCAAAACACCAAAACATAAATACCCTTAGCACTTAGTGAAAAGCTTGGTGTCAAAGACTGGCTCGCTATTATAAAGAACATTAGGGATGAAGACTCAAATATTTGGACTGTGTTGGCTATGAAACTAGAACTGAACAAAGGAAAAAAGGGGGATTTCCACTATGGAGAATATTTGTTTTCTACATCTAACTCAGCTGGGGAGGGAAACTGAACAGACTGTTGATTCATGTTCTGTCACAGAGATGAGCCGGTACGAAATGCAGCTCCCCAGGAGCTTCTGTGAAGCCATCCAGCTCTGTAAACGTAGCCTTTAATGTCTTTTTTAGTTTAGGTTAGTTTTCTGGGTTAGATGTCTGAACTGAAGAAGACCACTTTAGAAAATAAAAATCTCCCTAATACATATTCCCAAGTGGACTCTATGGATAACTCTTAGACAATAAAATCAGTCAGGATAAATTTCCACCACAGCAGAGAAGTTTCATAGTTTTTTGCATAAATAAATGTAATCTGCTTAGAAATCGAAGTAAGCTTATCCAAGAAAAGAATCAAAGTCTTTCTCTCGCAAAACTGTGCTAGGATCATTGACATAGACTAAAGGGAGAATTTACTGTGGACAGATCCCGACTCTGTAATCTGAAGAAAACATCCACTGGGAAAAGAAAATTACTTTCATGTACAATGAACTGCTGCTAAGGGTAAAGACTTATTCCACATCCATGTCTGTTGCCCTTCCTTACCTCTTACCCCAACACACAGCTTCTTGTCCAAACCCAATCCAACAGACCATCTCTCCAGCTTTCTATCCTTACCAACCCATCTTAATATCTTTCTTTAGACACATAACATCTACCATCTTTTTCTACACCCAACATTTCCTGCTTTCTAGTCCAAATTTCTCTCCTGCACTTCTACCATCATCTCCCTTGTCCAGCTTACTTTTTACCCCAGCAAAGCTACAGAGCATCTCTTCCCAATTAGCTCCAGAGAGATAAACTTTCTACAGAAAAGAAAAAAGAGAGGAAAAGAGGCAAAAATAAAGTAGGAGAAAAGTCACTAAGGACCTACAAAAACAATATTTTGTTTCTAAGTTCCATACCTGAACAACTGAGGACAAAAGGGATAGGACGTGTTTACCTTTAATCACAGGTTTGTGAAATGTTCAGTCACTCTGTGCGGAGGGCACAGGTACAATTTGATCAGCATCAGTAGTTTCTGAAGTCTCTTTAATCAGGAGAAAATATTCAAGGACTCAAGCTAAGCTTTGTTAAACCAGTGCTTTGAGCACAGCATGATTCTGGAAAGATTATCTTGCCCATATATTTATGGAAATGGACAAAGATACATTAGTGCAAACAAATATTCATTCCAAATTTCAGGCTCCTGCTCCATAGTCAAAAACAACCACTGAAAGAAAAGGATACTTGGGATTTGGATTGTGTCTGGATTCTTAGTTCCAGAGATTTCTATTGCCATTTGACAACTTAAAAAAAATAAAAGTAAATTTTTAGATGTGCAGAATATTTTAGTATGGTTTAAAGTATGTGGTACTTTGGGGACAGGATTTTGAATAAATTAGTTCACTGATTAAGACCATCCAGGAGCCAAAGGTCATTATCATCCATTAATAGTTATGGCAACTTATCTGAAAATCTTGCACAAAAAAATTTGAATAATATAAAAACATTCTTTACAGTGAACATGCAATTTATAGCAGAATAAAGAATAAATTGGTTGTATTCACATGCTTTCTGGTCAAATCCTTATTGTTTTGTAAAGAAGCACAAGAAAGAAATATTGAAGTGCACAATTGCTCTGTAAATCATGAACAGTTTCTAAACAATGAGGCAATGAAATACTGGCAATTTGCTGCATAAAACTGTACAGATAGTCCAGGACAATGTCTTCTGTCCATGACAGAAGATAATTCTATGTAAATGATACACGCCAAAAATGTTCACAGTGGGTTCTGAGAACAGAAGAACAAATAACATAATTAAAATGCAAAAATCTCACTTCCAATTTCACTACAGACAATGAGAAATTTATTATTGACTATTGCAGCCAGGCTAGAGCTCACAGTAATTCTCAGCTTCTCCAGAACTTGCTAATTTTGAAGCATCTTGGCTAATGAAAGGGTCAATGATGCAGACTGTGTTATTGCCATTCCTTGATTAGCTGAGCAAACAAGCTCTGTTACCAGACATATATGTATACTGGCAAGGGGGAATTCAAAAGTACTCATTGAAATACCCAATTTGAAAGCAGTCAGGCAGATTCAGTTGTTTGCTCAGTGTTTATTGAAAGTGAACATAAAAGGCAAGCAAATAAAACCAGATGGAATTAATTTTTGATGACACTCAATAGTACAAAATTCAATAGTATAAAATGCATAGTCATGCTCCTGAGAACCAATAAGATAAAATTCTGCTATAAACTCAACTGAGAATTCATCAACTAGAAAAAATGAGGAAGAAGTCCTGCATAACCCAATTAATCATAAGGGATATCTGTGGGTCACCAGGGTATTGCAGTCATTAAAAAGGTAAATGTGATCCAAGGATGTTTCTGATGAGGCATTTTCAGTAGAGAGAGAGAATATTATTTCCATTCTATAGGGTACTGATCAGCCTTCATATGAAATATCTCAAGCTGGGTACAATTCTGGCTGTACACGTCCATAAATGATTAAGTGAAGCTGGAATAAATGCTGAGAAGTGCTAATGGGCTGATCTGTTGATGGAGAGCCTGTTTTATAGGAACTGACAAAAACAATTTGGCTACTTTCATCTAGCCAAGTTATAGCTCAGGTAGGACACAACAACATTCCATCAAAGTGCCAGGGAAAACTTAAAGTGAAATAAAAAGTAGTCTTAATGGTAGAGGAACGAAGCAGTATTACAGGAACATGAATGCAGATAGGTTGGAAATTTGAATAAAAAAGTCCCACCACTTGAGCATCAAGGCTCTCCGAGAGTTCACTTTTGAATGGTTATAGAAGACCTAATCACTTCTAAAATGGATCGTGCTAAGTTTTAAAAAACAACTATAAAATTAAATATCTATGATAAGCTTGTTTAGGACTTGCAGGACTATCACATGTTTTCCAATAATTCACTTTAAAAAACATGTCTGAGTATTGTTCATAATTATTCCTCATCGCTTCTCTTTTCTATCTATTTAGATTTTATGGTACATTTACCTCCCATGGAGGATCCTTTTTATATATTTGGAGCATAAGATTTTCTCAGTTCCAGCAGAACAGCTCTAAGAAGTTGCTGATACCACCCACCCCCTTAATGTGGGAAATACCAGTCATTTGTTTCCAGATTAAAATTTCAGTTGAAAGAGGTTCAGCAGTTTCTTCCACTGAAGGAGCCATTGGTAATTCTGTCTTATAGCAAGCAGAACAGTATTAAGGAACAGAAAAGTTAAATGAATTCCAAGACACAGACACATAAACATCTGTATTTCTAATGGCCATAATAAATCTTAACTCTTGGGGAAAAATAAAGTAAAAAAATAGCTTGATAATTGGATCAATTTTTCACTTATGGGTTGTCAATTGCTTGACATTTTAATGCATGAACAACAGGTCTGAAAAGTATTTTAATTAGCACAGTAGGGCTCAAACCTAACCCTAGCCTTCTAATTGCAGTGCTAAACCATGTCTGAATATCTATTTACTAAACAGAAGTTAATTAAAAGCATGGATCCATACTATACACATAGCATTAAACTGAAAGCTGAAAGGGTATGCCATCTGCAGAAAAATAGAACTAAAGTGACAATTAAGGATCTTTATAGACTCATGAACTCCTTCCTCTCCCAGTACCACTTTGGCTGGTTTCATTGTAATCGAAACACAGACAAAAGATGTCCTATATTACATTTTATTCTGGATGGATTTTTAAAAGAAATGAGCTTCTGAACAAAACCCAGGATGAAAAAGTATACAGTTTAAAGTTACATTTTCTGCAGTCATTCCTCTCAGTCATTTATTTGCCCCTGAAATTATGTCAATGCTACAATTTGTACAGTTCTGCTAAACCAGAGGAGTTAAGGGATCCATGTTCAGAAAACCAAGGAACAAACCTCCAAAGTGATCAGTGTAGAGTACAGACTCTGGTTTTACTGGCACGGCCAAGGAATGCAGTAGGTTGCAACACAGGTAGGAAGAAACAATCCACTACGAGGAGAAGTGTGACTTCTAAAAGCCATGTTTGACACCAAAAGAATTACAACGTTGAAATTACCTCTAGGGTCAAGAAAATGTCCACCTGGTTTCCTCAAGAAATGAAGGCTTGGTTTGTTTGTTTGCTTTTTTGTCTATAACACTCCTGTTACTGATTATTTTTGTACATGTTGACCACTGCCAGCCAAGAAGTAAACATCTCAAAGGGTTTGGTCACATAAAATGTGTGACCTCAGGATGCTAGGAGAGTTTGGACAAACACCTATGTGTTCAAAATTCCACTGTAATTTATGGTGTCTTTATTTAAACAGAAATATTCAAGCATGTGGTAGAACCATTCTCAGCACAAAAAGCAGGAATCCAGGAGAACCTCGCCATTATGGCAGTCATCAGGTCAGTTCAGCTGCTCACAAAATCATTGCCTCAGCACTCATCGAAGTATTAATTCTTGTTCTGATAGGCCAAAGGAGTAGCCCTGTTGCTAATCTTCAATTCCTTGTTAAGAGCCGCATTAACACTCTACAGACATTTGGTTCCTGTAGTTCTTGCAACGTGTGAAATGGCAAGAATGAGAATTAGGTCTGGTCTAAAGGTAAACATGCTGGAAAGATACAAATCAAAAACAGCCTCTAAGGAGCTAAGATTGAGGGTGCTGGAAACAGCTTAATCCATCCTAACGGATTTACCAGTCACTTCAAATTACCTTAAAGGTAAACAAACTCACCGGGGCATACACAACAGGCAGTTGATCCCTAGGAAGCCAAAAGTTTTGAACTTCACTATTAAGAGAGCTGGGAGTCATTCTCGTATTTTTAGCAGTTTAAACACAAGCTGGATTACTGATTAAATCCTAAATTTTCCCTCTCACACAACATTCAGTGAAAGCATCTATATGGAAAAGGAAAGCTATATGAAGAGGAAAGATGTATACGAAAAGGAGAGACCCTGTTAATTTTTCTGGGAGTGCAGATGTTATAAAACACTAAGGAATACATACACATTTCCACAGAATGCCAAACCAAGCTTCTCTAAATTTGCCATCTATAAACCAATGTTTAATTCTCGGTGGTCTGATCTTGAAGGTGGAGTAACCTTCTACTAGAAAGCTGTGTAAGAACGTCATTTCCATAAGAAATTGTTCAAAATCTTAGTCAATAGTATCACAGATGGGCCAGAAGTGGGAAAGAGACAGGAGATGGCTAGGAGCAAGTTCGCTGCAGTTTCTGGCATTAAGTTGCTTGAAGTAACATGAAGGTCTATTGGGATAACCAGCTGATGTTGGGTGAAGGAATTGGAAACGTGTTTCTGCGACCACATCTCTTAAATTCCCCTGCACAGAATTTTGATTTTCTTCACCTCTAGATTTGGGTCTTCTGGTATTAAAACATGCAGTCTGATTTACCACTCAACTAAGATAAAAAGATGAGGCAGAGTTGCAGAGATTAACAACTGCAAATACTAGACATTTTGTTTTCCAGTGAAAATTACATTGAAGTAAAAGAAGTCAGATTTGCTCCATTTTGAACGCATACATTAAGAACTGGCTTTTGACACACTAACTCTTTTTAGGGGAAAAAAACCCAGAAAAGTGCATCAGTTTTAAGGCAGTTCAGTAGATAATTATGCCAGTAAATCATATGACTACATTTGAGCTTCTGAGCTACTGCAGTACAATTAAAAACCTGCTACAGGCCATTTAGCATAAAGAACTACCTGTGATTTTATGAGTAAAATGGAAAAGCATATTGATATATTGATAAGGTAGCAAACTAGAACATGAGAATTTTCTACAGCAAATGTTTTTTTTTTTTCAGAAAATAGTTATTATCTCTTCTTTTTACCCCAAACTTATTAAGATGTTCACTGGTCAGTGGAAAAAAATTAAATAAAATCTGTGAAGTTAAAAATGTGTTGTTAGGAAGACTTCTCTGGAGGCACAGTCAACCTTAATTTACTGCAACCGAGCACTGGGATAAAAGTCTGCACTCCGACAGCTGCCATGAAGCAGTGGTGAACAGTAATTTTCTTTTCCATGTCCAGTAGCAGGTTTAATTGCCAACATAGCTGACACCCAGTTCAGACCTCATCTTCCAAAGAAGGGAGATAGAGCTTGGTTTTTTCATAGAATAATTTTGGTATACTTCTTTAAATCTTATTTAGCCTTATGAGATGCACACTCTATAAAACTCCACAGATCAGGTCCTTGTTTTCCAAGGAGCAAGTCCCAGCTCTGGTATTCCCCAGCCACCTAACCTTCACTCATAGTGCTGAGGAAGCTGCTGAATGACAAGAAGGAGTTGTGAAGTAGTCTGCAGAGCAGAGCAATGCAAGATAAAAAAGGTAAAATTACAGAGGTTGGGTTTTTCAGGTGGTGACTATTAGTTGCCCAAATAGTCAAGATGAAAAGCACGAAAATGGGAAAGAACACAATCTGAAAGGAAAACACAGAGACTTGGGAGATGATGGCAAGTTAGGAATGCTGAAGACCAGCTCAAGGAGGCAAGGAGATTTAAACCTTCCTCTCCTAACAGGTGGCTGCCTTGCAGCAAGACTCTTTGATGAGCATAATGGATTTAGTTGCTTGCTAACCCTAGTTCTCAATTGTGCATTTTAGCTAATAATCATTTTATGCGGTACCTATCCCACTTGCACAGTCTCTTTACACATGGATGCAGATGCCTGAATAAAGTAACTCAGAGTTAGAGCCATTATGTTACCTAAAGCTACCTTTTCACCAAAAAAAAAAAAAAAAGAAAAAAAAATCATGCCTATCATCATTTAGATGTTCCAGTCTTTTAGAACAGCTGAGCATACATGCAGTGTCAGGAGGTTTTTCCTGATTTATCCTGAATTTCAGGTTGGTAGGTTCATAATCTGTAATACTAAGGATTCATGCACAAATAAATTACCATGATTTAACCATGTAATAGCTAGAGGAATAGTTAGAGGAATGAAACCACTTCTGGAAATACAAGAAGTTATTTTACCCAGTTCAGTGAACAAAGCACAGCTGAATCAGCTTACATTTAAGAAGAGTTAAGAACTCCTAAATTAACATTTGCCAAGGCTCAGCTACCACATTTCATATATTAAACAGACGTTGTATCATGTCTTTCATCTCTAAAGTCAGAGTTATATAGAGTAAACCTGAACTGTGGACCAGAAAAAAAGTACATTTATAAGGGGCACAGGCAGATTTCTACAGCTGTCACCTAATTCCAGCTTGCAGGCACAGGCCTAGGGCATCATTGCAGTGTGCTTCACTTAATCCTTATCTGATTTTCTCAGCCAACTTTGCATCTGTTCTGTTCACAATGCAGTAGTATGGACAAAACCTTAGCTTTGATCCAACTGTTAAAACATGAGCCTGCATAAAGTTTTACATTGAAATTATTTTCCCAGACTCTGATGTTATGAGCAATCACTGCTCTACTCTGATGCTACTGCTAATAAGAAAAATGATCACAGCTAGGGGAAAGAGAAGAAAAAACTATATATTTGGATAATGGATTTCGGCTGGATTTTTTGTCTTTCCTTTTCCAATATTTGTCTCAGGTACATCTTGTCAATGAGACAATGTGAAGGGGAGGCTATAAGACCATATGTATTTCATAGTTACTGGAGGTTGTACTGAAACAGAAATGCCTGATAGGAAGAACTGGCCAACTCCCAGTTCCCTATGAACCAGCTTACTCTTTTTTAAATCCAGTTTTGAGGGCCTGCAATGGATTCCCTCGGGGTGTATGAGGAAAACCAAACTTAATGAACTAAGATTGAATCTCCCACTGTTTTAGGGCCACATTGTCAACTCTGATGTTGACAACGACCTTCATCTTTCCTGTTTTTCTTCTGTACTGCATTATAGGTAGGATTGTAGTCTTTCACTGCAAACCAGACTTTTGTTAAAGGTCATTGGGAGTTGCTTTACAGCCCATGTTTTTTTTCTGAATTAGATGGTGTATCTCCTTTCAGTTAATTCTTTTTAACTGTGAGGGCTGCATGACTAAGATTATTGAGCCAATTTTATATTATTCTGTGTCACCACTCTTTCCATGTTCTTTATGAGGAAGTTGAGACTTGTAATAGGCACAGCTTCCTAAGATGGTTAGAAGCAGTATTTCATAATTATTATTATGTCAGCTCAAAGCAATGTTTGCTGCTTGGATTTATATTGTTATATTATGACTGACATATGGCAAATTCAAACAGAGCAATATGGTAGCAGGCAAAACAACCATAATTGAAATAACAAAATATCAAGAGATTGAAAATGATGTTTGCTTTCTTCTTTGGAATAAAGGTTTCTGCTGAAGTGAAAGACATGAGTTATCTAGCAGCCAGACAGTCATGTTCATGCCATGAAATCCAGAGACCATGACAGCTCTGAAAAAGGATGAGGGAAAACATTCCCTGTAAATCCTCTACCCCTTTTTTGCTCAAAATGTAATATTTCATCCTGTTTACAGTGGAACCCCTGCACTTCCTGCTGCCTTACCAGGGCCATCTACGCATTCTTGAACTCATAAAGATGCAGCTATTGATGTGGTTTTTGTAGTCCCAAAGAGAGGAGTGTCTTGAGTGAGGGGAAGTCATACTTCCCAAGGACAGAATACATGTCGTCAGCACACAGACTATTCCAGTAACTTCATTTTGATCAGTCAAAGGCTTTATTCATACACCTTTGTGGAAGAGCTGTGTTTGCCTTAGTCGCCCAGATTAGGCGACATATAAACCAGGGGTTCATAAACTATTGTTTATAGGACCAGTTTATGAGTGGATTTAAGAGTAGAGGCTACACAATTATGAGGACTGCCAGACTCAAACCCAGCTGCCTTTTGCACTGCCTCTACAGATATCTCAGGCTTTGAGGTCATCTGTCAGCCTGGGCATTTCTCTTGCCCACTCCTCTGAAAAAAACAGGGATTAAGCCTAGCCCTAGCAGCATGAGGCCCCTAAAGCTGCCCTGCTCTGCCATGACACCCCACTGCTGTGATGGACAACTGCATTGAAGACTTATTTCTCAGTTCTTTCTACACATCCGTCTGCTTGTGTTCCCTTATTGCACAAAATGGGGTAGCCACCCCCAAACCCTCTCCTAGTCTCTGGCTGTTGTTAACTCCTGACTGGTGCTCGTGGATTGTATTGGAGAGCAGCCATTAATCCAGGGCAAACTGTGACAGGGACTGTGATAGAAAAACAACTCTGTGCATCTTTCCATGTTGTGACAGCTCTCTGCTCTCGTACTGGTAAGTTTGCTAGTATAGGTGTAAGCTAAGGTAACATTAAAAATTAATTTAATACAATGAAATAGAGAAGTTGGTTTCACCAAAAAAGCAATAGGAGTTATTCTGAATTTTCTTAATACATACCATTATTTCTTAGCTACTCAATGTTTTTAAAAACCATACTTCAGTTCCTTAAGTTCCACGTTTGCTGAATATATATTCATATTCAAATTCTGTTTTTTTCAAAAGTATTGTTTGTTAATATGCCTTCAGGTAATCTTTAACACAGAACTTCTCTTTCATTTCAATGGCTCATCCCAAATACTAGGTAATTACAGATAATAAAAATGCAAAGTAAGACATGGACAGGTATCTGTGGAATACTTAATGGTACAAAGCAGAATAATTTACCTGTTCCTATCTATGAGAGTTCTCATAAATGCACTGATGCCTCACACCAGGAAATGTAATGATTTTAAAATAAGATCTAGAAAAAATATACCCATTTTGCGTGTAGTTTTGATCTACTGTAAACTACTAACACTTGGCCAAGCCTCTTATTCCCTCATGGAAAAAAAAAAAAAAAGTGGTTAATAATATATAGCAAATGTAACAGTAAGTTAAACTACATTATCTAAAGAAAGCAATTAATGAAAACTTTTGTGTTCTGTGTTGAATTATAGCTGCAATTAAAAATGGCCTCACATAATGTACCGGTAGGGAACAATTTACCCTGAAAATAACAGCTTAATAAATAAAAGTGTCTGCCCTTAGCAATATCAGTTTTGTAGGGTATTGGGGTTTTGTTTGGTTTGTTTTTTGGGGGTTGGTGGGGTTTTTTTGGGGGGTGGTGGTTACCAAGCGAAATAATTCTGTGATTAGGCCAAAAACAAAGATCAAGAGGTAAAAAAGAGTTCACAAAAGTTAACTCAACTGAGTGAATCAAAGATTGCCTCAGCTCCCAGTTAAGAGCAAGCACTGGAAAGAAACATAGAAAATTTGTTCTTCAAATTCAGTCTATTTCTCATATTGCTGTAGACAGCACACCCATCTCCTGTACTTTCTTACACAAGAAAGTGTTGAATCTCAGCTTCGTAACTGATTTGCCCCAGGAAGTTGGTTGTTTGGGGTTTGTTATTCATTTGTTTAGAAATTACAGTTTCAGTGGTTTGCAAGTCAGCATTAAATAAACACATAATAAGTTCTCTGTCCCAAAGAGTTCACAATCTATTTTAAGATTAGGGAGTAGACAATCATGGAGAAGAGAAAGGAAGGTTAATAAGTAAGTTAGTTGTGACGGTGCCCAAATAATTCCTGATTGCTTTCAACTCACGTCGAATAAAAAAAATATATGTATAAAACTGTGTGGCATTACTGGCGGGAGGTGCTACTTGAAAGTCTCACATTTGAAGGGGATTTCCAACACGACTGAGCAGAATATGTTCCTGATTAATCTGAGAAGGATGCTACTGTCTGTAAATGTGCCACACAGTCATGCCTTTGCTGCAGAAACAGAAAAAAGGTGCATAAGATTTGCAAAATTGGCAGAGTTTTTCAACAAAAGTATTCTCTCCTCCTTATATTTGTTGTGTCTTGTTTGGGGGGAATATTTTCCCCTTTTCTTTTAGCGTTGCAGTTTATATTCATGGCTGTCTCACTTCTTCAGTTCCTTTGATGACTGGTGTGTCAAATAGTAAAAAGGGCTTTCACCACTGAATGTATTAAATTCTCAAAGTATGATGTAATATTGTAATAAACCTGTTGATATTATCATAATGGAAGGTTGGGGAGCAGAAATTCTGACAGGCTGCTCAGTGAAGAGCCCAACATCCTTTTTTTGAAGGAGAAGATTACACAGCCTTGCAATTTAGTGATGATAGCATGATTGATTTTGTTATGAAATTTTGGTTATGAACTGCTGCTCAGTTCACTGCAGATATTTACACTATATGGTACTTGCACAGGCACACACAGCATTACTGAGAATACAAAATCAAGAACTCAGTAACTATTAAATGGAAGAATTTAAATTTTCTATGCAAATATAATTCAGTCACGTTATGTATGTAACAGAGAACAATACTGTAGAGGAAAGAGAAAGATTCAGAGCTGTATCACTATAGACAATTTTCTTGTTTTGATGTGTCTCCTGCCAACTCGGTCTTTGTTTCAGCTGTGCTGAGTGCGACACAGACTGAGGAGCCTGCTGGGGGTCTTTTGTGTTTATATTTCCCTGGGAATTCTGCTTCATTTACAGCATACAATGAAAGGTGCTCAGTTAATGAGCACCCATTCAACATTTGGTTTTACAGTCAGTTTTCAGTGAGCAGTCCCATGCTTTATTTTAATTCACTTCATTCATGTCATTCTCTGAGGACACAAATATTGAGTTCCTCATGGTTTTTTTTCTGTGGCACTTTTAGTTGTATCATTTGAATGGTATACAAAATAATTATTTTCATATTTTGAGAAATGACAGGTCGGTAATTTTTTTCCCCATTTTACAAATATCCTGAAGAGGCAAACAAATGAAGATTTTAAAACTATTTTTATCACTTTATTTGTTTTTAAATCTCCCTGAGTTTTGAATGTCCATTTTGAAATATTTCTTACCTGCTTTCTTTCTCAGATATTTTGCATTACAAAACCACTCAAAGCACAGCTGGCACCAAAAAGAAACTGTGTGGCACTCTCATGGTTATGGCCCATTTTCCCTGTGAAGACATTAGGCATGACCTTTTTCACTTCTTTCCTGCAGTTCTAAGACTATTCAGTCCCCATCTAGCACCTGTGGTAACATGTAAAGATGACTCTTACAGATATTTTTTTTATTCCCTTCCATTCTTAAATCATCACCCTCTTTTCTGTGGTGTACAGGAGGAATGATACATTGGCCATGGGAAAAATTCAAGATGGGGTAGCTCGGATCTGCAACCTTTTTACCAAGATCTACTCTTCCCTATGGCTGAAGTACATTGGAGCTATGTATGAGACTGGGTCATTCCTTTTTAATTTTAGGTGGGTTTTATTTTCTTGTAACACCTATGGGTAGAGTTTCCTAAAATGTGTGTCCTGGAGAAATTCCCACAACAGCATGGTTTACTGAAATAAAATTATTCCAAGGGAGTAGAAATTCCACCATTTGAGATGTCAAACCAGATCTTACTTCTTTCTATAACTTTAATTTACAGATTCTGAGCTAAATTTTTAAGACATGGTCTGTAATATTTTGTTAAAATGAACACTGGGGCACAAAAAAAGAAATCTCTGTTGAGCAATTATCAGGAATCTGTAGGAACTGAAGGTACTGCCAGTAAAATTTGGACCATCAGGCCTTGGAGACTGAATGCTGTGCTCTTTAAATCATTTGGAACAACAGAAGCAAATGTATATTGCAATGCAAAAACTTAAATATTTCAATAAATATTAGAAATTCAAATACATACACTTGCAACTCCCCCTCTAGACATAAATTCTTCCTGCCATTATTGTTCCCTTTGCAATTTGACATATGGTGCTGAAACAATAAGGCAAACAATTGATTATTATTAGATAATCACACACCTGGGAGACTGTAAGGCACAGGATGTAATCAGAAAGCCAGGACCACAGGGGTATGATAATTTTTCAGTTATATGTAATCATGTAATTTCTTTAAATTTTACTACTGCAATAAATAACTTCTAGTGTGAATAGAGCTGCCAGCTAATGTCACAATATTTCACCTGCAAGACTTGCAGAGACTAATATACTTCTATGAAAACCTTAAAAGTTATTATAATTAGAAGGCTGATTCAGTCTAACATTCAAACTCTGCATCTGACAGTCTCCCTGAAGTCAGTGCCCCTCCCCAGCAGCAGCAGAACTAGAGCAGAGGGTATCAAGTGGCCAAGATTTATGCATTTACCTTATTGATAAAGAGTGGGAGGGAAAACTGGGGAGTTAATTTCCGTCCATGACTAAGTTTTACTCTATTTTTCCAGTAATATTAAGGGAAATTTTGCTGTCACTGAACATAGATGTTGACTATTAAATTCTGTCATAAAATAGACCTTGAGTAAAAAAGAATGTTGTGATACTATTATATTTATAATTCTTAGAAATAGGTATATTTCGAAATAAGTACACTTTATGCACTATGCAGCGAAATGTCTTTCTCTTTCAGTTAATAATAGTTTATATTACCAGCAGTGAAACAGAACGTAGGGATGAAGGTACAGAAAATAAAGGGTAAGGTGCTAAAGAGAGCTTCATAGAACATGGCAGAGGCTACTGAGGAACAGAGAGTGGCTGATAAAGTTCCAGCTAAGCTAGGAATAATGTGAGGACAAGAAAATCCAGGTGACATTGGACCCAAAGCAAAAAGACAGGTAAAACTAAACATCTCAGAACAAAAGATGAGGGTCACACATTTTAGATTCTGGACTGTATTCTTGAATAAAGGATGGTAAATGAGATTTTGAGGTCATGATAAATAAGAAATCTTACCCTCTTGGTTTAATTCTATAAATAAGGGCTTTGGACCCAGAAATACAGCAAATATCAAGTAGATTTGGGTGATTTACTTTATCTCTGTGGATTACATTAATAGGTTTATTATTGAAATTTTCTGTATAATCTCTGACATTTTCTGTATATTCTAGTACTCAGAAAAAAGTTTGAAAGATGGATTTGACGTCTGGAAAACATGCCCTAATATACTTGAGAATATAACAAAAGTAGGCCCAAGAGACATTTAAGAAGGGTCTTTTGTATTGTCTACAGTTGCAAAAATAGCTGATATTCATTAAGGTGGCAGGAAAAGTGGTTGTAAGCTGAAGCTAGACAATTTTGAGTAGCAATAACAGGCTCATTTTTCAACAGAAGAGTACTAAACAGTGAACCTAAGGATATTTGCACTCTCCATCTTTTGACATCTGCAGTCAGGAAGGAATGTATTTCCAACGTTTACCATGGTGACAAAGAAGTTCTGAGCTCATATAGGAGGGGCCTGAGACCCCCCAGTCCCAGGGAACTTCCAGCACCTTGTCAGTGGTCTCAAAGCATGGAATTGAACCTGAGATACAAGAAAATGTGTTTTCCCTGATGTTTGGCTCAAAACAAGAGTGGGTACACAAATATTGTTCCTCAGGAGAGTCATGTTTATGTAGCAAGACCATAACTTACTTGTGTACATCAGACATTTAGTTTTTGAAAAAGTTAACTGACTTTTCTCCTGGTTAATGACCATGCAATATCCCAGAACTCCCCTATGAAATTTCACAGACTGGTTGGCCATTTGTGGGATATGGATTACAGCACATCTAAATATACCCACATAATCTGTTTTCACTATACAAGGAAACTTGGTTGACTTCACTCTTTCACGTTAGGAATACAAAACTATTAGACCATGCCAGGTCACTGAGTCCCAGTTATTGCAAACCAACATGATTTATAATCCTTTTGCATAAACTAGTTGTTCTTCTGTATACATCCAGGAAATTACTACTCCAAAAAGACACAAATCTTAGCAATATTTTTAATAGATCTGCAATGAGCTCCATCCAAATCCAATCCCAACCTCTTCTCTTTCTTTATCCAAAATGAGATTGATCTAAAGAGCTGTTGTATCCATGCTGTCAATCATTTTCTGAGGTTTTACCTGTCACCTCACTAACACCCACTGGCTTGTGGTTTTTGAGAAGTGAGTGCAGTGGTGGTGGGCTGCTGCCCTGGCGGTAGGCGCTGTCCTGGCTGTAGGGGAACGAGGGCATGGAAGCAGGGACAGCAAGGGCTGCGTACCCAGGCGATGGGTCAGACTTGCTCGTTGGAAGAGCCCATCTGCTTCTCCCAGCGATCCTCCCTCCAAAGCCATTACTGCCTGTGCCTTCGCTGCAGCAGACAGAAGAGGAGAATAATCAGCGCCCAAAGGCTCTGAAGTGAAAAGACACAGACAACCTTAAAGCTTTTAAAATATATATTTATTCTTTGTTTTCTCTGACTTTATTGCAATCTGAAAAGAGAAAGAGTGCTTTGTTGATAATAATCTGAGAGCTCTGCTTGTAACCATGCAAAATTACTGACGTGGGTAAGGCAGATGACTAGTTTAAGTACAAATGCAGAAAATTAGACTGTGTTTATCATGTCTTTAATGGGACTGAACATTTCCGTTTCTTTGATTTTTGTCCTTCGTTCTGCCCAGTTGTCATTACAGCATTTCAAAAAGCCCTCAACTTGTGTGTTTCATTCAAATGATGTATGAGGTTTGATTAGAATCCACATCAAAACTGCTACAAGAATATAGCAGCTATTCAATGTTCTTGGGATCCAAATGAGAGAAAGAGAGAGAAACTTACTTTCAATACAAGGTTTGATTTTTGCATCTTGGGGGTTCTTTGTACAAAATAAGAGTCGAGATGCTCTGGGAGCATGCATGCGCAGAAAGGCAAATTTTTATTATTTGTTCTGCTCTGCTAGCAAGACAAATTAGTTCATCTGCAGATCCATGAAGTTAGTTAATGAAGGATTTCAGAATTAAGATATAAAGCTTAGTCTTTCAGCTCTGGTTCAGGGAATCCACTGACTAACGTCAAAAGGAGTTTTCATATAATGAAGTCTGATGGCAAAGCCAATCATTACAGTCTGTCTCCTGAGCTTTATTTGAGTCTAATCCTGAGAGAGAGAGCATCTGAGATGGAAAGTTCTCCAGAGAGAGACCTGCAAGAGTCGGAGGCAACTCAGATAGATCTTACTGGGGCTGGAAGCTGAAAAAAAAGCCTGTAGTGGCGTGTGAGGTTAGCTCAGAGAGCAGCCCTCAGAATGGACTACCCCAAACAGAGGCAGGCAAAGGTCCATCATGTGAAACAGAGCACATTAATTCATTTAATTAATCAATAGAGCACGGACTCATTTAATGAACTTGATTCAAGGGCTACTAGACTGCAAATTGTATCTTTCTGGAAAAATAATTCAAACTACTTGTGGTTAGCCTTCATGTTTTCATCTCTCGTGCAGGTTGATTTGATACTACTTCCCCTGAAAAAAAACAAACAAACAAACTGAAATTTTAAGGATTTCACATCTACACTATTTGTTTTGTAGAAAAAGATATTTTGTGGTCTTATAACATCCAGCATTATGAACTGGAAATTAAGATCTTAATAGGAAAGTTGTTTATTGCTAATTGAAAATCTTTGCTTTTTTTAGACTGCTTTTAAAGTCCTTTTTAAGGAAAGACTGTTTTGTCTGTGTTCTAGTGAGTAAGATTCTTTTACTCTTATTGTCCCTTGCAGATGTTCTTCTGCTCATTTCTCTTTCTGTAACTGAAAAGAGAACCAAGTTTCTTGTCTATTTTAAGTGGACATAGAGGCCTTCTTGGGTTTGTATGTAACATGTTTTACTTTCGGTGTGTGCAAAACTGCATGAAATGTGTCTCTTCTGATGCTAGCAGAAACAAGAAAGAGGTGACATTGTTTTTCAGTAATTAATCTGTCATCCAGTTTTTACATCCATCAAAAGAGAAAGAAGAGAGGAAGTACAATGCACTTGGGAAAATGTGCATTTCTGTGTCTGAGCAGGCTTGTGGTAATAGCAAAGGGATGAGAGAAGATACTCAGAGCAAATTCTGACTCAGGGAGGAGCACAGACTCCTGGAGAGTGTTTGAGAGGGAGTCAATTAGATTTTAAATCAGAATTATGCTCCACAGGGAGACTATATAGTGTACAAACCAATATAAATAAGCATCTGAAAGGCAAAGTGCTTTTCTCAGTGTGACAAAAACATTATTAAAGCCTGTAATCTTACAGGTGTCTTTATCTAATGGGCAGCTATACCCAGAAATTTTATATTACCTTGCACTAGCATATATATGCTTGTATTACTTCCTTGCTGTGGTTTCCTTTGGTCATTCTCTTTCCTAACCCCAACAAGCTAAACATGATTCAGTCGTTTGGTCAGTGCATGAAGCTGGGATTGTCATGTCCCCACCATGAACATCCGTTACTCTGTGATCTTCATGACTCATTCGTTTGGACTGTTTTAAGGGGACATATATGAAGGGACATATATGCCATTGTAGCTTTAACTGCAGATGGGAGGATTTCAGGACCCAAGGATCTCCCTGCCAGCCTCGTGTTCCTTCAAAAAGCAGAAGCCTTGTACTTAGCAATAAAATGAGTAGAGGTTGCTGACAAAATAAGTGTATAATTTAACCCAAATAATCTTTGATAAATTGCTTTAAACCCATTCATTTTCTGATTTAATGGAAACTTCTCACAATAGTTTTATCATAAGGTTTAGCTCAGTTTAGTTCAGTAACTATAGCTTTTCAGTGAGAAAACATACTTCTGAGAAATGAAAGCTGCCACAGATGATTATAAAAATAATATTCATGAAGAAAATTCTAAAACGGATTACAATTTACAATTTCAGCTGTGTTTTCATCACAAGTTTCATCCGGGAACAGAAAGACTAAATAATTTGAATCGGAACCTTTTCATGCCAAAGCTTTCCACGTCCGCCACAAACGATGCCTGTGCTGCCACCTGGAGCTCACTGGTGGGCTAGAAAGCAGAAAGCAAGGCTGGTAAGCAAAACCAGAAGCTGCTCCGTTGTCTCAGTACCTTCAGAGCTGGGACAACAGGCAAAAACAGCCATAGAATTAATGCAGGTTTTTATCTCATCTGCAAGGTGTCCCATACAACCCACAGCAAATTCAGTGTAAATACATAGCCAAGGCTGGCAATGTTTTCCTGGGGCTAAATTGGATAGCAAATTCAGGAAAAACTGAAGTCTCACTACTTGTCTGAATTTGGATTGCCTCTCAAAGAGAGAGTAAAAGAAATGTATGGGGTTTTCTTATAAGTGTAAATGTTTCACAGCAATGCTTTTAAGCAAACCCAATCAAGGATGGTGACTTCTGGTAATCCCACATGGCTGCCAGCAACAAAAACTCAACAACTTGGTGGAAGTTTCAGCTCTCAACCTGAATGCTACTCTACTGTAAGTGCTTTAGTTTCAATTCACTTGTGTTGCCATGGTGGACATGACAAGGCAGCCAGATACTACTTTGCAGTTGGGAGGGCAGGAGGTGCTTTCTTACACTAGTGGGAAGGTAATTCTTTAAATGACACCGCCTTGATCAGCGGTCACTGTGTGAGCGTGTTATAAGAATTCTTTTAAAAATTTAGGGATTGCTCTGTAACTGTATGATAGCCTAATAAAACATCCAATGCCTGCATCTAGCAATAAGTAGCAATGACAAAAATGATTATACAGACAAAAAGTCCAGCTTACAATAAAGTAAAACTCATCTGGGTCGATTTCTCTTAGAAGTCATTGTAAAGAAGTGCAAAATGGAGGAAATTCTATGTGATTTATAATTATGCTGAAATAAGAGTTGCCCCATTGCTTGTACAGCATCTAACCATTTCAGGGATGGTCCAAACATTCCAGGCTGATCCTATAGTGATACAAATATAAAAGGGACTTCCTGGCATTCAAAAGTCCCAGGCAGAGCCTATATCTGCCCTGCCACTATCTGTAACTTTCATGGTTCGCTGAGCACCAAATGTGTGTATTATCAGACAGCTGTGAAGATAACACCTTTACAAATGAATGCAGATTCACAGAGAAACTTAAAAAATATAATTATATCTTTTGTTAAAGGATGATTAATTGATCATTTTTCAGAGATGATTATGATCTGCTTTATGAACAGTGTGTCAGTGTGCTGAGTGCTGAGTGACTTAGAGCAGACTAATTATTCATATTCTAACTTTGTCAGTATGAAAAAACAAAAGCTTCCTTCTTATTAATAAAATGCTAAATAGTGAATCTCAGTTTCTAATTAAAACCATGTACACATTATATGGGGTATTAAATGTAGGAACTTAAAAAAAGTTATAGCATTTCATTAAAAGATCTATTGCTATCTAAAACGTCAACGTTTTAATGGAACTTGTCAGTATAAAAAAATTGAATTTTTTTCAAATATTTGTAAAATTATCATCTTGGTTCTCCCCTGCTTTTTTTAGGTTTTTGAGGACACTTCATGTAAATGTGTATGTCATTCAAGTTAGCTTTTGAATATCTGAAACTTTTACAGAAATAGTCTGTTGCTTTTCCAAAAGTTCTTTCAGATCTTTTCTAAAAGATTCTTCTCAAATTGGTCAGAGAGAGGCATCACGTGAGCTATCAAGCTAGAGTAACACATAGCCAACAAAGTTCACTTTCTTTCAAATGTATTTATTAACAGTGTATACTTAAAAAGTACTTGACCAAGACTCCTGATTTGACTTGTACTTTCCCAAGATTTATCCCACAGATACAAAGCCCACATTTTCCAGAAGTATGACAAACACGTAAGATTTTGGGTGCAATTGAAAGGTGATTAAGTCAAGCCTTTTGCAGCAAATGAAGAAAGTAAACTCCGAAAGGAAAGACCTGAAATGAGGTTGCAGTGAGGTGGGGGTCGGTCTCTTCTCACAAGTAACTAGTGATATGACAAGAGGAAATGGCCTCAAGTTGTGCCAGGGGAGGTTTGGATTGGATATTAGGAAAAATTTTGACACCAAAAGGATTATCAAGGGTTGGAACAGGCTGCCCAGGGAAGTGGTAGAATTGCCGTCCCTGTAGGTATTTAAAAGACTGGTAGATGTGGTGCTGAGGGACATGCTTCAGTGATGGCTTTTGTCAGTGTTAGGTTGATGATTGGACTTGATGATATGAAATGTCCCTCCAAACCTAGACAATTCTATGATTCTTTAGGTAATTTAGCAGCTTGCCCTCAAACATCGGGTCAACTGACAATGTATATGTGTGTTTTAGGCTACTTCTAATACTAGATTATAGGAGGAGGGTGTTACCCTGATGATAGCTACAGCCCTAGGAGATAGATTAATTCATTAATCATATGAAAATTACCTAGTGACTTCCATACTTGTTGCTTTGTTGCTAAACATAATTGCAAGTCACAAATATTGGCCATAGACTTTTAGCTATTACTTTACATAAAGGCTCAAATATTCCTCACTGCTTTGGCCTCATTAAAAATCCAGTATAAAATGAGGATCAGGAACTATTGAGATGGATTTGATTGCAGTAAAGAACATTTTTTACTCAGATTTACTCAGAAAAATTTAATATTGCCTTGGTACTTATTAGGAACTTGCAAGCAAGTTCTTGGGGCAGGCCTAATTGCTCAAAGAGCATATAAAAAAGAGGAGGAGGAAAATAATCAGGATACATAGACCAGGTCAAAAAATAATTGATGTCCAAGGGCAGACTGTAAATGTCAATATTTATTAATGAATGCTTAACTCTCTTTTTAATGTGCTCTCTTCATTCTCTTCCACATTTGGAACTTTGAAAATTTCAGAGTTAGCCTAAATATTAGAATACTATTTCTGGAGGTCATGAGTTTTTTCACTTTTCAGAGTAGTATAATAATGACAAAAAATTGTTATTTCAAAACATATGAGAACATCTTGTTTTTATGAAGAAAGCCCATCTGCTTCCTTCAATTCATTTAGCTGTGTTTCAAAGACTGGTGTCCTCCTATAGGCATAACTTGGCTCCAGCAATTTGCACATTAAAAGCAGGCACCAATCATCTGGACATCTCTCTTACAAAAATAGAGCTTATATAAGTCGATGGTAAAGCATTCTTTTTCTTTTCCAGAAACACAGGGATTCTTGCAATTTATCATTACTTTTCTTTATACAATTGAATGAAATACCCGGTCTAAATAAATGTTCCCTTCATATCTCTTGATTTTAACCACCCCTTTGATGCAGACAGGCTGCAAAGGCTGAATAATGGTAATAACAAGATATGGAACAGAGGATTTACAGCATACATTTTGAAATGCAAGACATTGTGTCATTGAACACAGAATTACGGAATCATTGAGGTTGGAAGGGGACTCTGGAGGGCATCTGTTCTAACACTCCTGCTCAAGCACAGCAACTAAGTGCAGTTGCCCCAGACCATCTCCAGATAGCTTTTTAGTATCTCTAGGGGTGGGGGCTCACTGGGCAACCTGGGCCAGTGCTCAGTCACCCTCACAGTAAAAAAGTGTTTCCCAATGCTCAAAGGGAACCTCCTGCGTTCCATTTCATGCCCATTACCTCTTGTCCTGTTACTGCATACCACTGAAAAGAGCCTGGCTCCATCCTCATTGCACCCACCCTTCAGATATTTTCACACACTAAGATCCCCCTGAGCTTTCTGCTCTCCAGGGTCAAGAGTCCCAGCTCTGTCAGCCCTTCCTCATAAGAGAGATGCTCCAGTCCCTTAATGTTCTTTTTGGCCATTCATTGGACTCTCTCTGGCTGCTCGATGTCTCTCGTGTACTGGACACACTGCTGAAATGTGAACTCACTAGACTCACTATCAAAGAAAACTTCTCTATAAAGAAAATTAATTATGTTTTTATTGGATGAAAACTTTCAGTTTTTACAGAAAACTTTAGCCATTAAATGGTCTGGTTTGATACACAGTAGTTCCCAGTAGGTTGTACCCATTCTTAGGACACCCTAGCTTCCCCAGAAAGCTAGACTGAAAAGGATTCAAGTACTATGTACATTTCTTTATACAACTGCAGTGCATTTCTATAGCTGCAACTAAGAATTTATCTGCAAGTACAGAATGACAGGACTCTTTCTGGAAGTGTCATTAGAGGACGCTGAATGGTTTTATGCATAGCAATACCTTCACACATATTTATTTTAAACAGAAGAACTTGTGAGTTAGCTGATTGAATGAAATAATAGCAATTCAACTGACAATGTCTGTGAGATGAACATAGGTCCAAAGGGCACACTGCTTTCCATTGTGAGGGGTGGATGCACTTATAGGAGAACAGCAGGACACTTCTACAGGGGTTTTTAAAATATGTCAGATGCCGCCTGTAGCCAGAGGACAGTGTGTGTCCATTTGCTGGTGCTGTTGGGCTTCTCAGAAGAGTCCATTTATAGACCAGACAACAAGGCAAAGAACTATAAGTGGAGAGGGTGTCTGTGAGCTGTGTGTGACTGAAATGCGCACAAGGAGTTTAAAGGTTAAACTGAAAAACATAGAAATGTCACTTTGGACACACAGTAGCCTATGGCACTGCACTTTATAGAAGAGCCTATCAACTCATATAAAGAGTTACTGAAATGCACATACATATCATCAGCTATAACCTTGAGAAAAAATATCTGATTCTTCAGATATTTGGGAACAGCAAATGAAGGCAGAGGGTGTTCCCAGGGCTCACCATGCCTCAGGAACCACATAACACCAAATCTTCATGCGGCCAAGAGCACCAAACCACAAACCAAAAACTCTGGAGAACCAAGAGGAGGAGAAGTTCTGGCAAGTGAGGACAACTGTTTTCTTGCTGAACACAGAAAGGCATCAAAAAATGGCTGGCACTGCTGAGCTGAACAATTTTCCTCCCACGAGGATGAGCTTGGGTTACCCCAAATCCTCCACAGTGACACAGCTGGTCCCTTCCACAGTCTCTATATGGGAAGTGCCCTCAAGAGACGTATATAGCTGCAACCTTCTTGCCTGGGAGGAGAAGGATAGAAAACACTGATTTCCTTTCAAGGTTATTTTAAAAGACAGCCTTTGCAAGGAATCAGATATGGAAAGTGCCACCCCACAAAAAACCTTGAAACGCTGGATATATTTAGAAGTGTGTCGTGTTTATATGTAGCTTATCATTGTATTTTCATCAGAATGCTTACATTTAGCACCTTGTTCCATTTGTATTATTGGTGCTTTCAGGTAAGCACCATGCACCTAAAAATCTACCAACTTCTATTACATATTAATAGCTCAAAACCACCATATAATTTGCTCCAAATAAGCCATGGCTTGTTTAAAGGCTTACCCAGACCTATAGAGTCTGATAGTCTGCTAGAGTTCTGGTAGAGTTTTTCTGGTTTCCCCACGAGAAGCTTGACATAGAAGCTGGATTCGTATGAATCTACAGGGACAATAGAATGTAATAACTTTTACTTGAAAAACAGAGATGATGTCCAGCAAGAACCTCTCCTTTACCTTCATCTTGGCCACACCAAATATGAAATCTTGACACCTTTGGTAGAGGATGGTCCTACAGATTGATTGTTCAGCCACTCTTGTTTCATGAAAACATAAAATGTCAGAAAGGAAACATATATTAAAAATTTAATAACCACAAACGTAGGATAATTCACCCAAAATAACAAACCTATAAATTGATACAGGACTTTGGAAATATTCCTGAAACTTGAGGATCTTATAACTACTCAGGAATCTTTTAAATATAACTCAAAATTGTGTCAGTTTGCTATTTATGAACAGCCTTCCATCTAAAGAAAGGAGGTTCCTCACTATTTAGATGCCCCTGTCACTGATGGTCCCATGATTGTTTTCCAGATGAGTAAACAACAGCACTTGGCCAGTGGTTTGTCTGTTGAGGGGATTTTAGAAACTAGCAGTGTGGCATGCACATCTTGAAGCAATCAGAAGGTGGCACTTTATTAACGCTAGCGCAGCAGCGCTGTGCCGGGTTTGTGTCCCGGCGGTGCGGAGCAGCCCAGGGCTGCAGCTGGGCGCCAGCCGCCTTCCGAGAGGGCAGGGAGAAGTGCTCTGATGCAGCCATGAACAAGGGAAAAAGGAAAGGTGAAATAACGGCTTTGGTGATGCGACAGACCTACTAGCACCAGGCAGAGACACTCTTTAGAGGCACATAAAACACATAACTTATAAATTGAATGCATAGAAACACACCAGGTTTCAATAATAATAATATTAATAGTAATAATAGTACCCTTACTTTTGCTGAGACAAGTTTTGAGATTTTAAACTGTTTTCACTTGCTAATTCCAAGCACTTTTATCTTGCAGATGTCAGGTTAATTTCAGTCCTTCACAGATATGCAGGGATAAGATCTTGAAATACAGAGTACAACCATCAACCCTCAAGTTTGGGGAAAAAAAAACAACAAAAAACAAAAAACAAACAAACAAAAAAAAAAAAACCAACAAACAATCCAAGGATAGTTTCTGACTTTTTTGATGGTGGCCAGAACTTTTTCCCAACATGCACCCCCCACTTCCAGATGTGATAACAAGCAATATATCTCTTTTGAACAACCATCACGTCTCTGCAGTCACTCCTCTTGTTTTAGGAGTAGAAGGAGCTGCTCTAAAGCTTGCATTAATCGAACAAGTGCGGTTTAAATAAAAGAAGTTGTAAATATCTAAAACGTGCACTGTGTTAATGTTAACTTGTGCTATTGTTCTTGTCTGGTTGAAAAGAAAGAAGGTTGCACCTTCTTCAGGCAGTTTGAAAATTGTAATGTTAGACAGAGTCTCATTTTATTCTGAGTTGTAAAAATTCAGATAGTTAACAGAACAGAATTCCCTCAGGCTCCTCAGCTCAGTGCAAGACATATTGCAGACGTGACTAAACATGTTTTACAAATCAGACGCTTAACTCATGGTGCTTCCAAAATCAAATAGGAGCATGCAAAACTGGATAAATACCACTTCTACAACAATAAATGGAGCCTGTCTCTCTCTGAACTGCTAGCTGCAAACTCTGAGACACTAAGGTATATTCAAATTCAAACACGTATACGGAACATCAAGCCCTGCTTACACCTGAAGTATCCATGTACATCATAAATTACTTACCAAGGTATTATACATTATTCTATTTCTTTCCCCCCCAAAAAAGAGGATATAAATACGTTCATCAGAGAAATTTGAATGTCATCAAAAAACCTGACAAAATCCTGGGATTCTAATGTTTTTCCTTTAGATTTTGCTCTCCAGCAACAATTCCTTTGTGTGAGCCACTAGTGAAAACCTATCCCTTTGTGGCCTTTGTCGCCATCAACACCTGGAGGAACAGATTCTGATTCAGCCTACTTTGCTGCCCAGAGTGGATTTGCTGGTAAAACTTGAAATGGAAAGTTAAAATAAAGAACATCAAAGCAGCCATAAGTGCTCCATGCTGGTATCCCCAAAAGGGACTTGTTCACCTAATGCCTCATGATTCCCATGCTGCCAGTGAACAAGTGATCCCTATCCATTCCCTCATTCCTGCTTTTGCCTTTCTAGGACTTTTTGGTCTCTTGTTTTCCTGATTCAAACCCCAGTTTGTGTGGAGGATCTCAAAGGGTGGTCACTTCTGACTCTACCTCCTGTTCTGCTGGAGCCCGCTTTTCTAGAGTATTCCTTGGTCCAAAGAGTCCTGTGTACTGAAATGAGCATTTCTGAGTTACTTTTTGGGGCACAAGTTAAAGATTCAGCTGGCAGCTGAGCTGGTCCTTTGCCAGGCACGACACTGCCTGACAGCATGTATCTTGTATTTGTTTTTCCAATAAGAAACAGTGGAAAGGGACAGCTGGGCATTTGGCAGGCTCTGATTTTACTTAAAGTTTAATTCACATAATCCCACAAACTCCCTGAAGAATGACTCTGGTATAAAACAGTTAATGCAAAAGACCTTTTGGTGATGACTGTAACCGATACTGTACGAACATTGAGGGGAACTTTTAATTATTGGGACTTTTTAAATAACAATTGTGAATAATCACTTCTGCAGCAAAGCCACTCCAGATGATCAGTTGCTGAGCAAGACAAATGACTCTTAATGAATAACATGCAAATTAAAATTGGAGGGACAAACCAAGACAGAAAATGTCCAATTTCTGATTCACTACAGTTGTTTTAATTTTAGTGCTTTACAAACATATTATTAACTAATGCAACCAAAGTTTCAACAGAGGTGAACTTTATTAGCCTGACCTAAATACCCTGAAATACAGCCTTAAACTGGGGTAGGGGTGGGTAGCTTATGGTAATAATTAATATAATGGCTCCATTTGGCACTTTTTAATGAAGCTGTTGCACAGCACATGATGCTTCTGCAGGAGCTGAACTACAACAAATCTCACTGAGTTATTTCATTATCTGAAGTTTTGACAATGTTTTAAATGAAAAGACACAAACATCGTGCTGTTAATCTTTGCTTACAAATATACAGCCCTTGCTGCTAAATTGGAATAATATTTAAAAATTGACTAAATAAACCAGTTCCAGTCCAAGCCAGGGAGTGATTAAGTCTGAAAAAGCCCTCTCAGAATGATTGCTATGTCCCTAATTGCACAGCAGTGCAGTTGAGCACCTAACAGTCAGGTAGCCATCTACGTTTATTGTTTGAGACTCCATATGTAGCCAAGGAGAAAGAGAAGCACATCCAAGGGAAATTCACCCTACTTGTCTTCAGGTAGTATGAGTCACTCAGGAAAAGCATTTCTCTCTCATTTACTCATGGTGGAAGCTTAAGCTTTGGGTTAATAAAGCTGAGACAATTCCCAGCACACACCAACATGTTGTTGTTGGCCCTACTGTCAGGAGGAACAAAGTGGTTCATCTTCCCTTGACACAGTGGAGCACCCAGTGTCACCTCTCCATGGGATATTATTGTTGGAAATACTCAAAATAATTTTAAAATGCTGAGTTCCAATTTAGAAGATTTGTATCCCTTACTGCACACCTTTCACCGCACCATAAATCTGTAGAAGGAAAGAACATGGAATTTACTCCAGGGACGTAGTCTTCAGTCTTGCTCAGTCAGTATCAGTTGAAAATTCACTATAAGCTGTGTAGTACGCATTTGATTTAGAAACGCTAAATTAAATCAGAAGAAAGTAATTGTTCTAGTTTATTCTGACTTACATGAAATAGGATAAAATAATCTCTTTTGACAGTGAAACACATGTAATACAAGCAACTTACAGTAAAAATTACTTTTATCTGTGTCTCTTTGCCAATTTGTTAGTATTGCTCCTAAGACTGTATTTCAGAGACTGACAAAAGAGCACTCTGTTTTGTGAAAGGCTGGTTGGGTGGATACCGCTGACACCAAAACTAACAGCGCAGTTAAAAGGCCAAGTCTTCAACTGATTTTTGCTATGCCAGCAGCAGAGAACAGCAAGAGAATAGCCCTAAGGGGGTCACCCTGGATGAAGTCCTTCCTCCTGTTACCCAGAGTTTCCATGGGGCTGCAGCACTTTCTTCCTCATACACGAAGAGAGTCTGGGGTGATGCTATGCTATAGCAAGTCCCAGCTTCAGAAAGGCTAGGAATTGCCATAGCAAGGTCTTACCTTTATCCCTAAGGCTACTTTCCTCACTACTTCTTCTTTGCTTTGTTGCAATCTCTAAGCATGCCAGTACTCTAGCAAGGTAAGTAAATTCAGGTTTAGGCAGACAATGATCTAGCATGAGAGCAGAACACAGGGAATGAGGAAAAGCTCGTCTCATCTCCATAATCTTCCAAAATCTGTAGGACATGGTGGGGTCAAGATTGTGCACAATATCCATCCCAGTTCCCTTTGGTAGAGCAGTGATTACCCCAAGACTACAGATCTCTCATTCTTATCATTGACCATTGCTGGCAGTCATTGCAGGACATTATGTATTTTTCTTTCCAATAATGTAATTGTTGTTTTATATTTTATCCTTTATATTAAAGATACAAGAATGAAAAGACTTCTGTATATTATATTAAGTACCATGAAAAACAGGTTTCTGTGGACGTTTGATCATACTAATGACGTTTTACTAATTTTTTTTAATTAAGTCAGTTGTCTGCAAGATTTTGTTTAATGGACACTGACCTTCTTCTCATTCATGTCCACTGAGACTTTTATTAGGAGTTGTTTATTTTATTAGGAGTTTATTAGTTATTAATTGCGTGGAGTGAAGCAATTTAAAATTACTGTATATTCAAAATGCATGAGTTAAACTTGGCCATTAGTTTGGTTGGAAATCCTTAAACATCATGTTTAAAACTCAATTACTTGCCCTGCCTGAAATACGTCATCAGAAAACAAACTGATTGAAAAAACTCTCTAAGTATTTGACTGGGTAACCTTGAAGTGGTATCGATCACTTGAAATGAGTACTACTGAATCACATTTTGAAGTATTTTACTGGATCAGGGCCTTACGTTAAAGTAAATTTGCCAGATTTTACAACATATTTTGCATTTCCATAGTGACTATGAACACTCGTTTTCTGCTGTGTGTGTAAGGAATAGACCGTTTCACTGACTGACTGAAGTGAGGTGTCTGACAGATCCACACCAAGCACACCAAGCAAAAGCTAAACATTTCCCTACACGTGACAGCTGCTGAAGAGCTAGTCTTGATTTGCTGGCATGCTGAGAAGTGCGGGTTTGAGCACTCCAGGTAGTTACTAGGAGCACAGCCCACTTCCACAGCAAACCTACTAGAGACGTACTGTGTTCTAGGCGTGGAATAGAGCCCCAAATGGGACCTGAAAAGGTCAGAAACACCGTTCCTGAAGAACCCTGGCAACAGAAAGGAATAACATTTTTGTGGCATTTTAAGTAGAAAGGAAGTACATGCAACCAAAATATCTAAACCAGAACAAATATGTGGATCCAACATCTTGGTTAAACATAATTTTTCCTACAAATGTCAAGCATGAATGAAGGATGGGGAAAATTTCCTCAAGCTACTTTTCTTGAGTCATTCACAAACCAGTCCTTATCTTAGTGCAATTTTTGCTCATATGTCGTCCCTTTTTATTTATCCAGTGGTTTGGCAAAAACAGTTCAGTGTCTGAGTCTGGAGATTATTCGCACGATGTTAATCACGACTTATTAATTATCTTTAATAGATGGTTGATCATCTTACCTACCTTAGGGTTTTACCTCTGCAGAAGAATAGATGGCTGGAGATTCAATCAAAAAGAATAGTAAATAATGAGGCATTACCTGAGGTTTTTCCATTGTTTGAGCCTTACTGCCATGTTCTCTAAATATCTATGCCCTACTCAAAGCTGAAGAAATCAGTGGAATGATTTTTTGGGACATTCTCACCATCTTGCATAATGAAATCTTTACATCATAGTTCATTCATATTTGTTCCATTATGAGGGAAAAGAGTGCATGGTATGAAATTGAAGGGTCATTTTTCATCCTTTTTGGAACCATAATCCCATACAAATTTGTCTAATTTTTCATTACTTTTTCAGTTCTATGTGAATTTTTAAAAAACATGGTGATTTATACACACACATGGTTTCTTTCAGTGAAATATATATTCCTTTTTTGGCACAGAGTTGACAAAGTCCCAACTAATTCTTCAAACAAACGAAGAGCCAAGGTGGAGCCAGTGGAGCCACAGTGGAGCAGTGCTACCCAAATTTCTCATGCTATCCCCTTCCCTTTCTCATAGATTATGGAACTTGGGACCTTTTCTTTCTGGCTGCCATTTTACTGTTGCTACTAAAGGGAGACAGTTTTTCTCTACCAGATGACAGGTGAGTGTTCTTATTTTGCTGATGTTAGTAGTATCATCTTCCCCTGCCTGTGCTACTCCATTACTCAGCTGCAGGATAACACAGATAGCAGAGCCTGCCTTGCTGAATCATGTACATCATCTCCTTTGCATACAAAGCAGGGAACAAATTTTTCAGCGGTGTCCCAGATTCAGTGATATGAAGCAGAAAGGCAGGTGATGGGCCTTGTAACTCTTCGCTGTATATCAAGCTAGTTGAGTCACACATGGCACTGATAATTTACATGAGAGAGAGAGAGGAGCTGTGCCTCGTGCCTGTGGTGGGTTTGGCTGCCACCCATTACAGACTGGGACTTCAGCTGCAATCCAGTCTTCTTTTTTTTCCTTAAATAATATTCATCCCTAACATGTGGTGGTGTCTGATGGTTTAGCAGGGCTGGATGCTCCCCAGCGAAGCAGTGGTTGTTCATTAGCTAACCCTTTGCATGCAGTGCAGCTGTGTTATTAGCAGATAAAGAGAACAATTGAATGGTGCTCCTTGAAGTTTGGTTGATGCGTCATTTTTGGCTTACACTGCTACTGTTTTCTGCCTGACTGGAAGCATCCAGGCTCCCACATGCAATGCAGAGCACTGAAAGGTGAAACTCTCTGCCACGTTTAATTTGCCTTACTGCATCTGAATAGAAGCTAAGTTCATATCATATAGGAGAGTTAACAGCAAATGGTGGACTGAGGATGAAAAAAAAAGTCTGTATGAACAAAAACATCTGTGTCTGATACTTACTGATATATATATTCACCTTGACTTTTTATTTTTTCATTGGCAGAGTTTACATTTTTATTTCCTAGTGACTCATCATTTATCTTTCTATCTTCTCTAGTAATGTGAGTAGTTAGAATTGATGCCACTAATAATAACAAAATAAATACAGAGCCACTTGCATAAGTGTAAATAAATAAAACACCATGACAGACTATTTTTCATAGTAATTGGTAACTAGAGGAGAAAAATATAAAGCAAGAAAAGAGCACAAGCAATATATTTAGCAAGAATCTTTTTATAGCACTCAGTTGCTATGGAAATACCACCACAAACGAGTGGCAAGCTGGACTACTTCCAGCTCCCATCTCTGCTTCAGGCTCTGCTGCTTGCACTGCTCATTTGCTAGGTATGTACTATGTGCATGGCCGTGAAGCTCCAGAAGACCTCACTGAAAGTGCAAAAAATAGTCCTTAATGTGAAGGATGCCTCTCTTGCAAAAAAAACTCCAAATGAACTAATAACAAACAATGTTCTCTAAAACTTTTATCTTGTCTTCTATGTCTTTTTATAGGGGACTGCCATCAAGAGGTAGCAGAAGCCTCTTTGCACTGACAAAATTTGAAAAGCATGTGCTATAAATTTTACCATGGGAACAGTGGGGTCCATCCCCACTAGAAATCTATAAACGTCCCTAAAATCTTTGTATTTCTGTCTTGATGGTGACATATGAGAAGTCATGACACAACTGTAGCTTATTCCTGCCTTACAAAATAACTACAATCTTCAGAAATGCCTGTTACAACAGGTAGAAATTTTTCCAAAATGTGTCAATATTCCATATACACAAAATTTTCTAGTACATCAGAGAGTTCCCATGCATCCATGTGCCTGCTCAGTAGCCCTCAGCAGGAGTTTTGCTGGTTATCCCCAAGCTTGCAGAAACACCTTCGGGTCATGAGAAGGGACCCTTTAAAGAAACTTGAAAGATCAGGGAAGTGGCCCTTTCTTTCCTGTTTTCCCATATGTAACATATAAATATGTCACCCTCGATAACCTAGACTATGCTTATAGAGTTTCGTTCTGCTCATTTCAGCCTCTCTTTGACACTTGGCACATACACACACATGCGTACCTTTACACAACAAGAAAATTACTAGAAAATAATATGGAAATATATATTAGAAAATTTTATGTTGAGTTTCCCCCTGTCCAGAACCCATGAGCACTGTCTCTGGTGCAGAAGCAGTTGCTCAGAGTTAAAAGAGGAGAACGCCTCTCTGTCAGACATATCGCTGCCTCTGGAGCCAACGCTGAACTGCGTTTGCTGCATCACACTGTGAGTAACTAGTGTTAGGGATGACTCAAGTAGAAGTTCCCCTCACAGCTCTTTTGTGCTTCTCTACCTAGCAGGGTATCTCCATCTTGCTCTCTCCTTGTTATTTCTGAAATTTCATTTTAAGACTCCACTTTTGAGGGGGAGCCTTTTTTTTTTTCATTTCAGAGTGTAACTCTCTCAGAAAGCCAATGTTTAATGCTGAATCACCTGCGATGTTTGCTAAAATTCACTCTCTCCTCAGATAAAATAAGGATGAAGAGGCACTGGGAATTTAATCTCTCTGACAGATCTGGAGATTGTTAATTTGCTGTTTCTTTCGGAAGTGATACACCCAGATGATCCTGTGATGTGTACATTAATAAAATAAATTCCCAAGGGTGCCTAGCAACCTTGCCCTGTTCCACAGTGTAAGATATGTCTTCATTTGGATTTTGATAGCTTTCAGAAATAGCTGATGCTATCAACACTGGCAAAATGTTAGTCCAATATTTCTAAAGCCCTTCACACCTTCTTCTGCTCTGAGGCAGCACACAGTTCATCCAAATTTGTTTGGGGCAGCAATTTAACAAAGCATTTACACTACTACTTTATTTTTTGCTCAGGAAACTTTTAATGTTCAAAGGAGCCACATAATCCCTTTACCTCTTTGACATGGCAATACAACCATGCAAGGAAGCACACTAGCATTCATAGCTCACCTCTTGAACCTCTTGATGTTTTAAATGACATTTTTCTTATAGGGAGCCGTAGGCTATGACTCTCAGCAAAATGCTGCAGAGCAAAAGTCACTTATCAAGCTATTTCTTTAATACCAGTTGGTATATGTGGTATTTCGTCCTTTTATTTCCTTCATTATAGAAATATGCTGTTGCTTCTCTCCAAAGGTGCAGCAGACTGCCAGATGCACAAAAGATGTGGCTTCTTTTCCTGGGTATTGCACCAGGCGCTACATTTTCAGTGTGGCATTTGAAATCATCTGTCATTGATTTTCAAAGTACTCTTCAAAAAATCAAAAGCCTGATTTTGGTGTTAAAGAAAAGTAATTTTTTAAGAACACAATAATATTACAGAAAGTACATGCTCAGCCCTACCAGAGAAAGCCAGAAAAAAAAGGTATTTTTCTCTGTATTTGTCCTCACGATTGCCTTTACAGTGACATTCATTCTAGCCTTCAGGGCCAATCCTTCATGTGGATATAATATTTCACCCCTGGTTCAGTCCTGGACATCACCCACAATAGTCCCTTCAGGAAAGATCTGAAGCATCTACCCATCTAAATTATTTCAGTTAGGCAATGAAATGAGATTTAAATGAATTTGGGTAACAACAACAGACTTGCTCACTGCTGAATATATGAAGTCAACAAGACAGGACATTCTTCAGTATCCTTAAAAAAACCTAAGAGAAGTTATTAATTTAATATGGTGAAAAATCACTTCTTTAAAAATATTTCAATTCCTATTTTAACACAACATCTTAACTTAGGCTTTTTGGAGTAATTCTCAGTGATGCGATTTTACTATGAAATATATGATTTTATTTGGGGGCTTTCTAGTCTTTATATAAAATGTGTGGAAGATCAAAGATTGTAAAAACCTAGGATAAACTCATTACCGTTAAACCCAACCTTGCTGCCCTCTGCTCATCCATACCCTTCCCTGCAGCTCATTGAAATTCCAAAGCTTTGACCAATTCATTATTATACAAAGTTGTTTCCCATTTTCTCATGAAAAGTGCTGGTTTCCCTGAACCATTACATTGAGTTAAGACATAAGAGAATAAGGTTCTATTTTGAACCACTTATTCCTTTTATTATTTTTTTTAAGTATCTGAATTGAAAAACAGGTATCTCATAGAACTGTAAAATCTCAAATGGGACCTTTAAACTATTGGGAAAATTATTTTCTTAGCTCCCCAAAGAGAGCCATCAGTCTCCTTTGTCCAGCAAACTACCAAGATGAAAGAGACTGAATATCTTGCTTATTTTAGTAGAGAGCCAGCTCCTTTGGGTTATTGTTACAAAATATTTATAGCAGTCTTTGCAGAACTAGCCATGTGGTAATGAACACATTGAGTTTTACAGCTGAAGAAAAAAAATATTTCAAAAAATTTTAGACGCACTTTTGCAAAACTGCGTTCCTATGGCATATGTCATGCTGTGAACATAAGAGGATAAGAGTTAGTCTAATAGTTTTTGAAAATCACCTGCAGGAAGTCTTCAGGACTTAAATGTTGCTGATGAACACAGGCCATGGAATGTTCAGCTGATGAAAGAGAGACCGCTTGGTATCTGCTCCTGTTACTCTAGGACAGAGTGCATGTGTTTTCATTCAGACATGCAGATCAGAAATTAGAGGCAAGCCTCTGAACACAAACAGACCTTTCTCAAAAATTGTCAACACATTCTAAGATAAATTACTGTAAATATATATAATAAACATGGCATTTTATAACTTCAAATCACTTCATTTGAATTAAACATAAGTAAATGTCAAATGAAAGTGGCGTTTTTGGAAAACCACCGGTCATTTTTTATTTGTGCATAACAAGGCCGCTTATTATTTTTGTATAAAATATGGTAAGAATTACTGGTTCTGAAAACCAGAAATTTGCAGACACTTTTCCATATCCCTGTCCATTTCATGAAAATAACAACAAAAACACAGCTTTTGTTTTTCATTAGTGCTCTCTTTTATCAGTGCCTACTCAAAGCAGGCAGCTCAAAACCAATGATGTGATGAAGACTGTTTTGCTCCATTATCTTTTTCACTGCAGCAAACTGTATGGAGGGAGGAGGATGGAAAAGTATGGGAGAAACAGAAACTGGTCTGTCAAATGCAAACTATATCTTTCAGATGTTCTGTAAATAGTACTCCAAGACAGATTAATTTCAAAGACATAGAAACCCTTCTAGTGACACTGCAGGGCCCCAGGAACGGCTGACTGCTGGGAAAGTGGTCACTGGTAAGGAAAGAAAAGCACGTGGGGGAAGAGGAGAGAGAGAGGGATGGGAAAAGGAGGTTTCTTTTAAGTAATAGCAGTATTACCACTCTGAGTCAAATTAGGTTATTGAAGTATCAGTGCAACAGATATGCTGCTTTGCCAAATGCAGGGTTAGTAGAGCACAGCCACGTGGGTTTGAACGTGGAAGAAGGAACTGGAATAAAGGCTCATGGGGGCATTGCTGGAATGCCTCACTCAGCCATAGGAAACAGGAATCCTCCAGCTTTTACACAAAGCAAGACATGCTCTTGAACTGAGGAGCAATCTTGCAGATTTTACAGGAAATACAGATTTTGTCAGGAATTACACTGTTGGGAATTTATCAAAGTGAAGCCTTTGAATACTAGAGCAAGCTGAAATCTAAAGAGACCTAGCAGACTTAAAGGCCCAGAAATATTTACTACTATAAAGAAATGTTGCGGGGGGTTATTTTTCAGCACCAAGAAACAATTCTCACGTGTTATTATCTTTGCCCTAAGCAAGGTTAAACACCAAGAGTTCACCTAGTCTCAGACCGCACTTGATTCAAGTCCTTCGTTTCTTACTTATCTTCCTATTTTTGCCTCGAAAGAAAACATGGGGAATAACATTTCCAAAATACAAGCTACTTGAAGTCATTAGGAATAACTCTTGATCAGAACTGCTTCCTGAGCAAGTAAAATCAGATTATGTATGTTTTTAGAGGCTCTTCACTCGATATTATTTTTCTACAGCTAGAAATGTAAACTGGGTAATGCATTTCTCATTTGCTAAGATTTGGAAATTAACTTTCTACTTTGCATTTTTATGTGAAAATATTTCCACTGAAATTTAGTTCCTTCTGCTCTGAATAACTAAGCTCAAAAGATACATATACATCTTTCCAGAAAAGAAGTCAATTTCATAAAAATAAGGATTTCTTCATTTAACATTGTGCTAGCTGCAATTTTTTGCATTAGACATCACCTAATTTTCATGAAAGTGTCAAAAGGAAAACAGAAAAATTTTGCACACAGATTTGCCTGTTATTCACACTGCTTCAGCTTCCTTTGTAGATGGGGATAATTCTTGCCTGGTTGACATGTGGATTAACTACTTGACATGGGAGCAGTACATTCATGTGATTGCCTGTAAATACATAAAAGCAAACATGGGACAATGTCTCAGCAGCCAGAAGAAGCAGCAAGGAAGAGCTAATATCTTTTATGGCATTCAACCTGCACAGAGCTGATGAGATTCCAATGTACCATCCCTTTGATATGTGTGTGACCTTAGCTCAGCTTTAACAATCAGGGTGGGAGGTGAAGATATAGCTAAACCCTGAAATATCAGAAATTTTTTTAGCAAACTGTTCCTCAGAGAACATCCAACAAACCCTATTCTGCTGAAGATCAGACTAAAAGGACTTCTCATCTTTGGTCTGTTTGGGATCATTGTGCAAGATTCTATTTCCAGGAGCAGAAAGTAATAGTTGCTTCAGTAAAAGGTATAAAAAGTGGTGTAATAGAAAGTTAAATACACAGTTCCTCTTTTTTTTTTTTCTTTTTTCTTTTTTCTTTTGTTTTCTTTTTTTCTTTTTTTTTTTACATAACCATTCTTTTTTCTTGCTGTATATCCTATACCTGACTTAATGAAGCTGTGTCTGTTAATGAGACTGAAGGAGTCTAAAGGAGTCAGTGTGACTTGAACTGCTCTGCTCACCAAATTATTAACCTTTAGTGAGGCTTTCTCAATTTCCAGTGTCAATGCATTTGATGCACTGCAGGTTATGCAATCTAACAGCTGACCTCATGCTTTGCTCACTGAGGAAAACTAACTTCCTTAATGCAAACACAGTGGGGTCCTTCGCTGGTCCTGAAAGCAGTAAGAGCATACATTTAAAGATTTCAAGTGGTACCCTTCCATCCTAAGCACATTCATTCTGCAGCCTGGGAGGGAAGATTCATCTCACCCATCTCAAGAAGTCTTCAGGGTTGATGCTCACACCTAGGCTGCTTTAATTGACAGACTGTAAGAGGCACTTGAAGCATGTGATTCATCTCACCTATCTCTAATGCCTACTTTAGCAACAGATAAATTGTGCTCTACTACTGCCCATTTTTCTCCACTGACTATAATGGAGACTAATAACCTGGGGAGCACCAAGTGATTAGCTCAGATGCAGGTGTCAATGTCTGTTCAAGGATGAATTCTAGTCACTGTGACCACCATTTAATGAAGACATATCCAAGACAGCTTTAAACCTGCAGCAGCTACCCCTATTTTGGCACAGTACTCTGCACAGGTAGCAAAATAAATCCGAGAAGCTGGCCCAAACCTGCTGCACAAAACAGGGTTCTGCAGCGTGGCACAACCGTCTCATAGATCAAGGGTCAATGCTCGCGAGTCCTTTCCCTGCACTGGTAGAGCCAAAAGTAATGTGACAGGAGCCACAAAGTGTTAAGGTAGAACTATTGTATGCTGCCTTTGCATAGGCAAACTTTATGCACTTGGTTCTCAAAAGACTGTCATGACAATCTGAGTCTGGAGAAAAGCTTATTTCTTGCACTGACATGAGAGGGACATATTTCCCTTTGGAAACAGGATTTTCTGATCTTTGCATCCAGAAATTTCCAAAGTCTAGGGAGGGATTAACTCAGCATCTTCTAGCTCACTTTTTTTTTAAAAAAAAAGGTTTAGTAAAGTTGTCCCTTCTCTATTTTACCATTTGACCTGACTGGACATCAGATCTATAGATAACTTTAATTGCCCTCCTATTATAACAAATTTCTTTAGGCAGGGACTGACTCCTTGCAATGCCAGCTAAACTTAGTTTAAAACTAGTGCTCTACATACTGCATGCTGCCAAACTGACATATTTGAACTGATGTGTCCTGCATTTATTTACAGCATTTTGATATAAACACAGATGCAGAATCTGTTCACATTTTTTTCCATTCTATAAGTATTTTCTCAAACTGTTTACATGCTCTGGTGAATTTCTCTCTTTCTTTACTGTGATTGCCTTTTGGAGGGGAGGTTGCATTCTATATAACAACAGAAAAATGCCTGAAGACTTATGACTTTTTATATGTAAATGTTATGCTTTATTAATATGAAATCAGAGGTCAACCCATAATTTCCCTGTCCGGAATTAATTATTCACTCCTCAATGAAATATGTTTGCAATAAAAACCAGAGAGGCTGCCTGTTAAATCAGAAACTAACATTTCTGCTACTCAAACAAACCAAGTTCTCCCTGCTTGGGAGAAAGTACAGAGAAGTAGGGAATAAAGTACTTAAATAAGGATGCAGACCTAATGTCAAATTACAATTACAGGTTTCTTGCTTTTTTAATGAGTTTTTAAAGATTAGATGTTACTCAGTTATACATGTTAAAATTCAGTTAAGCTGTATTAAATAGTGAATTCTTATCCATAAAAGGTTTATATATCCTAAAAATATCCTGCAGCTATAAGGAAATATAACAGCTCTATTTTATAGTCAATTAAGTCCTACAAAGTCTTCTGCTCATGCTTAATGCCAAGAACGCCGATAGGTTTACTCATATTTAAAATCAAGCAGATTCACAATCCTTTGCCAGATATGAAAATTAACATGAAATAACATTTTAAAACTACCCTCTGAAAAGTGCATTTTTTCATTGTTCTCTTCTGCCTTCCTTTTTTTTTTTTTCTAGAATATTTCAGTTTGAGGGCTGGGATGAAATGTATCGCTTCCTGTATTGTAATTTTTTGTCAATCAGTTCTGCTCACTAGGTAGCTTTTTCATTAAATTAAATATTGTGCTTTGAATGGTATGGTAGGCTTAGGAAAGAAACCATATTTTATCACTAATTAAAATTTGTCTCCATTTCAATCTAGGAAAATAGATGAGGATATGTAACGTAATATGACATATATGTAATACAAGTGATAGAGCTGAGGAACCTGGTGAACTGGCATTTCAAGAAAGCCTGGCAGATAGAAAGTGAAGAAGTTAGGTGGATGGATGTGTGAAAACTCATGTAGAGTTACACCAGCAGAATCTGGTTGAAAGGCAATCATAACACTTCAACTATGATTTTCACAAATACTGCTTTTTTGTAGATCTTGCAGGTACACATTTTACACCATCAGCTTAGCATATGAATAAAAACTATATTTATGTCCATACCAGTTGAGATGTAGTAATTCACTACACTTGCTTTATCTGATCCCAGCTGCAAAATAAATCAATAACAAACTAGGTGAACAAGTGCATGGATACTGCTAGTTAGCAAACAGGCTTGAGTTCCTTCTGATGTACCTCATCATTACTTTCAGAGAGAGAAAACACACCCAAGGTTCACAGCGTTCAAAGAAAGCTTGCCACAAATAACTTATTTTATTTAGACCAATAACCTTTTTTATTAGACCAAATATACTCAAAGAAGAGCATGTGACAGATTTAAGCAAAACATCCCTCATATAGCAGTCGTTAGAATTCAACATTGGTCTTACTGCAGCATAACAACTCTTTGAACTGAACCCCAAAGCAATGAAATGCCATGCATTTTTGTTGCAAAGTAATTTGGCTCTCATCTCAGTGGCTATCAATTAGCTAGAAGGCAAACTATTACCCCACCACTACAGCTGAAGGTAATGTAGTGGTAATTCATTTTGTTTTACAATCTAAAACTGTCTTGCACACTTGCTGGGGGTGACAGCAGTGAATTCTGGAACTACTTGTACATTACCCGTAAAGATGAGTTGAATTTACAGGCAACAGTACACTAAGCTTCAGAATGAGGTTGAGCTGCAAAAGGTCATGTCAAGTAGAGGAAAGTCAACAGTTTGTGATCTGTCTGATAAAAAACCACATCTAGTAGGCTATATTCCCATCCTTAGTTCTTACCTCTCCCTGAAGTCATGCTTAGCTCAGCAGAAGTTCCTCCTGTTCTTCCCACCCACCCATTAAAGCAGAAGCCTTAATTTTCCATGCATATGTTTGTGGAGAAGTTAATTTCTGCTGATTCACATCTCCCATCTGGTTCAAATGCATTCATTTTCCCTGGGAAGAATATCTCTACTTCAGACAGCAGCAGGGTAGGACAAGAGGTGTCCCTAAGACTGTACTCTGATCAAACAGCCAGTACCCATGACTGTGTGCCTGCCAACAGACAGCTTCACAGTTCCCAACAAGAACCGAGAGAATGATACCCAGGTTGTTAAGTCACAAAGGATGACACCTTCTGTGTGAGGGCAAGTAAACACAGCATTTGTCCTGCAAAGGCAGTTGCATTTTATACATGCCCACATTATCGTTTGTTGTACTAATAAAAAGTAGAAGTAATATCCCATTACAAAAATGTTTGTCTAATAAAGGTTAACTATAGTAAAGTGCTATTTTTCTCAACACTTTGGACATGAATGTTGAGATCATTTTGGGGGAGTATAGATTATAAACATTTTAAAAGGCCTTCAGAGTTTCCTTATGAAATATCAGCTCTACCACATAGGCAGCAAGATCATTCATGGGGTTTTTTTTTCATTTTCGGACTGAAACTCCGCACTAGAAAGATTAAATAGAAGATCTCTGTAGTGGTGACTTTTCACTAGTGATTATAGTGAATGGATGGTCCTGTGCATATACAGGACTCCTCTGTAGATGCATGGGGGTTTTGTTCATCTCATCCTAGGGTACTGATTGCTTCAAAATATCTAAAAACATCTCTTGCACTAATGAGGCTGACTTTGGGTTTTCAAAGTTAAACTACTGCAGAATTACAAAGATCAGTACTGAAGAAATTTATGTATAGATGTCATCCCTCTGATATTAATTCAAGTGTAGAAGAATTTGCATTTTCACAGATCAATTAAGTTACAATGACAGCAAAAATCATTATGTACAAGAAACTTTACTTCCTACCCCACAGTATATAACTGATACTCTCTAAATTTAATTCATGCTTATTGCTTGTCTCCTTATATTCAACAATTATTATGCCTTGGTGGTGCTACTTGCCAGCTGGCTACTATTTTTGCCATGTACCATTAGTGAAATTGCAAATGCAATACATACTTCTTGGAAAAAATATCTTTCTCTGTTTTCAAAAGGAATAATTAGTTGGGTTTTTAACTGTAATATACAAGTTGATTTTTTTTTTTTTTCATTTTTCTTTAAAGCAACACAGGATCCCACAGGAAAAAGATAAGACAGCATTTGGACATCTCCCACAAAAAACTCTGCCTGGAGTGGTTTTCAAAGTATCCTCCCCCTCCAGTAATAAAAATTGTGATTTCTTAAGGACAATTTGAGTTGCATAGGTATACATGTATATGATTTATAAGACACATAATTTCACTTGGTGCTTCTGTGCAAGTTTAGTTCTGTTATATAATAGAAGCCAATGGTGTTCTTCAACTAAGTCTGACTTTAAAGTAAGAAAAGGCTTTTTATTTTGTGCCCTCAGGAATAACCAAGAAAAAGAAAATCACTGGATTTCCTAAATCATTGATTTTTTGATCATTGAACTTTTCTATTTTAGATTTTTCACATGCAAAAAGAGTAGTGTGTTTCTTAATCTAAAATCTGCCTGTACAAAAAGTTGATCAGGCCTGTGGTTTAATTTAGTTCCCAGTCCCACTGAATCTTGTTACTGGAAATTATATCATACAGCAGCTGAGTGATGTCTTAGGTCTTGTCCTTGCCTGAAGAGATACAGCCCATTCAGAGTTACTGATAATTATACTGTAATTTTTCCTGCAGTTAGAAACAATGTTCAATTAAGTACAGCATTCACTGCTTATGTATCTACTGACAAAACAAGCCTTAACAATTCTCCCTGCTGCATTTGAGATATCTATAGAGATCCCTCCAGCATTTCTTGTATTATCTGTTGCATTACTTTCTTATAGGTGACTTTTTCAAAATTGATGTTTTGAGTAGCAGCAGTTCTGCTTCCTCACCCAGGTTTAAAAATGAGACTCCAATGCTCTGATCCATTGGCAAGAGACCATATCTGAATACAATTTAAATCAGAGGTGGCCTGCTTAGCTCGTTTGTTTTGTCTTCCATTGTGCCATTCATTATTTCCCGAAATTCAGAATGCTTCTCTCATTTGTTGGCTGGGAGACAGCAACTTATTCATGTTTCCATGACGTCATTCTATCTGTGAGCAGCTAAGCAGATCTGTATTGATGTGATGTTTTTCAGCACCCTAGAGAGTGCTACCAGCACAGCAAATGCCACTTTAATCATTCCCAGCAGAAAAGTCTAAGCCAATGACCTGTATCGTTGAGCTGTATTACTTTTTGACGCTATCATTTATTCTGTGATAAGCAGTCCAACGGAGCTACCCTCTACAGTATCTGCCTATTCACTCACTCTTCTGGGGAGCATGATTTATATTCATTTTGTGCTATATGCTGGTTTGATTTTTTTTTCAGCCATCTTTTGAGTTTTCCTTTCTGTGCTAGGAAGTATAGAAGTCCACAGTTCGCCCTCCCAACCACTGAGTTCTAGAACATGTACAACCCTATAACCACCTGCCCATCTTTATGAGAGCCAGTTGTATATTTATTATCTATTTTAAATGTAAGAATTTGAAGTTGAAATTGCTCACTGAGGTTGGCAGCAATCTGCCTGGTGGTTTCAGCAGATTTCTGAAGACTGTTGCAGTCCTGCTTAACTGAGGAGTGGACGCATCTGTTGCAGCGTGGGGGTTAGCGGCAGAGAAGTTCGAGATGGGGCTGTTTTGACTGTGACAGTCTAGAGAAAGGGGTAAGATTGCACTTGTAGGGCAGAAATAACTCTTACTAGATGACTGAAGTAGTTGTAGGGGGGTGAAACATTTGGAGTAACACTTGCCCTTCTTCAGGTCTCAGACGGAAGAGGCAGCTTTAAAAGCCAACACAGACAGGGAATAATGGATCTGAGTCTGACCTGTTGAAACACACTGCAATTGCTTCTCCTGTTAGACTCAGTCTTGAATTCCCTTAAATTCAGAGGTAGTTTCATATGCAGATAGGTTGCTTGGAAGACCTTCTCTTATAATGTGTCTGTCAAAATTATGATAATTTATTTATTATTGCAGCTTCTGACACCAGTATTAAAGAGTGTAAATCTACTGTGTCTGCTTTTTAAACCTTGCATATGAGAGCATATTCAAAAGTATTTGTAAAGAGGAATTAAATGAAAGCTCTGCTGTTTCCAAGTAGTCTGAAGGGTAACTTTGTATTTACACAGTTATGTTATTTTTAAAAGCAAATATGAGTAATTTCCTGACTTTAACGTTATTGACAGTACTCAGACAAAAAAAAGACTGGACATTATATAATCCTGATACAAGTTTATC
>JAOTQQ010000001.1:39791516-39824341 GCA_026546715.1 Gallinago undulata
TCACCACCACTCTCTGGGCCCAGCCCTCCAGCCAGTTTTTAACCCAGTGGAGAGTATTCCCATCTAAGCCATGAGCATCCTTTGATTCCACAAAGGATAACAACCTTTGCCCTTTCTATGGGCAGAAAAAGACCACCAAAACATTTTAGACCCCCCAAAACACTAAAGAGGTGGCTTGTCATGGCAGTATAAACACTGGTGTTCTTTCTAGTCTGATGGCCAAGATGAAGGCCGGTGCCATGGTGCTGAAAGTGTAAACAGACTGTGCATGTGGAGGATGTATGCAATGAAAAAAAAACTAGAATGGAGGCAATGAGCTTTAGGTTTGAGATGGGGATTGCTTCAGGGAGCCTTGAACAAAGGAGTCTTGGCCACGTTCATGAGCAGAATTTTAGCAAGCAGGAAAATGTATTAGGTGACTACAGAGCAAGTTAAATCGGCCTGGGAGTCATCACAGCAGTATTTTCTGACGTGCTGTTTCATCATGACAACATTTAATCAAAATCGTGAGACGCTTTCTCTGGAATAGAAAACTTTTTAGTTTAGTTTTTTTAGTTTAGAAAACATCAGTTAAACTGTTTTATTTCTGTATTAGAATTAGAACCACAAGCCACCTGGAGGGGTGACAAAAATGAAAATATAAAAACTAAATAGAATTCATTGCATGAAAGGAAAACAATCAAACTTTCATAATTTTATGACAAAAAATGCAATTTTATTAATGTTGGAATGGTAAAATAAAAAAGAAAAGTGATCTTCTCAAAGGAGCAGGACACTAAAAATTGTATTTTGTTACTCTTATAGTGGGTTTCTAAGTTTCTTTGGCATGTAATATTTTAAATTCTTTGGGGGGAACCTATATGCTTAGTTCTTGTCTTAAATAAAAGTACAGCCTCATTGAATCATCTTTAGTTCCTTTCTGTTGTAGTTTAATGCAAAGTCCAGTGACTAAACCTGTAGTCTTTGCAAAGCCCACTGTGTACTCTGAGATATTGCATAAATTAAGAGATATATAAGAAAAGGAAGTCTAAATCTTTTTTATCACTCACCTTATGCACATCTTACAATCACAACTTTAGTGGTTTTCATTTGCTGTTCTTCTCAGCGAAGTGTGAGGAATAATATATCTAAAAACACAATGTGACAATTACCTTGCTGAAAGAAAAAGGGTTTTGCTCTTTTTTTATTTATAGAGAAGAGTTAAATAAATTGAAATGAAATGTCCCTTGATGGGTGGTATTTTACCCAAACATTAAATATTTTTCTGCATTTTACCTGTATTTCTGGCGGATACTAATTCATCTATATATTCAGGTTCTATATGGTGCTTAGCTTTATAAATCAATACAGCAATCTGAAAAACTTTTTGAGTTTTCAGTTGCAAGCCAACATACTGCTCTCTAAACTGAACTGGCACAGTACATTAATTTGGTATAAATTCTGTTTCTGGCCACTGGCCTTTACAGAACAGTCTATAAAAAAATTCTGTTCCATTTCCTTTCCTAGGGGCTTTCTCAGATGAGCCATCACATTCAGGTCCCCAGCTGATGGTTTGCAGGTGACAAAGGTATGAACATGTCATTGCAAGGTGTGCATCAGACTCAGCCTGGTCAGATGCTTGATGACAGGCAAGAATCACGTTGCCAAAGATTCCTTTAAATCCTGTTTGTGTCACTTCACTGGCTATAGCATGGTGAAGAAACACCCCACTAGCTCTCATTTAACAAGCATGGATGGCAGCAGTAGCCCACCCAAGGGAGCATAGAGGTCGTGGCAGCTCAGCTCTGTGACCAGTTTTAATTTTGTGTTTTCCAACCTGCACTACCATACTGCAATAGATAGAGACCTACCAGTATTGGCTCTAATCACTTTTCTTGCAATAAGTGACGTTAAACTCTGGGTATGTGAAACAGTGGCCCATCTTCAAACAGCAGTGATGTTGGTGACCCGTTTTGCTAGGCAGCCAAAAAAAAAGAGAGAAGACACATACCCCCTTCCCAGGCCGGGGGAGAGGGCCAGAGGCCAGGGAGCAGGGCTGGGATGAAGAGGGGAAGAGAGAAGTACCCACCTGAGGCATGGATGCCCATAACTTTGGAAAGCCCTGAAAAGGGATACTGTCCCTCAGCTACTCAACACCACTGCCACCACAGCACCTCTGTTCCCAACTGCACCCCATCTCTCTACTTCCCCGCCCAATTCTGTCCCCCTACCGCCACAGCCTTCTCCCAGTTCATCCTGCAGTCCCATCCGAACCACAGCTACCTCCTTGGGGGCGCCATCTCCCCATGTTACCAGCTGCATGTCCTGCACTGGTATGGTAGGGGCATACGCACAGGCTGGGGATGGAGGAAACTGCCTGGTGTCAGCTGCTAGAAATGTCTACAGACTAAATTAATGATTTTCACCTTTCTGTAAAACTTTTGCATAAGCCTGTGAGTAAACTCCAATTATGCTTTTCTTGGCAAGAGAGTGCAACAAAATATAAATTATTTAATGGTTCTGCTAGAGCCAATACTTTACTTTATTATCAATACTTTATCAATCTTTACTTTATTACCAGTGTGAATAGTCTGTGGTCATAAGCAAAGTGCTTAACTACATATCTAAACTCAAGGCTTTGTGTTTAATTTAATCCTTGCCACAGGCAATTTCTTATAAGCATCAAGCAAATTGAGGCCAGAGGGCCTGTATTGTAAGATAATATATCCTACAGTCCAAGGCTGAGCAAAATGATTGTTGATGAAACGTCAGTTGTTCTCTGTGTAGTTTCTGCCCCACCAGAACTTGATGAAGGGTCGTTTACTTTATCTTCATTAATAATGGACAAAAAATAAATGAACTTTTTTTCCTGATGGAAGTAACATTTCTAAAATGTTACTTTCCTTAACAGTTTAAGACTGTAAACTTTTCTAGTATAAATAGTTTCTTAACTAAGTGTGCATTCAAAAAGCTATTTATTACTTCTTAAATGGCAACCTTTTGATAGTTTCACACAACAGTATTCATTGCTGTTCAGCCAACCCCCAAAATAAACCTTACTTGAAACCATACCTTTCTCCATTTGGCCAACAGTCAACTTCCTATATATGTGGGGACATGTAGGGTACATGTTTGTTTGTTTGTCAATCATAAGAAATTCTGAGATTCCTCCAGTAGGTAATTGTTCAGTTAAAACAAATTTCCATGTATTGTAGATTAAACCTGCCCATCTTTGAACTTCATGTGACTCAACTCCGCGACAGGTGATTGTTAACATGCCTGTTTTGATTGTTTCATTCTGTAGCGAAAAGATACCTGCAAGGCTATTAAAAATTATAGTGTTTGACAGAAATACCTTCCATTCCTCCTCCCACAAGAGACAACAAACTTATCTTTATGAATAATAAAGTGTTGCTTTAGCTCTCCAACTGGCATGTGCCATTGCACCATACTTGGATGACAGAAGAATCCTAAATATGAATATTAATCCTCTTGGAGAATCCTCACTCCTTCATGGTAGAGGAGATCTGAATTATCATATCAAAGTCTTGAAGCAAAGGCTGTCTGGAAATTTGAGAACTGCTGTGAGTAACCGTTTCTTGCTGCCACTTTTTCACCTGTCACTCTGTATTGGTGGGCACAGGAACCCCTTGGCTTTTTAATTATTTGCCACATTAATATTTTATGACACCAAGTATCTGAAGATTCTTTTTACCTCTGTGGATTTCCTGAGGCTTCCCTGTCCTAAAACAGCCTACAGGCTGGTTACACGTGGGCTGTTTTTGTTACGGCTCCATGAAGCACTGAAGAACATTCTCACGGAAGTCAGCTGCTCTGAGAGGTAAGAGGGCTGCAGGAAACGCTGGGGGAAAAGAGGCCAGAAAGGCACTGACCACAAGTGCATCACCCTTGCAAAAGGAGTTGCTTGGCCCCACTTTTTAGTTACCTAGGTAACAACTCCTAACCGAATAAGATACAGGGAAAAACAAAGAGACTGGGCTGGGATAACATGGCCAACAGGAACATTGGCAGCTTATGCTGAACATCTAAGTTAAAAAGCAATGAACAGGGAAAGCCACAGCCCCTTTATGTGAAGACCTCCCCAGGAGTCCAACACAGTGCAGAATGACAAAAAAAACCCCAATAAACTGTTGAATTTGATTGCTTGATTCCTCCCCAGAGGTTCATTAGATGGAATTTTGCTGGGAGAAACACGTTTTTGATAATTATTTACATACATTATTAATTTAAGGCCTCAATTTGCAAGATGAACCTACTGTATTTCTCCCCTCATCAAGATCCTATCTTTAACAGAATGAGGATGAGGTGCAGCAGATGCAGGTAAAAAGGAGTATAAAATGAAACAGCACCAAAATCTGGATATTTTTTTCCTTCTCTTGCTGTACACTATTTCTAAGTTTACGTTGCAAATGATTTTGAAGACGTAATAATAATAATAAAATCAACAACAACAACGAATTTTGTTGGCAGGAAAGGGAAGGGTACATCCTGGTTGGGAATTGAGATTTCTATTATTAATCAGATTATGCTGAAAATAAGTTTTAGTGAAATTTAGAGGCTTATCTGTACACAGCAGGCATTTTATCAGGAAAAGTTACTGTCTGAAGAACTTTTGGAAAAAGTTTGAAAAATTTTGGAAAATCTCATTAAAAATACAAATATGTTAGCTAACCCTACTTATTTTTGTGCATTTTAAATGGGATTTTATGCAGGATGAGGGTAAGGGTTTTTTCAGTCTGGGGCTACCTGAAGTATAATATTTCACTAAAATTTTAAGTAGGAAGAAAATTAAAACACCTGCCAATACCTCTGTAAAGGAAGAACATTTACCTAGAGATTACAGTAAGGGAGTGAGAATCTTTGCTGTTGTTAGCAGCCTACCTTTCCTCTTTTCAGCACCAAGTTTGATTTCATATGGAGCAGCTCCATATCATTCCATTAAATTATTTCATTTCACATCATTATAATTTTGAACATGAACTATAATGAGATCTTTTCTCTTAAGTAGGTATCTTCTTTGGAACCCCCTCTTGTCTAATTGCTTCTGTAATAAGAAGTTTAACTGCAAATGAAAGACTTTATCTTTGTCCTCTTTGACCTTCAGGGGAACAGTCTAAACAATAGGAACCATGGTTAGCCGTCAAAATAACTAGGAAAATCTAGGTCTTTACAGTATAGAAATGGGATCAACGGCCCATAGGAGGGAATGGGCTTGGAAGAAAGCAAATGTTTCTGAGTCACAACAGAAGGGAGAAGTTGTGTCTATTGTTGGAAAAAGATGACCCACAGTGACAGACAGAAAAGAATAACTCATAGCCTGTGCAGGGCCAAAGCAGAGACGCAACATGAGGTTGAGGCTACCTTCATCCCACGTGCATACCCAAAACATCCAACTTGTGGGTAATCCAGGCAAGAAATGTGCTGTGATTTCTTTCAAGCTCATTTCCCCCATTTTCCTGCCATGAGAGGAAGGAAGGAAGAGTGTGTACATGGGAAACCACAGACAGCAGACACTTGAGCACGAGTCTGTCCTGGTGGACAATAGGATGACCATGAGCCGACAATGTGCCAACATGAGTCTGTGACTGCATCTGTTTCAGTTGCGGTTTTGCCTATGTACACTACTAGTGTGCGGGAACTAGTACATCACAGCACAATCCACATGAGAAGGACTGCAAACAATTCTGAAAGCATGATTCTCTTGATCACATTCCTCATTTCTCCCCACCTTCTCCCCACCATTTACCTCGGGCATATGGGGTTTATTTAATTAGGAAGCTGAGAGCACAAGAAAAAGATTCACAGCAGTTCTGGTTATAGAAATACACAGCAAGCCAGTGATTTCAGACTGGCCCTTGCAAATTCCATTAGTTCTTCAGACTCTTTTCAATTCCTGTCTACTGTCCTTTGCACCACTTGCAGCTGAAGTTAAATGCTTCAGTCAGGTACTGAATGAAAGCCCTGTTTATTTTCTGCTAACGCTCTTTACCCGTTCTCCCCTCTAGGACTGGATTTTATGCCTTCAGTTAGCCAATTGGTTTTCACTCCCACTGTATTACTGTACCCAACTGAGCTTTTATCCCAAAAGAATGGCCAGTCCTATTGTACCAGAGAGGCACTGTAATATACCCAGCTCAGCAGCACAGACGTATCCTGTAAGTGAGACGATCCTAAAATAACCGCCACAGGAGTGATTCCCAAGGAGCAGCTGGCTGTGCTGTCATTACTTTCCCTTCAGCTATTTTAACAATAACATTTGACAGATATTTTATCTGAAGTCACAGAAATGCAGGACAGCTTCACAAAAGACCTTTCAAGGGATCAAAATATGCTTAATTGGTCCTGAATAGAAGATGAATAGAAAAAGCTCCTTCATTCTCTTCTTTCAGCTATAAATAAGACTCCTGCTGTTCTCTCCAGTCTCTTCTTCCTAATCACAGAAGAGCCTAATTATATGACAGGCTGTTGTATTCTTTGTTCTTTTGACTGGCCAAATTACAGCTGTATGGCAAATGAAGAGGACTATATTCCTTCTCCACTTTTCATAGCTAATACTGACCAAAGAAAGAGCAAGCGCACAAGTCCATTTCCCTGATACTTAAGCTAAGGATTGAGTAAACACTTTGTGGATACCTGTGATTTATCCTTCCTGAGTAAGGAGCAGTGAAAACACACACTTTAACAGTATTTCATCCACAAGGCTATGGCAGAAATGCTGAATGATGACAAGCCACTCATCCACTTGGCCTCCCTGACATAGGGTATTGCAGACCTCCACAGAGGTCAAGCAGTCTAGGCTGTTTTACAGCATTTCTATACCACACTTAAAAGTTTTGCTCAGGCTGAATCAGTGTTTATTTCAAAGTCAGCATGTTAGTAGAAGCTCTAGTTTGGAAAGCTATGAAAGTATGTAGGATGTCGCACATGACTTCTCAAAAGAATCAGTTTCTTCCTTCAAAAGCCAACACATTGGTAAGAAAGATGAAATGAAATTTTGTCTTGGGAACTTTGTTTATACACCCTTGTCTCATCTGTGCAAGAAGAGTATAAACCTTCCATTTGTTGTTTTTTTTCTCTTAGAATGTCTTTCTTTGTAGCACTTTTTACTTTAAGCCTGAAAGTTGAGTAAAACCACCAGTCTCAATGTCAACAGTGTACATAACTGGCCAGTCTATCAATTAAAAGACACAGAGCATTCAGTTGAAAGAGTAGATTTTAACTTTGACCTGTTTTTTTAGTAAGACAGCTTTTACATCTTTTGAACTGCTAGATTAGCAAAACTCAATTTGATTTTTTTTTTTCTCCACACATCAGCTGAGCAAAGTTTAATGTCCTATCTCGACTAAGAGGAATGTTTAAAAAATCATACCCCTTTAAAAGCAAAGAAAGATGTATTTACTCCTGTCTCACAAACTCATAAGCTATGTTTTCTAACTAATACAAAGTTCTTCAAACTCTGTAAAATCTTTTGACCACAGAAGAGAGAAACTATTGTTTCTTGGTTCATGATCAAGTTAAGATGGGATTCAATAGTTATAAACCTTGTCAGTTTAAGATCAAGAACGCTGCACTGGAGTGTACTCAGCTAGATGATTTTTTGCATGTTCCATCATACAATTTATTTCTATGATTGGAGATCTGTTAAAAATTATTTACTATGGCTGAGGGAGGGGGGAGAGAGAGAGAGCAAAATGTTGTGTAAACTGACTGGTTGTGTTTATCCCGCAGAGTCAGCACTCACTTATATAGCCAATAGCAGCTTTTGTTCACAGCGTGAATCTGCTTCTCGCTTTTGGTGCTGGCATAACACCAGTGATTCTTGTGCTTACTGTTGGTTAGTTTAATTGCTATTCATAGCTGAGATCAGCAAGAATTATTTTCCTTTAATCTTACTGGCAAATCTCTGTTATCTCCACTGAAGTAGTTACAAAATGCATGTGCCCCATAAAAACTATATTATAGTCAATGACAGTGGATAAAAGTGAAAAAAAACCTCTTGTTGTTTAACTCTACCCAATTTAGACTCGGACTGGAATGGCATCGCAATAAAGAAAATTATGTTTTCATCTTTGTATATGTGCTAATCTCTAGCAAGCAGTTCAGGTCAAAGAGAGAAGCCAGAGTAGAACCACAGGACTGTTCCATCACTGTGGAAAAAAGGTCTAGGAAAATGAGAGGGAAGAGACCTGGATCTTGTTCCTTACTCTAACTCTTCAGTCACTGCAGTGACCTAGGGTATATTATGCATATGCCTTAACTTCTCCCTGCCCGTAGTAAAAAAAAGAGCATGCATGTTCCATTTCTGTTTCAAAGGAGATGAGAACACAGAAATCTGATTACACCACCAACACTGCTTCAACAGAACCACAAGTCTTGAGAGTTCGTCCTTTGCCTCTTGAGGGACACATTCTTGCATATAAAAAAAGTGCACGTTTTACAAGCCTTCCCAAAACACTACTGTAACTCCAGACTTTGACAGCACTCAGGTGTACAAAAAGATCAGGTTGTTTCCCCTTTTAATGGGACTATATCTTACACAATTGAGCCTGAGGGTTATATCTTAAGAAACTTGCTAGCTTCTCCATTTTTTACTTCAATAGAGTCTGGTTGTGCACACATACTTGTATATTTTGGTTATTCCCATCAAGGAATTATGAACAAGGGTACGTAAACACTATTTAATGACTGGTTGGATAGATGAGGGGAGGGCGGTGGATGTTGTCTACCTTGACTTCACTTTTGACACTGTCTCCCACAGCATCCTCATAGGTAAGCTTAGGAAGTGTGGATTAGAGGAATGAACAAGAAGGTGGATTGAAAACTGGCTGAAAGACAGAGCTCAGAGGATTGTTATTAGGGGCACAGGATCTAATTGGAGGTCTGTAACTAGTGGAGTCCCCCAGGGGTCAGTAGTGGGTCCACTCCAATATATTCATCAATGACCTGGATGAAGTGATGGAGTGTACCCTCAGCAAGTTTGCTGACAATACAAATCTGGGAGGGGTTGTTGACACACCTGAGGGCTGTGCTGCCATACAGCGAGGCCTGGACAGGCTGGAGAGTTGAGCAGAGAGGAAGCTGATGTACTTCAATAAAGGCAAGTGTAGGGTGCTACCCCTGGTGAGAAATAACCCCATGCACCAGTAGAGGTTGGGGGCTGACTTGCTGGAGAGCACCTCTGAGGAGAAAGACCTAGGAGTCCTGGTGGACAATAGGATGACCATGAGCCGACAATGTGCCCTTGTGGCCAAGAAGGCCAATGGCATCCTGGGATGCCTCAGGAAGAGTGTGACCAGCAGGTTGAGAGAGGTTATCCTGTCCCTCTGCTCTGCCCTGGTGAGGCTCCATCTGGACTACTGTATCCAGTTCTGGGCTCCCCAGTTCAAGAAGGACAGGCGACTGATGGAGAGGCTACAACATGGGGCTACAAAGATGATTATAGGCCTGGAACATCTCCCTTATGAGGAGAGGCTGAGGGACTTGGGTCTTTTTAGTCTAGAGAAGAGGAGGCTGAGGGACTTGGGTCTTTTTAGTCTAGAGAAGAGAAGGCTGAGGGGGGATCCGATCAATGTTTATAAATACTTAAAGGGGGGGTGTTAAGAGGACAGAGCCAGTCTTTTTTCAGTGATGGCCAGGGGTAGGACAAGAGGAAATGGTCACAAACTTGAACATAAGAAGTTCCATCTAAACATGAGGAGGAACTTATTTACTTTGAGGGTGGCAAAGCACTGGAATAGACTGCCAAGAAGGTTGTGGAGTCTCTTTCTCTGGAAATATTCAAAACCCACCTGGACAAGTTTGTGTGCAACCTGCTCAAAAACCGCCTGGACCTGCTTTGGCAAGGAAGTTGGACTGGATGATCTCTGGAGGTCCCTTCCAACCCCATGTGATTCTGTGATTCTGTGATTCATAAGTGAGGGAATGATTGCCATTGTAACAGCCAGAGACTGACAGGAATTCTGTCAAGTATAGCTGATCAAAAAGACTTATCTGTCTGAAAGAAAAGATTGAGAGGAAGGAAACACAATTTCAGCCACAGTTCTTAAAACGCAGCCTCCCCCAAAATATATTTAAGTTTAGCCAGTTCTGTACAGAGTAAAGGAGTACTCCAGTTCGTAAGTGGAGTTTATGAACAGAAAAAAAGCAAAAAGGATTAACTCCAAGCTGCCTAGACAAAAGGGTCACGGCCACACTGACAAGTCTTCTCAGATCTCCCCAACAGATCAGTATCTGGACAAAGCTATGGCATGTGATCATTGCACATTGTCATAATATGTGTTTCTAATAAGGATTTCTTCTATTGTTGTAAAAGGATTCATTTGTCTGAAGTCCCCACTCCTCCCTGTTCAAAGTATTCAGGCTTGTAATATAAGACAGAGTTTGAAAACTCAAGTTTCTGTGTTTTTCAGCTGGGCTCTAACACCCTCAGCCATTCTGTAGTCCTCCTCTCATTCCATCAGATATTTTGGTTTGGATTAAAAGCACAGGCTATGAAAATGCAAGGTGGAGGGAGCAGAGTTTACATCTTATATTACTGTTGTTAAAGTTCCTGGGCTGAGGCTTACAAAGCTTTTTGAGATGCTCAATTTTATATGCCATGCTCACATGAGAGTACAGAGTAAAGGCGATTGTGCTACTGATTCCATCAAACCCTACAATCCTGCCAAAAATTAATGTGATTCCCACAGGAGTTCTTATTTCATGCTAGGGAACTTCAGAAAAAGAATGGAAGGAGGAAGCGAAAAGAAAATCGCTTGCTTGTTAAGTGTGAGAGGAAAAAAATACTACAAAACCAAGCCTGGTCCGTAGAAGTGCTAAGAAAGTATTTCTGCCAAGTACAGAAGTTAATCTTTATTTTACTAGTATCAGCTATATTTTTCAAGTAATGGAGCTAGAGGATATGTAGAACTCTCATCCAATAAAACCTGTAAATAAGACAGTAAGAAACTACTCCAGTGTTATCAGATAAAAGAAATGCTCAAAGTGAGGAATGCTGTGTTGTTACAACCCGAAATTAAATTAGAAGAATTCTTTACACTACATGCCTTTGTCAGCACAATAGATACTCAAAAATCAGCCATTTTTCATGTAATTTCCTTAAAAAGATAAATCTAAATCTCCCATTCGTATCTGACTTAAGCACATACTGGCCTTCTGAAGAAATATTTATTTGTATGGTTGTAGGAGATATCTCCATTTCTTTCACGTGAACTTGTTTCCTGTGGCTGAACAAGATGTTTCAGGTATTTTGCAAGGTTAGACGTTTGTTCTTCCTAGTTGGAAGTAAATCAGCAACAGAAACAGATGTTTTCAGTACAGTGCCTGGCATGCCCAAGAATGATTTCACAATTAATATGCAACTTGTTGGTGTTGCATATGCACCAGGGCACAGCAAGGACCGATGCAACATTTCTAAAGTCCGCTTTTCTCCCTACATCTCTCATGTTCATCTTAAATGAACTTCCCCTCCTTTGTCACCAGGCTTTTCATAGCAAGTGCAGTCTAGTGGGAGCCTAGCTTCAACACAACACAAAACAAAGCCACCTGCACCTGAGAAGAGGGTGAGCTTGTAGTGTTAAAGGGTGGGGTTCTCTGCCATAAAGTACATTTGTGATTTCAATAAATTACTTGAGGCTACCAAAACAACTCTTAAGCATCTCATTATCTATTTAATTTTGTATAGGTATAGATCTGAATTCACTCCACTAGCTGAACACATGCATCAGGAGAAATAGGTGCTTCAGAGCAGGATGTAAATTGTCCTAACTGATTAGAGATCTGCTTAAAGCCATATAAAAAGTGAACAACTATACAATAAGACCAAAGTCTTATATTTTTGCAATATTTGGAGATCCATCTCCAAGTTGCGGGAAACAAGTACTTACAGTTAAGACTCGCAGTCTGAAATGTTCATCTGTACTTACATACCTGCGCTCTGTCCAAGTTGCAGCTGTCTTTTTTCTGTAATGACCAAGTAGTTAGTACACTCATGCAAAATATGGTAAGCCCCAGGGTAATCTTCTCACGGGTTTGACAGGACTCTTTAATCTCCTTTGCCAGTGTCATAACCACTGAGAGGAAGACTACAAGAAGGTGAATTATTTTCCGTACATCCAGTTGAAGCTGTTCCATCTTGCGGTAAAAGAATGAAGTCTCATTAGGCCTGAAGGAAGGAATGAATGTGACCTGTCAGTTTTGTGGATAAAAGAGGGACTGAGTTCTTGTCCAAAGGCTGTTCTTCTATTTTATAGTGAATATCACCAATTTTCAGTAACCAGAGCTCACACCCCTTGATACAACCTGGTGACAGACACAAGACTAAACCACTGGAAATGTTATTGGATCATGGACTCACACACACCCTCTCCCACCAAGAATGACAACTGTGTTTGGCCTTTACTGGCCTGGGGCTGGCCAATCTACAATCATGTTATAAAGAAAACTCAGTACTTAACCGTGTTTCACTGGGCTGTGAGATGTGACCATAAAATGCTGTACAGAGGGTAAAGGGTAAAGCAATGAATATGTGAGGGACGAAGATAAGAGTAGGCTTGTAAAAATAACAGTGGCCAAATACCATACATCTTCTGGTACCTAACCAAAAATATAAAAACAGAAGCAGCCTAAAGAACGCGAACCATCTTTAGTCCAGAAGAAGGTGACTGAATCACAGAATCTCAAAAAGAATCATTTGGCATGAGATGTCTAAGTAGATCATTATGTATATTTATCCAAAGATAGTAATGTAAAGATAATGTAAAGAGTATATATTGTGAGATATCAGGCATTAAAAAACAACATTGTAGAACATTTTACATATTCAGAGACATTCTCAAATGTCACCAGCAAGCTAATAGTTCTTTCAGAGGTATTTCTGCCTGAATGGCAGAGCCAGATGTGGCCAATCATCACAGACATTTTGAGGTCTAGAAAAAAATGTATTTTTTTAACAGCTTGAGCTTAACATCTCTTACCAAAGTATAAAGAAGATCTTAAGTGTTTATGTTTTGTTAAGTTAAGAAAGAAACCAGAACACAGACCATTATTTGCTGCCACTCAGAAGCTGACACCACTTTGTACTCAGTACATTCAGCCAAGACTTAAATGCAAAATTCCTAGTCAGCATTCCACATCACCCCTAGTCAGAGTAGACCATAACAATGAGATTATTTGTTCTGTTCCTATATTTGGACAGCAACTGAAGCAGGCTGATCCTTTGGTTAAAATGTACTCTATTAAAGAAACCACTCCAGGCAACTGAGAAGAAGAAAGCAAGGTAAGACACTTCCAAAGCGTTTCTTTCATTTTTCCTTCTCTTCTGATTAAGTAAAATTTCCCCATAAATATTTCAGTTCACCACATTTAATAGTAGTCTTCTTCATTCCTGATTAATAATAATAGGGTCATTCTCCTGCATAACATCTGTTCTGTTATTTGAGAAACAGTACATGTTTCTTGTAATCAAAGACTACTTTACAGCAGTGTGTTAAGTCCAAATGATTGCACTTTTAGAGCTACACCTCACAAAGGTCAGTAATCACATCAAAGAAAAAGTCTTTATAACAGAACATGCTGTAGTTTGCTAATAAAGATTCTTCCTAACTGCTAACAGACACCCTGAAGCACTTCAGGAAAGAACTGAGGTTGGTTGTGACACCTACACTTTGACCTTTAACTACTTTTTAAATGCTTATGCCATTTTTATCTTCTCACTGTAATTTTCCATTATGAAATATGCTGCCTTTCACTGGCAAGTAAGCCCTGCTCTGATGTACAAACTTCTTCTGTTCTTCCTTATTAAAGTTTTAACTTTTATTCTTTTGCCAACCTGGGTAACTGTGTATAGTATATACTGGTTACTAAACGATGCTGTGATCCAAAAACATTATGCCACTTTACACAGGTCTTGGGAGCAACTGAGGAGGAAAGCCTTAAGACAGAGTAGCTGGTGTGCTTCAGCCTCATGTGCCCTCTGTACTATGGCAGGGCTGGTTTCTAAATAGCCTTGTCTGTCCTCGTGTCCTTTAGGTTTCTGTTAGCCTACTCTGAGCCTGAATCTCACAGTAAAGCATTTTTTTCCATTTTGCTCCACATGACACAGCTCTCTCTGAGTAATTTGGTCTCAGCTACTGCATGGTGTGTTGTTCCCAGGCTCCTTTCCAAGAGCTCAAAGCCCACAAAGACGTGGTGCTTTGCAGGGAAGGAGCAACACCCCACAGAATTGTACTGCAGGCACTGTTCAAGAACATACAGAGCTGGAGAGCTGCCAGATCTTCGCATTTCTTATTTGGGACTGAAGTAGTAGCAAGACACTATCTAAATCAGCAGGCAGTCCAGCTATCTATATATAGCTTCCATATTTTTGTTAGTAACTTTAAAGACAGCAAAAGTAGCATTGATTTGTTGAATGCACCCAAAAAAAGACTAAAAATAGGCAGCTTACCCACCAGCGTCTTAAATCAATTACTGGCATCCTTTCAGGCTGCATTTAATTATGCTTACCTGAGGTATCGAATGGAAAAAGACACACAGTGTCACAGACAATGGCAGGTTCTTGCCATCACTGACACTGGTTAAGTCCTCAGCATGAGGCTCTTCCTTTCTTCAATAGAGGGTGCCCAGAATGGGTTGCTTTTGATCTCTGGCTGGGAAGGGCAACCTAAGCCTTGCTCAATATGTGTCTTTGGTCCTCCCTGTGCAGGAGATGCAGAGAGATACTTTTCTTGCAGACAACCCATCTGGCTCTTATTCTACCTGCCCTGTCCTGAAATCCTCCATGACTGACTTTTTTGACTTCTTTTCAGAAAAGTAACCATTGTAAGTTTAGTCAGATATCTGAAAGCCTAAGAGATCCTTTGTCAGCTTTGCAGTGCTAGAAGGGTTATTTGAATGTTTGAACTATGTCATAGTAAACTTGAGTTTATTTATTTACTGTTTTTTCATAAACCAGTAAGAGTAGAATAACAGCCCTATGAAATACTAGGATGATTTTTGCAACAGCTTTTCTTTGAAAAAATTTGTACCACTGAAAACTAATTCTACAACCCTTACTCATGATGAGTGGTATCTATTAGGGGTGAGGAAAAAGTGAGGAGGGGTGTCAGAGTGAAGCCTTTAATGTACATGTTTACAGGTGAATTTAGTCTGCAAAGAGTTTGGAGACTTTTTTCTATTTTTAGAACATCAAAGATTTATGTGGAAGCTTTATCCAGAACTAATTTTTCTTTTCTCAGGCATATACTTCTCTTCTTTGCTTCTGAGAATTTGAAGTAGCTCAGCACAAAAAATATCAGCTTTCCTTTATTGTTTGATCTCTAACTTCCACTGAGCTTTTCATCCTTTGTGATTTAATTTTATCTAAACCTTGATCCTACTGTGCTATCAACAAAATTCACAATAAGTACAGCTTACCTGTTAGGAAAAATATCAGTTCTGCTTTTATTTGTGTGGAAATCATACAAAAAAAATCGCAGTAGAACAGAGACAGCGCATTCATATAAAATAAAAAAGTGAAGGAAAAGAGTACCACTGATTGTTTGGTGACTAATAAATATCACTAGTTTTCTGTTAGCATGAGGTCATTAAAAGCATTCTGTGTCTCTTTTCCCTCTTTTGAAATGTTTAGAGAAGGACAAACTCTCACATTCATGAATATGAAATACCGAGGGGAACAATGAGCTGAGCACAGTGTAATGCAGGAAAATAGCTCATGATTGCAAAGAAACAATCTGTGTGTCTGACCTGAAATTCCTTTGCAATTTCAATTGGCCTTTGCAAACTATGAATTGGTAAGTATTGAATTAGAGGTTGTGGGGCGGAAGGGAGGTTGATGTACGCAAAAGTTAAGCTTGAGGATGACAGACTGAAAAGCTCATTACATTTCCACTGTGTATGGAGATATTTCTTTTTCATTAGGTAGATTCCAAAGAAACTCTGGCATATAGAAAAAATAATGTGAATGGCAAGAAGCTTCATTCTTGGTGTTAATACTTTCTTAGCACTTTTAGGGACCAGGCTTGGTTTTGTGTATTTTTTTCCTCTCACACTTAACAAGCAAGCAATTTTCTTTTCGCTTCCTCCTTGCATTCTTTTTTCATCTTAATAGTATCAGAATAATCTTGACTTCACATATGATGAAAAGTCTGCTTCTGAGGAAGACAGTACAACCAGGCTTCCCCTGTGAAATATCCCTTGTTTCATTCTACTCTCAAGGGTAAGAAGGAGAATAAGTTGCTCAATTTGGAAAAGGAACAAATTGAAACAGACCAGGAACTACCATCTTCCCAAAGATGTGCCTTTTTGATGTTTTTGCAGGTGTTTCTCACTATATCCCACTGAACATATCCTGGAGAACAAGCTGCTTCCGGTAATACTGAGCACACCATGGCGTGTGATGGGCAACCCAGAGAAGCTGTTCCAATCTCAGGGCACTGAACCAATTATTGGAGGTGTTGGTGATCTCCCTGTACTGACTGGCCATAAGGGGACTGGGTACCTAACCCATGCCCCTTGGATAGGCATTTGCAACACAGTAGAATCAGGGTCCCCAGATGTTTTCCTCTATAAATCTATTCTTATGTCATATGGATATAACTCCCAGATACCTGATTCCAGATGGCAGATGATATCTCCCTGTTAATCCTCTCTATGGATTTGGGTTTAGATTGGCCATGAAAGAAGTTGTTGATAGGCAGAAATCCTATTTGCCTAAGCATGGCTTTTTCCAGGAAAATTGTAGAAGCTGCTGCCAGTTCCCTAGGCTTAATAGTTTGTAATATGCTGTCCTCCTTAATGGAACTGGTGTTACATAGCACCGTAGAAGGAGGAGCAGGAGCAATGAGCAAGGAAGGCTAATGTCTCAGACTATCATTGCAAAATCTGCAATGTTTATGAAGCATTTCCATTTTTTCATTTCATTCTGCACAGCTGATACATCTCTCTTTCATGAAGCTAATAATCCTTTCACCCTAGAAGTAAAGCTTACATTTTCCACAATATCTCCTGAGTGACAGATACTTTTTCTCAGTGCTAACGGTATTCCCAGCCTTGGTGGCCCCACAGGCAGCTGAGATTAAAGAAGAGCAGCAACTAGGCCAACAGTATGCAAAGATGTTCTGCAGCCAGCATCATAGAATTATAGAATCACAAAATGCTTTGCATTGGAAGGGACTTTTAGAGATGATCTAGTCCAAGGAATGGAATGGAATAGAATAGAATAGAATAGAATAGAATAGAATAGAATAGAATAGAATAGATTATTTTCAGTTGGAAGGGACATACAACGATTACCTAGACTGACTGCTAGAACACCTCAGGGCTGACCAAAAGCTGAAGCATGTTATTAAGGGCATTATCCAAATGACTCTTAAACATGGACAGGTTTGGGGCATTGAACACCTCTCTAGGAAGCCTGTTCCAGTGTTTGACCACCCTCTCTTTAAAGAAATACTTCCTAATCTCCAGTCTAAACCTCCCCTGCTGCAGCTTTGAGCCATATGCACGCATCCTGTCACTCAATCCTAAGGAGAAGAGCTCAATACCTCCCTCTCCACGTCCTCTCCTAAGGAAGCTGTAGGGAGCCATGAGGTCACACCTCAGCCTCCTATTCTCCAGACAAATCCAAAGTCCTCAGCTGCTACTCATAGGACAAATCAGATAAGGACAGATCAGGTTACTCAAAGCCCTGTCCAATCTGACCTTGAACACATCATCTATGGCTGCCTTTAAACAACAGTTTCTCACTCACAGCAGCATTGACTACAGACAGCTTCTGTTTTGAATGCATGCACCCCCATCATCCTCTCAAGCATGTGTTCAAGAATATGCACATGGACAAGACACAAATTCCTGGTTTATGTAGAAGCAGTTCTGAAAGTGCACTCCTGAAGACTAATTCTTGAAGTCCTGATGAGAAGAGAATGACCTGTGCAAGCCACTGCGAGTGCACAATTTGAAGTTACATGTCTGGTACAGCCTTGTTCAGGACAAGATTCATGAAAAGCTGCTAGGAAAAGCTGTCTGGCAGTGTTGGTATGTAGCTCTGCTGAGGTTAACATAGGCCTTTCTCAGTTCATTGCCACACACAGAGAAATCCTAGATGCACTGTGTTCTGTACAGTCGCAGGATGCCAACCTGAGAGAGCATTCAAAAGAGATTGTGCTGAAAACTGACAGAGCTGGCTCCTGAGGAGGAACAAATGCAAAGTTCAGGATGAGAGAGAATTTGGCAACAGGGGGTTGTGCCTTGGGGTTTAATGCCCTCACATCTGTGTCGTTTTCTTTTTCTAAAATACAGAAATGAATAGCTTAAAAATGTTTGCAAAGATGGGACAAAATGAAAATTTTGGCTGACATTCAAAAGATCAAAAAGGCTTTAGCATTTTAATGGGGATCCTTAGAAGAGGATGCTAACAAATAATCATTGTAGTCAGACGATAAGCACTGATTTCAGCCAAGTTTTTCTTATATATGTCTCTGTCTAGCAGTTTTTAGTTTCTCGCAGGTTAATCAAAACTGGACTGTGAGTAACAAAACAAGTCCATTGCAAGGATGCGACAACTGAAATAATTAAAAAGTACTAAAGGTCTGTATCTTTTGTCCTTTATATGTAATTGATGAGGTTGGGTTATCAGTTTCACATTTATGAAAGTATTAGGGCACTTGTCAGAAAACTAGATTCAGAGAACTCTTCTTCCCTCATTTGTTGTCTTTTATTTCCTTTTTTTCCTTAATTTTCACTAAAATTATAAAATGTTCCTTCTGATGTGTAGTCAAAATGGCTGGTCATTAATCTTGCTGCATTCCTCTAATTTTCTTTTGAGAAGGATGATCTTAATGAAGCTCCTAGTTCTGACTCAGACTCATTTCTTAAGAGTGGCTGATGTGAACCATAATATGCAGCAACCTAATTTAGACTTTCAGGCTTGTCATACTTTCTGTTCCATGCTGACTTCTACTTCACAAACTTACAAAAACACAATTTCGCAATATTTTCAGGAGCACAGCCCTCTAGGGCAAACCCAGCTTCCCTGCAGCACTGTGGGTAGAAGCTCCAAATACGAAAGCTCTACATTACAAAAACACTGCAGCATCTTTATTTGCTGAGCTAGGGAGCATTTTCTCATTCCTCTAGTCACTACTGGAGCATATGCAGGGTTGTTGCCGATGGCCTAATCCCATATGTTAATTAGCAATCCCGCGTCACACTTCACAGCTATGAGAACAAACTAATTCAGTAACTCCAGTTCCATCTGCATTTTTGAATGCTGAGCAGATCACTCTGTTCTTGCTTTCTGTCACACCATAGACATAAAAGATAAGGCTGGCTAAAGTGACTAATGCACACATGATCTGCAAGGTGGCTTTGTTATCCATCAAAATGAGAGCTGCTACAAATCTCTGATGTAGTATGTTTCGTTCCTTCCTGATCTGGCAACTGTTTGGTTTTAAGGTTAGTCTGGTTTTGACTTGTCCATAACCAAGCAAGGGGAATAAGTCAATTGAGGTATAAATCACTCAGTGATTTCTGAAGTAATGAAGAGTGGAATGAGATTTTTCCCTGGCTGTATTGCCAATATCAACACTGCTTCTGTAGAGTTCTGGTAACCATTTCTGCCCACCGTGAGACTTCTGCCTCATAGGAATTTCTTTCTCTCACATGTTCAATGTTTCTTTCCAGATGTCTTTTATCCAGATATCACAAGTTTTGCTAAAAATTAAAATTTGTGTTTCTAGTTTGATTTTTTTTAATTAGTTTGACTACTACTCAAATATTTAGTTTAATTTGTACTGCTCTATCGATGTCATACACCTTCATCTGCTGTCACATAGATGCTGTCATGGCAGCAGCTGCTTTCCATAATATTTGCGAAGTTGTGGCAGTCTGATGAAGTTCCACTAACTGGAAAAGGGGAAACATAACCCCCATCTTCAAAAAGGGAGGAAAAAGGAAGACCAGGGAACTACAGGCCAGTCAGTCTCACCTCTGTGCCTGGCAAGATCATGGAGCAGGTCCTCCTAGAATCTCTGCTGAGGCACATGGAAAATAAGGAGGTGATTAGTGATAGCAAACATGGCTTCACCAAGGGCAAATTATGCCTGACAAATTCGTTGGCCTTTTATGATATTGCCACAGCACTGGTAGACAACAATGTCATCTGCCTGGACTTATGTAAAGTGTTTGACACTGTCCCACATGACATCCTGGTCTCTAAACTGGAGAGACATGTACCTGATGGATGGACCACTTGGTGGCCACACTCAAAGGGTTGCGGTCATGTCTCAATGTCCAAGTGGAAGCCAGTGATGAGTGGTGTTCCTCAGTGATCAGTACTGGGACCAGTGCTATTTAATATCTTTGTTGGAGACACAGACAGTGGGATAGACTTCACCTTCAGCAAGTTTGCTGACAACACCAAGCTATGTGGTGTGATTGACATACTGGAAGGAATGCCATCAAGAGGGAGCTGGACATGCTTGAGAAGTGGGTCTATGCAAACCTCATAAAATTCAACTGAGCCCAGTGCAGGGTCCTGCACCTGGGACACGGCACAAATGCAGGTTGGGTGGGGACTGGATTGAGAGCAGCCCTGTGAGAGTGCTTGTGAATGAGAACCTCGACATGAGCTGGCAGTGTACACTGGCAGCCCAGAAAGAAAACCGCATCCTGGGCTGTATAAAAAGGAAACATGACCAGCATGTCAAGGGAGGTGATTCTACCCGTCTACTCCGCTCTTATGAGACACCACCTGTGTGTCCAGCTTTGGAGTTCTCAACACAGGAAGACATGGACCTTTTGGAATGGGTTCAGAAAAGGGTCACGAAAATGAACAGAGCAGAACAGAGCGCCTCCCCTATGAAGACAGGCTGAGAGAGTTGGGGTTGTTCAGCCTGGAGAAGAGAAGGCTCTGGAGAGACCTTACAAGGGCCTTCCAGTACCTGAAGGGGGCCTACAGGAAAGATGGGGAGGGAGTCTTTAGCGGGGAGTGTAGAGATAGGATGAGGGGGGGTGGTTATAAATTGAAAGAGGGGAGATTTAGATTAAATACTAGGAAGAAATTCTTTACAGTAAGGGTTGTGAGACACTAGAACAGGTTGCCCAGAGAAGTTGTGAATGCCACATCCCTGGAAGTGTTCAAGGCCAGCCTGGATGGGGCTTTGAGAAACCTGATCTGGTGGGAGGTGTTCCTTCCCATAGCAAGGGGGTTGGAACTCGATGATCTTTAAGGTCCCTTCCAACTCCAACCATTTTGTGATTCTATGATTCTAAAAGTAGATTCCTCAAATATATCCTAACTAGTTATGCAAATCTATTTTTTTTCTTTTAAAACTGGTTGGACACTATATGCCTTCCAAAGTGAGACAACGCACTGGAGTCTCAGAGAATTTTGTGTCATATTCTCCCCTAGTAGTATGAACTAGCACCTGGACAGTAAAGATATCTCACACGAGGGAATAGATGATGAGGTACTTTAAGAGGCTATTAAAGAAAAAAAAAAAAAACAACAACCTTTTTTTCTGATATTTTGCAAAGAAAACTTTATACTTCACCAAAAGAAAAACAAACAATAACTTATGAAGTGCTGAATATGCACTCCTCTAGCAATTTTAAGACGAGTTAAATTTTAGTCCTCAGCTGCTTGAGGGTGTTCATTTCATTCTCTAATTATTAATTTAGAAAAAAGAAGATAGATCATATTTGACTGGGTATATCAAATTCATTCCAACATCCAGGTTTGTCTCCTTTGTGTTTAATGTCCCCACATTAGTAATGATTAGTTGCTTTTGTAAAGTCTTGCCAGCACTCTAAATGCATCATACACACTAGGGAGAACAATTCCAGTGATTAGGAAAACTGAAGCATCAAAAGAGAGATTCACAGAGTGCAGCTGCAGAGGCAAGGTCATGGAGACAGAGAGATGTTCTCTTCTCCTTTCATCGAAGGGAGCTGACAGTGAAACCGTTGCAACTCTGCTGTCTCTTTTCTGGGTGCTTTGCATATACAGCTTTTGTAAGTTTTCTATGCAAAATGTCTGCTACATCCCAAACATTCAGCAGCACATCGTTTGATTTAAATGCTTTTGAACTATTAGCGTGCTACATCTATAATAAAAATCTTCAGGCATATGCAAAGCTATAATAGACAAAAAACCCACTATGGCTTCAGAATTCATTATTATTCACATAACAACATAACTCAACTTCAATAAAACTATACCTTTATGTATTGCATGCATATATGACAGCACAGACAGTAATTAAAAACAAACATTCTGGGAAGGAAAGAAAGGGCAACACAAATGATGTAAAAGCACTGGGTAAAATGCTTGAGAAAGAACCTAACAAAAAGAAAATAGATATGGGTACATGAACAATAGGAATTCCTAATACATGAAGCCACTCCAACTCAGAGGCTGAAAGCATGTGATGAAGTGTGTGTGGGGAAATGTGTGTGAGATACTAGATGAGGATAAATGAATCATTATGACAAAATTCAGGATAACACCTGACACAAATTCTTAAAGGTATTTGAATTTGTCTGTGTTAATTTATTACATTTTACATCTATGCACTGTCTTTTGCAGAGTGACTTCCTCTCCAACACGCTTCTGCTGCACCAGAGCTCTGCTCTGCTGGTGTTCTCTAGGATTTGCAGCATCAGCTCCAAGGCAGCAGCTACATATTGGGGCTTCCTCATTGTCCCACAGCTGGAAGCAGAGGTCCGTCAACCACAGGACAGGTTAAAAACCCCGCGTTCCTTGTAATATTCTAGTTGGAGGAACTACCCTAATATTGAAGCACATTGATTATTTTCACAAATATTCTTAACAATTCCTGAATATAGTCTTCACAACTATGATTAGACTACAGCAGACAGAAAGATTACACCATCATTGATATATATACATATGTGTACGTGTAAATGGGTATGGGTGCACACATGGATATAAATCTTTCTTATGGTCAGCTGAACAATAGTTTTCCCTTTCAATGGATTGTTTTGAAGCATAATATTTGTCTATAAATGCTAGCAGGCATGACTGATCAAGAAGGTATGTTGACATAGGACTTAATTCAAATGAGTGAGAATTGCTGGTTCAGCCTTAACTGATAAGAAATTGCAAAATTTCGTATTAGAGTACTTCTCTTATCTAACTTATTTTAAACCTGAATTAATTATGATTAACTTTCTTGCATTTATTCTTTTAATGATAACTGGATTTTGGTGAAGATGTAGCAATTGCCTTTGAAGAAACACTGTTCATACAATACCAGAATATTGCCATAGTTAGGACATAAGAGACAAGACTCTCATCTGTTCTCTCTGTAAGCCTTTGTATGCTTCTTTCAAAGCAAATGAAGTCAGTCACTTCCTGATATCAATAGGCTTGGCTCAAGCCCTCTGCAGAGAAACCACAGAAATAGGCATAGGATAGCCAACATGTCCTGGAAAAGAGCTTAGCCCTTTTTCTCACATAAAAGCAAGTCTGCTGGGTTCTGCAAGAGACAGCTAAAACAGCAGAATAATGAACAAAAAATACACACCAAAAAAAGAAACCAACCAGAGAGGAAGTTCTCCTTTCTTAGACAGATGACTTTCATTTCAGACTTTAGGACACACGTCAGTTGGGCACAAGCAGGATGCTATTACTGTAGTTATCCATTCCTCTCAAAGTAGCCCTTACTGTTTTTTCAAGGTGTCACCTGAGAAATGTGATGTAAAAATGTGGGCTCTGCTACTCAGAAATTCCTGGGTGTCCTGTTTCCAATGAGGCACACAGGCTTTCCATGTCCTGTCCTCACCAAACCTCAGGGTCACTTACAGGAGAGCCTGTATTTTGGTCAGTTCTGCAGAGAGTGAAGTGACAGCCCATCTGAAGCCATGAACACCTCATAATGCTGCCTCCCCTGCCCTCAGCATCTCCTGTTGATCACATTTACTGTCAGGATCCTGCTGAATACAGCTGCACGAGAGCAATGCTGCTTTTGTTTCCAGGCAGGGTGGAGGGATGACCACTTGGGATCTGACACAGTTTCAGTCAGTCATATGAACTATGTGAAAGGCAAGCGAAGCCTGAGAGAACATGTAAGGGGTGAGTTCCTTTATCAATTGTCTCCTTTCAATATCTTTGATGACCTCCTATGTTTAAGCTTCTTGTCCTCTTTTGATTCCTTCAGTTAAAAATCACTGACTTATTTGTAACACAGCTCCAATGCATTAGCAGTGACCAGACAGGACAGCATTTGTACAGTTCTTAGTACTGAGATTCGCTAATTTTTCATAATTTATAAGTTTAGAATTTGAAAAATGAGAAAAATAGGTTTTTGTAGAAGGAAGAATTACCACAGCAATTACAGCAGAAAAATATATTAATGAGGGAAAGGGGAAAAGAGGGAGAAGGAGAAGAGATGACAATATTCATTGAGTTACAAGTACTGCAGATATATGAAAGAAAAATTACTTAATCAAAGATGCTGCAGCCCAATGAAAAATTAGAAGGAAAAACAGTAATACAGCAGTCACCACAGCTATAATGTTCAAGAAAGAATCAATATTTTGTCTGAAAGCTTTTTGTGAAGACAGGGTTCATTTTTTTAACCTCACAGCCCTCACTAAGAATGGTAGATTTCCAAAATGGCCAGTATATTCTCCTAGCACATCTCCTCTGGCCACAAATGCTCTCTGCATTTTTCACTGTTTTATGAGGAGCTGCTAAGGACTTTGGACTTGTCTAGTTTGGAGAAAAGGAACCTGAGGGGTGACCTCATTGCTCTCTACGGCTTCCTGATGTGGGGACATTGGAGATGGAGGTGTTGAGCTCTTATCCTTGGGATCCAGTGATGGGATGTGTGGGAATGGTTCAAAGCTGCACCAGGGGAGGTTTAGACTGGAGATTAGGAAGCATTTCTTTAAAGAGAGGGTGGTCAAACACTGGAACAGGCTTCCTAGAGAGGTGTTCAATGCCCCAAACCTGCCCATGTTTAAGAGACATTTGGATAATGCCCTTAATAACATGCTTTAACTTTTGGTCAGCCCTAAAGTGGTCAGGCATTGGACTGGATGATCGTTGTATGTCGCTTCCAACTGAAAATAATCTATCCTATCCTATCCTATCCTATCCTATCCTATCCTATCCTATCCTATCCTATTCTGAGCCCTGTTGGTTCTACCAACACCTGGACTGAAAAATGCATTATCCTGAAAGTAGTTCTAAATACTGTGCCATAAATTGTATCTCACCTGATACAGCCAGGGATACAGTCAGGGTCCCACTCCTTGTGATTTCTGCCCCACAGCACCCTGGGCCCATTCACATCACAGGTCTCATGTAAGCCCTTGTAGGCGTGGACATTTCTCCAGAGAAAGGCAGGAGGTCCCCCTTTGTGGGCAGAAATACCTAGCATAAAGAATGTTCCTTTTTAACACATTTATCTTTTTCAATTGAGTTAAGCTTCTTTCTTTTTACCACATTAAGGCTTCCATCTATAAAAATTTACAACTTTTCATGAAACTTGAAATTTTCAAAATTTTATTAGAAAATGCTTAGGGTTGTTTTGTTTGATGGTATTGCACTGTTCTGAGAAATCAGTTTACAACTTCCTTCACTATTTAGGGTAAGGAAAGAGATAGTGGCACAGAGTTGACAGACAGAACTGAACAATGCAGCTAAACAGGTCATATAGCCTCAAAAGCCTCATCAAAGAAAAGTTCCACCAGTTCCCTCTTTCCTGATACTTTTTTATCTTGGCACAGGGGGTGTAAGTATGTGTTAGATATGAAAAATAAAATAAAATTTTAAAAAATAAAATAAAATAAAATAAAATAATCTCTAAATTACTAAAAGTGCTTAGCCAAATGAGAGTGCACATACTTTGCCAACATATTTATAGGAGTATTGTATTAAATTAATAATATATTTCCTTTATCATATTTTAGAAGACACAGCTACACCTCCCAGAGCTACCTATAACAGGAAATTAGAGCTTTTTGTTCTTTTCTGCTCTTTTGCTTCCTGTTCATAGCTCAGGATTTGCCTTCAGCATATGAGAAAAGTTATAAATCATATAAAATTTGCACTAGGTGAATCCAGATAGCATGAAGAATCTGGTAATGCCTTTCTTTGTATTCTGCCTGGTTTACCTCATATTTGCAGCATCACAGCCATGATATACAGGCAACTGACAGCCTGAGAAATGTCCTGAGTGTCTGACCAAAAGCCTGGGGCAAAGATCTTCACCTCACACCCTGAGGGGGATAAATAGTCCATCTGCACATAGGTTCATGGACACCTATTGGCATATTTATGGAGATAAGTAAATCATTGTTAGTGTAAGACTGACTGCTGGCTACTTTCCATCCTCTGAGAAAACGAGTCAGTGTCAGATGTTCCAGAGTTGTTAAACCCCGTACTGCTTGAGCCATTTCAGAGCCCACACTTTTTATTAAATGCAAAAAGTTTCCACATTGAGATTGTCTAGACAAAGGAAAAAATATAAAAGCTTAAATGCTTTAACATCAGGAGGACACAGCTTTTATCCCCTCAAAATGTCATAGTTTTTCAGTCAATCTCATACATCTGGGTTGCTTGAAAATATTGTTATATCTGAAAAGGTGTGTGGATGGCAGGGAAGATGTCCACCCCATCCCTACCACTTCAGAAACCAGGGTGTATAGAAACCAGCAGAAGCCATAAGGCTTACAGGGAAATGCCTGATGGGCAAAGGGAAGGAACGGAGTCTCAGAAGTGGGTACCATTGCTCGGGAGTTCATGGTACACCCAAAGGAGTTGGAGTGCTGGGGAAAGTCCAGTTTTCACTGTTTTTCAATAGTAGCTGGGAGTTGAGCATGGGCAGAGAGACTGCAGGAGAAGCAGATGGCATGAAGTAGATGAGAGCAAGAAGAGCAGCTTAATGATTGCCCTTCCCTAGAAATCAAATGGGGGAGGCAGCCAAATGCAGTACTTCAGGCTCCTGCCCCATCCCTCTTTTGTCTCAACACCCCTCTAAGGGTGTCTTGTGAAAAGGGCCCCGCTCCTTTCTCCTCCCTGCTGTTCTCTCCACTCCTGTAATCCCACTGGCAAAAGTGGTGAAGATGGCAAAAGTCTGGAGATGTCAAATAAGTCCTGTTGCTCTCAGCTATGACCAACAGCCTGGCACTCTAAATCTCAAAAAATAAGCAGTACAGTTCCATTTGCTGTCTGACTCTCTCTCAGACACAGACTAGCACACTTACACACACATAAAAGTACTTTTTCTATCCAAAGAAGATTATCTGGACTGAACACTATTGTTGCAATTTGCTTGCATCCTAGCAAAATCAGCTTTGAAAACAACAGAGAAATAACTAATGTACTCATTCCACTTAATGTTAGCAGAATTGTCTGGCGGTAACTTGTGTTTTGGCTGATTAGCACTATAGGAAACAAGAAAAAAATATTAATGTCAGTTACTGACCTTTACTCAAATCAGGAGACATCAGGAGACATCTCTGCGCTTGCCTATTTCGGTGTGTGTGTGCTTTGCTCAGTTAATTACATTTCTGTTGAGCAAGAAATAAGGGAAAAATGGGATCTTATGGATGATTCCCATTAAAGTATTTTGTGGAAAGAGTTTATTACTTTTCACTAGGAAAGATTATGTAATATCTGCTTTGAATTCCTTATCAACCTTCCTACAGTTGAACTTGGAAGTACCCAGCTCTCGCAGCTTCCAGCAGCTTCAAGGGAGGTGTTGAGCACCCCTGCCACTCAGTTCTCTGCTGTTATTCAGACATGGAGAAAGAGTCCGTGAGCAGGTAGGGGAGAAACCTGCAATCTGTCAACTGTCTTTAAGCTTTGACATCCAAAACGGTGCCAGCGCCGAGGGGTGACAGTCGGAGCAGTGACTATAACAATTTATACTTTTTTGTCTGCAACCTAAATCTTATAAATTGGTAGACCATAACAGTCCCCTGATGATCGATTTCTCTCTTGGGTGAGAGGAACTAAGCTCTGTAACTTTTAGATTATTAGTGTGATGAAATAATGCTTAGCTCATCATAACATAGCACTTTGTATTTCACATACATAACTTTCAAATGCTAATGCATGTCTGATCTACTGATCAGGTACTAAAAAATCTCTCCAGATTATTCTAAACTTCTCCATTTTCAGCTTAAATAAGGAGACTGTCAAAGTGAAATGTTAGACAGGGAAGAAACGTAGCAGCTGGTGCTGATTAACCATTAATCATTAGAGAGGATTCCAGGATGGATTGGATTAAGAACTCTATATGAATTAAATGCAACTCATGGCAGGGTGAAGCATGGTTCAGAGAGGGTGTTATAAGAGTATGTTGGAATAAACAAATAAATAAAGGCTATATAAATAAATGAGATAAGAAGATAAATGAGATAAGGAAAGATAACCATGTTAGTGGAGAGTGTTAATTCTAAAGACTAAGACAAGCTTCTCTGGGAAGCTTTGGTTCCCCTCGTGAAACTTAGGCACCTCTTTAGGTTACTTTTTTGCCCTGCTAAAAAAAAATACAAGCAGTGAGTTAGGCTAAATGTGCAAGCTATTCCGCATGTTCGGACGTTCATGACAATATGAAAAGAGAAAAATTCTTCAGTATTTGCGGTATTAAAGTCACAAAAGGGAGAGTTATGGGGATGAGTTGCATTTCACTAACTTCATTAGAAGGCTTCTGGGTCATATTGGGTTTTCTTCCTTTCCAGCTGCCTGTAAACTCAAACTGGGAGACGAAATTGAGCAAGGTTTCTGTCTCCCTCTCCCTTTCTTTGCCCTGGAAAGCTGTGTGGTCGGAAGATGGGGACGATTGGGTGCAGGTGGAACAGCGGAGCTGTCCCAGGCCAGAAGTCGCATCTCTCCGGCCGGCCTCCACCTAGACCTGTGTCGGAGCACAGCCTCGCATCCCTGGGGAAATTTTAGTGGGAGTCCTAAGCCTGGTTTTATTGCCAAATCAGCACAAGGTGGCAGCATTTTAGCACACTTCTGCTGAGCCTGGGCCGGCTGTGACCTGTTCTCTCCAAACTTCGGGATGAAGGGGAGCTAGAGGAGATGTGATCCAGGTGGGAACACGAAGGAGCGCCTCTAGCTGAATAGACCTTATACACTGTGGGGATCATGTGGAGAGCTGGCTACAAAGCGTGCTGAACTACTACATAAAAACAGACCCAGGAAATTCATATTTATCGTTGCATGCTAACCCTGTGGACTCCAAGAAGAAAATCGTCCTTTGCAATATACAGTTACAACATGTGATTCCTGCTAGGTCTCTGCTTTCAAACTGGTGCTTCCCTGTGAAAAATGTGGTTATACTGCCCTGGGATGCCATTTCCCAGTGTGATGTCATTGGGAAAACTCGAAAGATTTGCTGGTTCCTCTGCTTTCTGCAAGGTGCTGCTGACTGGTGCTCCTTTGGAGATGCCCTTTTGGGCTCAGGGAGTGCTTAGAGTGTGAGCTAACCACAGGAAAGGGCTGGTGGTGAATAACCTAAGCTACCTCTGAATAGAGTCCAATGGCTTACTTATAGGGCAATATCCTGTATTGGTTGGAAAACATGAAAAAATTGTAAATCCAGCATCTTGCCTGATAACCTTTGCCAGCAGTTACAGCTTTGTCATTATTAAAAATCCTTCATTTTTTCCTATATGAGCTTTTCTAATCACAAATAGTTCCAGCCACCAAGTCTATGTGTTTCAGCACTGGATTGAAAAGCTTCTTATGACACAGCATACTCATAAGTACTTTCATGAGGGTGAAGTTATTAATTCATTTTTTTTTAATTAAATGAAGCAGGCTGAACAGTTCAAATCTGTCAGGGGAAAAAAAAAAGGCATTTTTTTCTGTGCTTTTAGCTAGTTTGCAGCTATTTTCTGTGTGCTTTCCAGTTTCTCAACATGTTGTTCCATTGGTGGCCACCCAGAGTGAATGCGTCGTTCTGTTATTGATCACAGCAGCATCACACAGAGGTAAAATGTCACCTCCCTGCTGCTCCTCATTAATCTCAGCTTTGTACAGTCAAAGAATCCTGCCCCAATAGCCCCTCATACAGACATCTCACACCTCAGCACAACTTAACAACACCAAATTGAGTGTCTGTGCTATGTTCCTTCATGAGATGAGTAGCGTATCTCTTTCTAGGCTGCCTTTTTTATTCATTATTCTGCTAGCATAGAAAAGCTATGTTTGCTGAAGGGAGCTCTTCATGGGGAGACCTTGATACTTCTGTGGGATTTGAAAGAAAATAGAGCTAGTTTTCTTTCTCACACTATAACTCTCAATATTTTTGATATTATTAGGATTCCATCATAACAATATTAGCTGTCTTTGCTTTCTCTGTAGCAGCAAAGAGCTTTTAGGGATGAATCCACTACTTTTGAGTCTTTTACACCATATTAGAGATAACAGTAACTTTTTTAATTGAAATAGAAGTCATGGTAGTTCATGGGCTCCTAGCAACTCCAAGACTTTTTCCCTTGGATACAATAAGCAAACCTGTAAGGAAATGAGAGAGCTGTAAACAGAGTTAGGAAAGTATCAGCCTTCTTCCCAACCTGTACTGGAGAAGCAGTCAACAACTTGTTCTATCAGCTGCTCTGAGACTTGGTGGAAATGTGCAAGCCTCAGACCGAGCAGGGCACTTCTCATCTACTTCACAGGCTCAAAGGTGTTACAGAGGGGGCAGATATGTTGAATAGCCTCTCTAACCTTGAGTCTTGCTTTAAGCAGAAAGCAAAAAGAGAAAGAATAATCAAAGAGATGAGTGAGTCAAGAAGTGGAAGGACAGATGGATCAAAATCCTCCTGTTCCAGATGTTCAGGATTTAGCTAGAAAGAAGAGAATTTAAGAGTGACCTAATCCCTCTCCTTGGCCTCACCTACTTTGCGCTATTTGGATCTGGTGGTGACATCAAGATTGTCCCAGTGGATCTAGGATTTAAGCAGATAGTGATGACACTATCCACGATTATAATATCACATAGGTCATCATGCCTGACTTTTGAGGAGTGATTGTTTCAATAGCAGTAACAGACTTGTTCTGTGAGTACTGTCCAAGAAACAATAGCAAAGATAATAATAACACTTTATTCCCATTCTTAGTTCATTGAAATCGATCTGCACCATGAGCACCGCATCACAATGTTGTTAGTCAAACACCCTGTTCAGAGTAATTTACCATCTTCAGTTTGGATAAGGTTTTTGCATCTCTTATACATGGTTTAATTGATCTCTTTTTTTTTTTTTTTCTGGTGGTACAAGTTTATGGAAAATGTAATGGCCAAATTTCTCAAGATCAGATCAGAAGTTTCCTGAGAAAGTCAAGAATTACTTTATAAGCTATTCCTTGGCTAGTATCCCACTGCTGATTTATACTATCATTCCCAGGTAGTCAATAGATGTATTTTCCCCCTGAGGAAAGCATCGATAATTGAAATTTGTATTACAGTTGATTAGCTTCAGCTAATACTAGACTCCCATATGGTGTTCAGTAAGAAATTATCTGTTTTGAAAGAAATTATCTGTCTTTACATTCAAAAAAGGAAAAAAGTCTTGGAAGAGGAAAGCAAAATGACTTCTCCAAGCTCATACAGGGACCCCATGGCAGAGCTAGGACTACACTCACTACACATCTTACGTGCTCTGCCATTTTACCACAATTTGTCATCTTTGGAGAACTGTTCAGACTTGAGAAACTCTTTGTCCTGTTGTGGTACCTCTTATTGTCCCAGCTCTGTGGCAGTTAACAGACATTGAAGTGCTGAGCTCTGTGATATCCTGGTGACCACAGCAGCAAGAAAACAATGACTAGAAGAAAAAGAAGAAACAGCTGCTACATCCATGCTTTTGTTTCATACCAGCACAAGAATTTTCTCTTCTTTTACTCAAAGATCTCTCTATGTGTAAGAAAAAAAAAGGATCTTGATTTTCTGACATAACCAGATAAGAAAAAAAAAGTTATTTGGAAATTCCTTGCTTTATTTTTCTATTCAGCTTTAGGCTTTCACAACATGACTTTATTGCTTGCATATTGAAAGGATGAAATGCCATACCCACAATATGTCAATGTTTAGCCAGGGAACTAAGAACACCCTGCCCCAGGGTGACCTGTACTTTCATGGTAAGAGCTTTTGTAAGTAGGTCCTGTCAGAAGCAGATGTTTTCATATGTAGTCTCCAATATGTTGGATAAACAATCTAAATTTCTCCATCCAAGCTAGTTATTGAGAGTGGATGAAAATGACCCAGCATCAGTAGCATCTCACATTAGTATGTGAGTCGAGCTATCAGCTCCTTAACATAGTTGATGGCTATGATGAATTCTAGCTGCAAGGAGATATTCCTCCTGCAGTCGTGGTAATTGCCTGTGTCTCTGAGAAGGCGGGGGTTAGGGTACAATCCTTTTTTTGAAATAGCTTTTGGTGTGATATTCCCGAAAAAAATTGTTAGTAATCCCAAGTTGTCTTCTCACAAACCCTGAAGCTCAACAGGGGTTTTAAAACCTGCCTGTGTAAACATCTGGGCAGTTTGTACTGCAGCTCTTGCCATAAGATCCTGAATACTAGATTAGAAAAGACCTTTAAGAGCATCAAGTTCAACTGTTAACCTAACGCTGCCACTAAACCATGTCCCTGAACACCACATCTATCAGTCTTTTAAATACCTTCAGGGTTAGTGACTCAACCACTACCCTGGACAGCCTGTTCCAATGCTTGACAACCCTTTCTGTGAATAAATGTTTCTGAATAATCACTAAAATGATTAGGGGGTTGGAGCACCTCTGCTATGAGGACAGGCTGAGGGAGCTGGGGTTGTTCAGCCTGGAGA